>NC_069401.1:1553774-1612873 GCF_026875155.1 Cherax quadricarinatus
AAATTTTTTCAACCAGGCGAAGGTAAGTTTTGTAAACAACGAAGTGTACACGTCTGGTTTGTGTACAAGTAACATTGTATACAAGTTGTCTCTACATTGATACGATAGAATAAATAAAGAAGAACACTCCCATTCTCATGTAACATCGTTTTGAGAAGAAATGATGCTCTGAGTGAAGGCAATGGAAATAAGTCACTAACTTTTTTTTTGGGTTATCCTAGGTTCTCTACACATATGCTGTTATGTATGATAATCTATGTAACTGTATTTGTGTATACCTGAATAATCTTATTTCCATACATACGAAAGGAATAATTTTCTACAGTTACCCCTAGTAACACATTTTCTCTTATGTTAGATTAGAGAAAATGTTATTCTTGCCATCACTTGTACAAGTTACCTGGCTACCACATCTCATATTTATGTTTATTTATTCTATTGTGGGGTGTATTATAAACTTTATATATGTTATGTATCATTTTTATTATATAATTTTGAAAAAAATATCATGGATGGATTAATGAAAATGTGTATATTAACGTAATATACGACATTTAATGAGACTCAGTGATTATTATTATTATCATTTCTAATATGGCGTCACTTGTGCAAGTCGTCTACTACCATATCTCATATTTATTTTATTTATTCTATTGTGGGATGTATTTATCATCTTCATATGTTATGCATCGTGTTTATTATATAATTTTGAAAAAATATCATGGATGGATTAATGAAAATGTGTACATTAACATAATATACGACATTTAACCCTTTCAGGGTCCGTCCCGTAGATCTACGGCTTTACGTTCAGAGTCCAAACCATAGATCTACGGCAAAATTCTAGCGGCGTCAAATTTAGCGGGAGAAGGCTGGTAGGCCTACATCTGAGAGAATGGGTGTGGGTGGTCAGTGTGCACATCATAGAAAAAATCTGGGCGCTGGCAAAGTAGCTTTGTTCATTGTGCCTGGCGGCAAGGAAGCTCTCATTCCCCACCCACTCTCCGGGCGAACTCTGACTCTCCTCTTCACAACTTACAGTTCTAAGACTGATGGAAGTGGAGCTGAAGACAAATTCTATGGTTTTGAACTACATGGTACCACTGTGCCATATGGTACAATGGTACCATATGGTACAATGGTGCCATGTCATACAATGGTATATGGTACAATGGTATCATATGGTCGAGTGATACCATATGGTACAATGTACCATATAGTACATTGTACCATATGGTACATTATACCATATGATACAGGGTACAGGGACCCTAATGGAAACAAGCCTGTCTGACTTTTTTGGGTTATCCTAGGTTCTCCAAACATATGCTGCTAAGTATGATATTCTATGTAACTTTATTTGTGTATAACTAAATAAACTTACTTAATTAATGCCACATGCACTTGAATAAGTTTATTCAAGTGTACAGAAATACAATTACATAGATTTCATACAAGCAGCATACATATAAAATCCTAGGATAACCCAAAAAGTCAGGGGACTTATTTCCATATTATCCCTGTATCTGTACCATATGGTGTCCTGTACTGATGGTACCCTGTGCCATATGGTACCCTGCACCATATGTTATCCTGTACTGCATGGTACCCTATACCATATAGTACAATGTACCATATGGTACCCTGTAACATATGATACCGTTACCATATGGTCAATAGGTGTTGGTGGCATGAGACACCAGCCAAGACTGAGTGAGTGGCGACACAAGCTAGCTACTGACTCTCCAGTTTCCGAGACAAAGTGCTTTGTCATCCACCTCAAGGAACGCGTCAAGTTCCTGTACACTTGTAAATGTATAATAGAACATAACTAATATATAACATTTTTGCATATTTTTGTTGTAAACAACTACTGTAAACAAAATAATGAAAATATTAGTGTGTTTATTGTGTTGAATACAACAGTACTATATGGTACAATGAACCATATGGTATGATACCATTGTACCAAATGGTGCCATTGTACCATATAGTACCATTGTATCATATGGTACCATTGTATCATGTGCCATTGTACCATATTGTACCGTATGGTACCATTGTATCATATGGTGCCATTGTATCATATGGTACCATTGCACCCTATAGCACCATTGTACCATATGGTACTGTTGTATTCACAATAACTGCACTAATATTTTCATCATTTTGTTTACAATAAACTTGTAAACAAGTTTTTTAAGCAATATAATGATAAACAAATTAGCGCAGTTATTGTGTTGAATACAATGAGTGTACACTTATACAATATACATTATACTGGTCTCACAGGCCACAAATGTTATTAGAAAAAGAAAAAAAATTGAAAAGAAAAAAAGTATAAAAAACATAAAATAAAAAAATGGGATTTTGCGGAAGTCACTGATGTTGCCGCCACCCGGTCATTTTAGGTCAACTTCCCGCTGCTGTATCTCAGTAAGTACTGATCAGAATTTTTTTTTTTGTCTTATTACCTTCACAAAAATATACTCTAATTCTGTAAAAATTTTTTTTTTGTTTTCAAAATTTCTCGGACACTGGAGCACCACTTCAGATTTTGGCCTTGGACCCTGAAGGGGTTAATGAGACTCGGTGATTATTATTATCATTACTAATATGACGTCTCGAGATATAAGAGACTTACTGATTTTAATATGTACCTGCATGCTAGTACAGTATGTAAGTTTATTTAGGTACAGGTATACATAAGTATAATTATCAGAGTATATATAAAATATGAAATAATTTTTAAAAACACTTGGAATTTTGGAGTTTCCAGACAAAATGGAGAGACTTGGTGCTTACGGATCTCACAAAGAATGTAAACAAACCGGGTGGGGCGCGGTGACCGTATTATAAAGTCAGGTGGGGGGAGCCGTATAGCGAGTTTTGGTCATAATTTGAAATGACCGTATTAGCGGAACGCCACAAAGCGAAACGCAGTAAAGCGGGCCCCTACTGTATAGGCGATTTCATCCACCGAATCTGATTTTAGGCCAATTACATTGTTCTAATTGACTAAGTTTTTAGCCATTTCAGTAGTATGCCTTCCATTCTATTGATTGAGTACAAGAAACCACCTATTCAACTATTTCAACTAATAATCAGAAGTTAGAAGTTTGGTCAATTTCACACAAAATTCAAGAAATGCCAATTTCAAATTAGGGTCCAGAATAAACAATGCAGACATTCTTGGCACTAAAAGAACATTTCCTCTGTTCATTAGTTATGTCCTCAGGCCTCTCCAATATTACACATGGATTCCATTTAGAATTTTTATTCACACAAAAAGATAGAAGATTTACTGTTATGCAGACTACTGCATTGCAATAATTGTATAAATAACATCAGTGCAGTTTTGAATGCGTATTTGACTGGCCAGTTTGACACGTATTGGACGAATGACGTCATTTGTGTCCTCTGGAATACTGGCAATAATCAAATATTCCCACTACTCTGAGCTCAATTTCAAGCTACTTTCAGACCTGAAACCATTCAAAATCACTTCAATATCTGTAAAATATCTTCCATTCTATCAAATGAAACCAAAAATTCCTGAACAAAACCAAAAAAGTATCCAAAAATACACCACAAAGTTGCTATTTTAACCCTTTCAGGGTCCGTCCCGTAGATCTACGGCTTCACGTTGAGTGTCCAAACCGTAGATCTATGCCAAAATCCTAGCGCTGTCAAATTTAGCGCAAAAGCGCTCATAGGCCAACATGTGAGAGAACGGGTCTGTGTGGTGGGTGTGCGCCATAAAAAAAAAATCTAGGCGCCCACATAGCATTGTGGGAACACCGGCTCAGTTACCCTTGTTCACCATGCCTTGTCGCAAGTCAGCTCTCACTCCACGGAAAATTGGGACTCTCCTCTTCCTATCTGATAGTTCTGACAGTGATGGAAGTGGAAATGATGACGAATTCTTTGGCTTTGATCAGTTAGTGACCAAAAGGAATGACCAGGATATCGATAATAGTGCAGAAAACCCTGACGATCCTCAACCTTTTACCTCTGGTGTGGGCACTCGTGACTCACGGTCAGTTGTACCTCAACGCAAGAGAAAACTATTATTTTCGCGTGGCCAGGCCTCTGACTTCAGTAATGAAGATGATAGTGACGTGGATTGTGATTTTATTGCTCTTGACGATCATTCGAGTAGTGATAGTGAGGAATCATATTCACCAGTGAAGCGTCGGTATGTACACCGCCGCATGCGCTCGGGTAGTGTACCCTATGCTGTGCCCAGGGGATGGAGTACATCCCGGAGTACATCCTGTGGCCCTACACCAGGTTTAGATAGTGATAGTGAGGATGATGTGGCTACACTTGGCATGTATAGACCACAGGCATCAGCAGATGGTGGTAGTGGTGATGGTAGTGGCACCGCCATGCGTGACTCACCAGCCCAGGCTGGGACCCACGCTGCTGACTCCTCAGTTCAAGGACAAAGCGGAGCGTCAGCCACCAGCCAACCACAAACACAACCACCCGCACAACCAGCCTATGATGTCCAGTATCAACCAGCAAACCATATGTGGGATTGGCAGCAAAATCCCAATTTTGTTCCCAAGCCCCACCACTTTGATAACTCTCAAAGTGGAATTCTACCTACTTGTCCCCTTGGAACCACGGCCAATGAACTGGAATTCTTTGAATTATTCTTTGACCAGCCCTTGATGGAAACTATTGTCAGGGAAAGTAATAAGTATTTTGAGTACACCATGGCAAATACGATAATATCACCACAGTCAAGACTACACCGGTGGAAAGAGACGGCTGTTGCAGAAATGTATTTGCTTTTTGCAACAATAATGCTTATGCCTCATGTCTATAAGCATAATATAAAAGCATACTGGTCCACAGATCGGCTAATTTCTACCCCGGTCTTCAGTGAAATCATCCCAGTGAACAGATTAATCTTACTCTTACGTATGTTACACTTCTCTGACAAAACCAGGCCTGACAGAAGTGACAGGTTATACAAGATTAGAAATGTTTTTATGCATCTCAGACAAAAGTTCAGTATATACTTTTATCCATTCAAGAATCTTGTAATTGACGAGTCTTTGATTTTGTTCAAAGGAAGACTGTCATTCAAGCAGTATATACCGAGCAAGAGGAAACGCTTTGGTAAAAAACTGTTTGTACTCTGTGACTGTGACAGTGGCCTGGTATTGGATATTGTTGTATACACTGGATGTAAAACATTGAAAGATACCAAGATGTTATTGGGTATCTCAGGTGACGTAGTGAGAAGCATGATGGCACCTTATCTTGGTAAGGGACATACATTATATACCGATAACTGGTACACAAGCCCATTACTCAGTGATTTCTTGCGAGTGAACAAGACAGATGTGTGTGGCACAGTGCGTTCTAATTGTAAACATATGCCCAGGCTCAACGCAGGTGCTCGTGGTGATGACGTCCAGGTGTTTACTGCCAATGACATCACGGCATTACGGTGGCATGACAAATGAGATGTCACATTGTTGACAACCATTCACCGTAATGAAATGCAACACAGTGGCAAAGTTGATCGAGTGACTAATGAACGTATTCGAAAACCAGTGACAGTGATTGATTACACACAAAACATGCGCTTGGTTGACAAATGTGACATGCAGATTGGTTTTCTTGATTGTGTTCGTAAAAGTTACAAGTGGTATCTGAAACTTTTCTTCCAACTCATGGACATTTCAATGCTCAATGCATATAATATGTACCAAATAAAGACTGGCAACAGACCACCGTATGGTGAATTTTGTTTGTCTGTTGTCAGACAACTCATAATGAAGTACCAGGTAACAACACCTGCTATACAACAAGGTCCTCGAGTTCCTCAGGATATATCCAAGCGTTTGAGGAGGGAAGGTGATCATTTCATAATACAGCTTCCTTCAACTCAGAAGAAATTTGCTCAGAAGAGATGTGTTGTCTGTGCACAAACAAAACGATGGCAACAAAGACGCAAAGACACTCGGTTCATGTGTGAGGAATGTTAAGGTACCTCTGTGCATGGTGCCTTGTTTCAAGGAGTTCCACAAGCTCCAGCAGTTCTAAAACCATGTCCAGTGATTGTAAATATGTAAATATATGATAGAACATTAATATTATACAAGATTTGTGCATGTTTATTGTAATAAACAAGTGGTAAACAATAATATGATAATAACTTTAGTGCGGTTATTGTGTTCAATACAGTGAGATTATATTTATACATTATATACAGTATTGGTCTCTAAGGCCCCAAATGTTAGTAGGAAAAGAAAAAAATTGGAAAAGAAAAGAAAAAACTAAAAAAACTGCTAAATAAAGTAATGCGTGTATGTGGAATTCGTCGATGTTGCCACCACCACGTCAATTTGGACAACTTCTCGGCACTGTATCTCGGTAAGTACTTTTCAGAATTTTTTTTTTCTTATTACCTTCACAAAAATATGCTCTTTAATTTTGTAAGAAAAAATATTTTTTTTTTTTTTTCAAAATTTCTTGGACACTGGAGCACCACTTCAGATTTTGGCCTTGGACCCTGAAAGGGTTAAGCAAAACACACAGTCAGTATTTTTCCCCATCATGCACTGCGCAGGGCAGGATTTTTTTTTATATGGTTCACACTCACCACACAGACCCATTCTCTGTTATCTAGGCCAAAATCTACTGCTCACAGTTTATGTGAGTGAGGTGAACTCATTACGCAGAACTACAGCACTGACCCAGAGCTCAAAATCATAGTATTACAGCACAGACCCTGAACCAGTTAACAGTATTTCCTCCAAGCTGTATATGCATAACACTCCATAGGCCCCACTTCACTTTTTTTCATAAGAAATCTCCATATCCATTATCATCACAAAACCTCTCCCAGAAGTTAACTTAGTTAATCACAAGTCTTCTAATTATATTCTCTATTTTTGGTGGCACTGACCTCAGTATCTCTACAAAGAACATTTTCCTCATAACACACTTACAGGGATATCATGAGCTCAAATCACTGGCCTTCCACAACTATTATATTCCTCTTTTCTTCAGTGCACTTGGTAATTTTTGCACACATTCACACCTATTATTCCACAGTTTAACTTCTGCAGTCATCGTCTTACTACTTAACCCTTTCAGGGTCCAAGGCCCAAATCTGGAGTCACGCACCAGTGTCCAAGAATTTAAAAAAAAAAAATTTGTTATTTTTTCTTATGAAATCGTAGAGAATCTTTTTGTGAAGGTAATAAAACAAAAAGTACGAAATTTGGTGGAAAATTGACGAAATTATGCTCTCGCGAGTTTTGATGTGTCAGCGATATTTACGAATCGGCGATTTTGCCGACTTTGACTCCCATTTTAGGCCAATTACATTATTCCAATCAACCAAATTCTTAGCTACTTCACTAGTATTACTTCCATTCTATCGATTGAGCACAAGAAATCGCCAAGTCAACTGTTTCAACTACAAAATAAAGTGATCGAAAATTGTTAATTTGGCCAATTTAACACAAAGTTCAAAATATTCCAATTTCAAAATAGGGTCCAGAATAAACAATGTAGGCATTCCTGGCACTAAACTAACATTTCCTCTGTTCATTAGTTATGTTTTGAAGCTTTACAAATAAATTCCATTTTGATTTTTTATTCACATAATGAATTTTTATTCACACCAAAAAAATAGAAGATTTACTGTTATGCAATACTGTAATAATTGTATAAATATCATCACCATATTTGTGAATGTATATTAGACCCACCAGCTGACGTGTATTAGATGTGTGAGGTCGTTTGTTTACTCTTGAATATCGGCAAAAATTTAACATTTCCGCTACTTTGAGCTCAGTTTCAAGCCATTTCCAGTGCTAAAACCAATCAAAATCATCTCTATTTCTGTAATATGTCTTCCATTCTATCAAATGAGACCAAGAAATCGCAAATACAACTATAAAAAACATACGAAAAACACTGCAAAGTTGCTGTTTCAATCGAAAAATCATGATTTCAGTTTTTTTCTCTCATTATACACAGTGTGCTGCAGGATCTGTTTTATGTGGTGCACACATACCACATAGATGTATTCTCTCATATCTAGGCCCAAATGTACCACTCACAGTTTATCAGAGTGAGCTGAGCTCAAGGCGTAGATCTACGGTTTGGACACTCACCGTAAAGCCGTAGATCTACGGGACGGACCCTGAAAGGGGTTAAATACATTATATATAAGAAAAAAAGTGTAAGTATCTAAGAGCACAGAATACACCCATGGTTTAAAAGCTTTTTTTATACCCAAAACTTTGTCACTTATAAGAAAAAATGAGCAGCAACTATAAAATATACAGCAATTACCAATAAAATATAATAAAACAAAAGCTGAACTCACGAACAGTTCCTGAATATTCAGATACAGGTCCGCCATCACAAAACCGGCAATCAGTTATTTGGTTCCTTCAGTTATTCGGCACTAATTTTGGCTAGCATAATTTCAAATTTCCAGGGTTGCCACACCAACCTGCTGGTACTGTTTGGTGGCACTACTTGCTGCGTAAGTCATTCCAATTTCTTTTTCTCCATTTATTGTTATAACCTGCTTACTTTTAGCCCTAGCCATGGTTCCAATGAATAAAAGAAATGCTTCTTATTGAAGCATGAACTCAGTCTAATGATGCAGGAGAATATGCTTTATTATTACGCTAATATCAACACTACAGCTTATTTGCCTATCACAACTGATCTAATATGACATAATAAACAATATAAATAACATAAAACAGAATAAATAACATTTGGCATAATACCAAGCAGTTCGATGGAGGTATGAAGAGAATATGGTATACAAATACCATAAGTCTTGGGGACTTATATTAGAGAAAACGGAGTATAGCACAGGGCTAACTGTGATATACACTCGTAGTGCACCATAAACCTGAAACAAAAAAGTTGTTTTCTCTATACAGTGGACCCACGGTATTCGATACATTTCAACGCAAAAATTTTGCCTCACCACTCGTTAAAAAACCCGCGACACATGATTCGTCTGGGACGTGTCCACGTGTGGCCTGAACTGCCCCGTGCATGACAGTGTTTACAAGCCAGCCAGTGTGCTCACATCTAAGCATACATTCAGTACATTCCATATTATCACAGTGTTTTTGGTGCTTGTTTCTGCAAAATAAGTCACCATGGGTCCCAAGAAAGCTTCTAGTGCCAACCCTTCGAGAAAAAGGGTGCTAATGAGTACTGAATTGAAGAAAGAGATAATTGCAAAGCATGAAAGTGGAGTGCGTGTGTCGGAGCTGGCCAGGTTGTATACAAAACCCCAATCAACCATCGCTACTATAGTGGCCAGGAAAACGGCAATCAAGGAAGCTGTTGTTGCAAAAGGTGCAACGTTGTTTTTGAAACAGAGACTGCAAGTGTTAGAAGATGTTTAGAGACTGTTATTGGTGTGGATAAATGAAAAACAGATAGCAGGAGATAGCATCTCTCAAGTGATCATTTGTGAAAAAGGCTAGGAAGTTGCATGAGGATTTAATTGAAAAAATGCCTGCAACTAGTGATGTGAGTGAATTTAAGGCCAGCAAAGGTTGGTTTGAAAGATTTAAGAATCGTAGTGGCATACATAGTGTGATTAGGCATGGTGAGGCTGCCAGTTCGGACCAAAAAGCAGCTGAAAAATATGTGAAGGAATTCAAGGATTACATACACAGTGAAGAATTTAAACCTGAACAAGTGTTTAATTGTGACAAAACAGGCCTGTTTTGGAAGAAATTGTCAAGCAGGACCTACATTACTCAGGAGGAAAAGGCACTCCCAGGACATAAGCCTATGAAAGACAGGCTTACTCTTCTGATGTGTGCCAATGCTAGTGGTGATTGCAAAGTGAAGCCTTTATTGGTGTATCACTCAGAAACTCCCAGAGCATTCAGGCAAAAGAATGTCCTCAAGGCTAATGTGTGTGTGCTGTGGAGGGCAAACAGTAAGGCATGGGTCACTAGGGACTTTTTCTATGACTGGCTACACCACGCATTTGCCCACAATGTGAAAAATTACCTAATTGAGAACAAATTAGACCTTAAGTGCCTCCTGGTATTAGACAATGCCCCTGGTCATCCTACAGACTTGGCAGAGTGACTTTCTGGGGACATGAGCTTCATTAAGGTCAAGTTTTTGCCTCCTAATACCACTCCTCTCCTGCAGCCCATGGACCAGCAGGTCATTTCCAACTTCAAGAAATTGTACACAAAAGCTATGTTTCAAAAGTGCCTTGAAGTGACCACAGACACTCGATTGACTCCAAAAGTGTTTTGGAAGGATCACTTTAATATCCTCAATTGTGTAAACCTTATAGGTAAGGCTTGGGAGGGAGTGACTAAGAGGGCCTTGAACTCTGCTTGGAAGAAACTGTGGCCAGAATGTGTAGACAAAAGGGATTTTGAAGAGTTTGAGGCTAACCCTGGGAATCGTATGCCAGTTGAGAAACCATTGTGGCATTGGGGAAGTCCTTGGGGTTGGAGGTTAGTGGGGAGGGTGTGGAAGAGTTGGTGGAGGAGGACCTTGGGGTTGGAGGTTAGTGGGGAGGGTGTGGAAGAGTTGGTGGAGGAGGACAATGATGAACTAACCACTAATGAGCTGCTAGATCATCTTCAACAGCAAGAGGCCAGACCTGAGGAAACTGCTTCGGAGGAGGGGATAGAGAAATTGAGGAAGTTGCCTACTTCACAGATTAAAGAAATGTGTACAATGTGGGCAAAGGTGAAAACCTTTATGGATGACAATTACCTCACCGAACTATTGCCATGCCATGCGGTGCGTATTACAATGACAATTGGTTGGAACACTTTAGAAAAGGTGAAAGGAGAGAGGACGGTCACGTTCCTCTCATGCAGGTGCAAGCAGTTGTGAAAGGTAAGATGAACATCTATTGCTTAGTAGTCTACAAACTGTGCAGCTCCAGTTATGTACATTAAACTTATTCATGGGATAAAAAATTTTTTTCCTACTTTGAGTTAATGACACGGTTAATTGATTTCCAAATGTAATACCTTATGGGAAAATTAACTCACCGCTTGAATTTTGGACTATACCTACAAGAACGGAATTTAAAAATCCAGGGTACGGTAATGCACACATCCAGCATATCCAACACAAACCATACCTCCATAAAGGTGATGTAACCGCGTATAGAGTCTAAAGACACAACCGTCGCGCTATACTCATTTAGTACATAACTCTATTGCCATGGAAAAATTTTATCTTACGGTCTTTTGTGGCTAGCTGGCCTATGTTTAGCGTTTCGTATTTTAGGAAATCTATCGTTCCGGAATTAATCCCGGCCGGGTTAAGAGATTATAGAATCAGGTTACGATTTCTTAAGTCATGTGCAGAGAACTTAGGATAACCCAAAAAAAGTCAACGTGGCTTATTTCTAGTACCTGGCTTGGGTTAGCCAGGGTAGAAACATTAGGTGTGTTTCTTTACACCTGTTGTCTATGTTTACCCATCAGTAAATGGGTACCTGGGTGTTAGTCGACTAGTGTGGGTATTATCCTGGGACATTGACCTAATTTTCTTGAAATACTCTGCATAACAAGCAGCTTTCTATATAGTAGTATGTCATTGATGTCAGCTAGGCCTGTATACCTTCTACATGTACGTGTAGTAAATAAAGATATTATTATTATTATTACAGTGGAACCTCAAAAATCGAACGTATCAAGTATCGAACGTTTCGAAAATGGGACCATTTTTTCGGACAAACTGTGTCCCTATTATCGAATGCACCCCTAATTTCGGACCGCCGGGTACGGGACCTGTCTGCCGGTCCGCTCTGTCCGCATCCCCGCGCAGGCGCCGTGAGCAGTCTAGCTTTGTTATGCTTGAGTGAACACTAACCTGTGCTCTCATTCACACATTTTATGATTATTTCATTGTGTTTAGTGCTTGTGGGACTGTGAAAAAAGGTGCCATGGGCCCAAAGAAATTTGCTAGTGGTACCCCTGTCGTAAAGAAAGTGAGAAACACCATAGATGTGAAGAAGGAAATAATACAAAAGTATGAGAGTGGTGCGAGACTTGTTGAGCTTGCCAGGATGTATGGGAAAAACAAGTCGACCATCGGTTCTATCCTGGCAAAGAAAGAACATATCAAGGAAGCTGATGTTGTAAAAGGTGTTAACATGCTAACCAAAAAAAGACCACAAATAGTTGAAGAGGTTGAGAAGTTGTTGCTGGTGTGGATCAAGGATAAAGAGATTGCAGGTGATAGTGTTTCAGAGACGATTATTTGCGAAAAAGCAAGGAAGTTGCATGCCGATCTGGTACAGAAAACTCCTGGAACCAGTGCTGATAGTGAATGTAAGGCCAGCAGAGGCTGGTTTGAGAGATTTAAGAAGCGTAGTGGCATACACAATGTTGTAAGACAGCCAGTTCAGACAAACGGGCGGCTGAGAAGTTTGTACAGGAGTTTAAGGGGTACATAGACAGTGAAGAATTCAAACCTGAACAAGTGTTTAATTGTGACAAAACAGGCTTGTTTTGGAAGAAAATGCCAAAAAGGACCTTCATCACACAGGAGGAAAAGGCACTGCCAGGACACAAGCCTGTGAAAGACAGGCTTACTCTTTTATTCTGTGCTAATGCTAGTGGTGATTTTGAAGTGAAGCCTTTACTTGTGTATCATTCAGAAAATCCCAGTGCGTTTAAGAAAAACAATGTCTTTAAGAACAAGTTATGTGTCTTGTGGGAAGCTAATCATAAGGCATGGGTCACAAGACAAATTTTCAAAAAGAGTGGGTCCATGAAGTGTTTAGCCCCAGTGTGAAAAAATACCTCCAGGAAAAGAAATTGCCACTCAAGTGCCTCCTGTTAATGGACAATGCTCCTGCTCATCCTCCAAACTTATTAGACCTCTTGTCTAAGGACTTCAGTTTTATAAAAGTGAAGTTCTTGCCTCCTAACACCACTCCTCTCCTCCAGCCCATGGACCAGCAGGTCATTTCTAACTTCAAAAAACTCTACACAAAAGCAGTGTTTGAAAAGTGCTTTGAAGTGACCACAGACACTAAGTTGACCCTAAGAGAGTTCTGGAGGAATCACTTCAACATCTACAACTCCATAAGCCTTATAGGTAAGGCTTGGGAGGGAGTGACTTTCAGGACTTTGAACTCTGCTTGGAGACAATTGTGGCCAGATTGTGTCCAAAAGAGGGATTTTGAAGGGTTTGAGGCTGACCTTGACCCAGCTGACCCTCTGCCTGTTGTGGACTCTATTGTGGCATTGGGGAACACCCTGGGGTTGGAGGTGAGTGGTGAGGATGTGGAAGAGTTGGTGGAGGACCACAGGGAAGAGCTAACCACTGAAGAGCTGCAAGAGCTTCATCTGGAGCAGTATCAGACCACAGCTGAGGAACTTGCTTCAGAGGAGGAGGAAGAGGGAGTGGATGAGGTGCCATCTTCAAAGATTAAGGAGATTTGTGCCAAGTGGAATGATGTCCAAATGTTTGTGCAGAAGTACCACCCTGAGCAAGCTGAAACAAGCCATCTTTGCAACAAGTTCAGTGACAGAACCATGTCCCATTTTAGGGAAATGTTAAAGAGGTGCCAGAAACAGAGGACTGTGGACAATTATTTTGTGAAACAGGTCCAGTGACTCTCAGGCTGGTCCTAGTGGCATTAAAAGACAGAGAAGGGAAGTATTTTTTGTGTGAATATTTTTGGGTTTCTGGAATGGATCAGGTCGGCAAACAAAGGGGGACAGCAGAGGGCAGCAAGGGACTAGCTCCCTTAAGGTTTACTATACTAATAGCAGGAGTGTAAGAAATAAGATAGATGAGCTAAGATTAATTGCAAGTGCAGGAAACATAGATATTATTGCTATAACAGAGACCTGGCTCAATCTGAAAGATAGAGAGATGCCCTCTGAATGTCACATACAAGGCTATAAATTATTCCACACTGACAGGGTCAACAGGAAAGGTGGTGGAGTAGCGATGTATGTCAGATATAATTTAAATTGTTGTGTTAGACAAGATATTAAATTAGAAGCATCAGCCACTGAATCTGTTTGGTTACAGCTTCTCGAGGGCCGAGAAAAACTAATTTTGGGTGTGATTTACAGGGCCCCAAATCTTGATAGGGAGTGCAGTAAACTTCTATGGGACGAAATTCATAAGGCATCTACATACGAAAATGTTGTGCTAATGGGAGATTTCAACTATAGACAGATTGACTGGAGCAATTTGACAGGAAATTTAGAGTCAGGTGACTTTCTTGATACGATCCAGGATTGCTTTTTAAAACAGTTTGTGACAGAGCCTACTAGGGGAAATAACCTCCTTGACTTGGTTCTTGCCAGTAGGGAAACACTAATTAATAATCTTGAGGTTAATGATGAGCTTGGGGAAAGTGATCACAAATCACTCAGTTTTAATATATCATGGAATTCCCCTAATAATGGCAATCAAGTCTCCGTCCCTGACTTTCGCTTGGCTGATTTCATAGGACTGAAAAATTACTTAGGTGGGCTGAACTGGAATGACCTGACTAAGGGTCAGGTAGGTGGTGATGGTTGCCGATATGATGCTTTCCAGGGCATAGTTCTAGCTGCTCAGTCAAATTATGTTCCAAATAGGGAAATCAGATCAAACAAAAATGATCCTAAATGGATGAACAATAGATTAAAATATCTGATTGGTCAAAAGAGAGGCATATATAGGCAAATCAAAAGAGGAGAGGGGCAATTAAGTAATCGATATATTCAGTTAAAGAGAGAAATAAAAAAGGGAATTAGAAAAGCAAAAAGAGATTATGAGGTTAAAGTTGCAAGAGAATCGAAGACTAACCCAAAAGGATTCTTTCAGGTGTACAGAAGTAAGATCAGGGACAAGATAGGCCCACTCAAAAGTTCCTCGGGTCAGCTCACTGACAGTGATAAGGAAATGTGTAGAATTTTTAACACATACTTCCTCTCAGTTTTTACACAGGAGGATACCAGTGATATTCCAGTAATGATAAATTATGTAGAACAGGACGATAATAAACTGTGCACGATTAGGGTCACAAGTGACATGGTCCTTAGGCAAATAGATAAATTAAAACCTAACAAATCCCCAGGCCCTGATGAACTGTATGCAAGGGTTCTAAAGGAATGTAAAGAGGAGCTTAGCACACCTTTGGCTAATCTTTTCAACATATCACTACAAACTGGCATGGTGCCAGATAAGTGGAAAATGGCAAATGTGATACCTATTTTCAAAACAGGTGACAGGTCCTTAGCTTCGAACTATAGACCAATAAGCCTAACCTCCATAGTGGGAAAATTTATGGAATCAATAATTGCCGAGGCAGTTCGTAGCCACCTTGAAAAGCATAAATTAATCAACGAATCTCAGCATGGTTTTACAAAGGGGCGTTCCTGCCTTACGAATTTATTAACTTTTTTCACTAAGGTATTTGAGGAGGTAGATCATGGTAATGAATATGATATTGTGTATATGGACTTCAGTAAGGCTTTTGACAGGGTCCCACATCAGAGACTATTGAGGAAAATTAAAGCACATGGAATAGGAGGAGAAATTTTTTCCTGGATAGAGGCATGGTTGACAAATAGGCAGCAGAGAGTTTGCATAAATGGGGAGAAATCAGAGTGGGGAAGCGTTACGAGCGGTGTTCCACAGGGGTCAGTGTTGGGCCCCCTGCTGTTCACAATCTACATAAACGACATAGATGAGGGCATAAAGAGCAACATCGGCAAGTTTGCCAATGACACCAAAATAGGCAGTCGAATTCATTCTGACGAGGACATTCGAGCACTCCAGGAAGATTTGAATAGACTGATGCAGTGGTCGGAGAAGTGGCAGATGCAGTTTAATATAGACAAATGCAAAGTTCTAAATGTTGGACAGGACAATAACCATGCCACATATAAACTATATAATGTAGATCTTAATATTACGGATTGCGAAAAAGATTTAGGAGTTCTGGTTAGCAGTAATCTGAAACCAAGACAACAGTGCATAAGTGTTCGCAATAAAGCTAATAGAATCCTTGGCTTCATATCAAAAAGCATAAATAATAGGAGTCCTCAGGTTGTTCTTCAACTCCATACATCCTTGGTTAGGCCTCATTTAGATTATGCTGCACAGTTTTGGTCACCGTATTACAGGATGGATATAAATTCTCTGGAAAATGTACAAAGGAGGATGACAAAGTTGATCCCATGTATCAGAAACCTTCCCTATGAGGATAGACTAAGGGCCCTGAATCTGCACTCTCTAGAAAGATGTAGAATTAGGGGGAATTTGATTGAGGTGTATAAATGGAAGACAGGAATAAATAAAGGGGATGTAAATAGTGTGCTGAAAATATCTAGCCTAGACAGGACTCGCAGCAATGGTTTTAACCCTTTCAGGGTCCAAGGCCCAAATCTGGAGTCACGCACCAGTGTCCAAGAATTTTCAAAAAAAAAATTTATTATTTTTTCTTATGAAATCATAGAGAATCTTTTTGTGAAGGTAATAAAACAAAAAGTATGAAATTTGGTGGAAAATTGACGAAATTATGCTCTCGCGAATTTTGATGTGTCAGCGATATTTACGAATCGGCGATTTTGCCGACTTTGACTCCCATTTTAGGCCAATTACATTATTCCAATCAACCAAATTCTTAGCTATTTCATTAGTATTATTTCTATTCTATCGATTGAGCACAAGAAATCGCCAAGTCAACTGTTTCAACTACAAAATAAAGTGATCGGAAATTGTTAATTTGGCCAATTTAACACAAAGTTCAAAATATTCCAATTTCAAAATAGGGTCCAGAATGAACAATGTAGGCATTCCTGGCACTAAACTAACATTTCCTCTGTTCATTAGTTATGTTTTGAGGCTTTACAAATAAATTCCATTTTGATTTTTTATTCACATAATGAATTTTTATTCACAACAAAAAATAGAAGATTTACTGTTATGCAATACTGTAATAATTGTATAAATATCATCACCATATTTGTGAATGTATATTAGACCCACCAGCTGACGTGTATTAGACGTGTGAGGTCGTTTGTTTACTCTTGAATATCGGCAAAAATTTAACATTTCCGCTACTTTGAGCTCAGTTTCAAGCCATTTTCCAATGCTAAAACCAATCAAAATCATCTCTATTTCTGTAATATGTCTTCCATTCTATCAAATGAGACCAAGAAATCGCAAATACAACTATAAAAAACATACGAAAAAACACTGCAAAGTTGCTGTTTTAATCGAAAAATCATGATTTCATTTTTTTTCTCTCATTATACACAGTGTGCTGCAGGATCTGTTTTATGTGGTGCACACATACCACATAGATGTATTCTCTCATATCTAGGCCCAAATGTACCACTCACAGTTTATCAGAGTGAGCTGAGCTCATGGCGTAGATCTACGGTTTGGACCCTGAACGTAAAGCCGTAGATCTACGGGACGGACCCTGAAAGGGTTAAGTTGGAAAAATTCAGATTCAGGAAGGATATAGGAAAGTACTGGTTTGGTAATAGAGTTGTGGATGAGTGGAACAAACTCCCGAGTACAGTTACAGAGGCCACAACGTTGTGTAGCTTTAAAAATAGGTTGGATAAATACATGAGTGGATGTGGGTGGGTGTGAGTTGGACCTGATAGCTTGTGCTACCAGGTCGGTTGCCGTGTTCCTCCCTTAAGTCAATGTGACCTGACCTGACAAGGTTGGGTGCATTGGCTTAAGCCGGTAGGAGACTTGGACCTGCCTCGCATGGGCCAGTAGGCCTTCTGCAGTGTTCCTTCGTTCTTATGTTCTTATGTTCTTATTATTTCTTATGGGAAATATTGCTTCGAATTTCAGACTTTTCGAAATTAGAACTAGCTCCTGGAACGGATTAAGTTCGATTTTTGAAGTACCACTGTATTATTACTATTATATTATTTTCTCAGTTGTTTGTTGGATTATCTAACTGAAACTTGGGCAATGTATGATGGAATGATACTTCTTAATGTACACCAAAAATGAAAGAAATCAGACCATAAATAGCAGAGTTCACTTTTCAACCATTAGCAGCCGCTTAGTGGTATATTTTTGCATGGTTTTTATGGTTATATTCTCATTTTTTCAGTCTCATTTGATAGAATGAAAGATATATTACAGAAATAGATATGATTTTGATTGCTTTCATGACGAAAAGTACCTTGAAATTGCGCTCACAGTAGCGAAAATGTTCTATTCTTTAGCGAAGCTCAAGAGTAAACAAATGACATCACCGTCCAATACCTGTCTGCCTGCCAGTCTAAATTCCAATACGCAGTCAAGAATGGGTTGACATTATTTATAAAATTATTACAATAATGCAGTAGTCTGCATAACAGTAAATCTTCTATTTTTTTGTAAATAAAAATTCCAAATGGTAAGCAAGAGTAATATAAGAGGGGCCTGTAGCCATGACTGATGAACAGAGAAAATGTTATTTTAGTGCCAGGAATGTCTGCATTGTTTATTCTGGACACTATTTTGAAATTGGCATCTGTTGAAATTTGTGTGAAATCAGCCAAATTGCCAATTTCTAACCACTTTATTGGGTGGTTGAAATAAGTGAATGGGCAGTTTCTTGTACTCAGTTGACAGACTAGAAGTAAATAAGTTTTTTCAGGTATACACAAATACAGTTACATAGATTATCATACATAGTGGTGTATGTATAGAGAACCTTGGATAACCCAAAAAAGTCAAAGTAACTTATTTCCAGTACCTGGCTTGTGCTTGCCATATATGATTTTTGGTAAATATTTTTTTCTCGGTTGTTTGTTGGGCTATCTCATTGAAACTTGGGCAATGTATGATGGAAAGATGCTTCTTAGCGTACAATAAAAATAAAAAAGACAGACGATAAATAAGGGAGTTCATTTCTCAGCCATTATCCGCCTTTTTGCAGTATATTTTCGTATGGTTTTTGTGGTTGTAATCTAATTATTTTGGACTCATTTGTTGGAATGGAAGATATATTACAGAAATAGACATGATTTTGATTGTTTTCATGATGAAAAGTACCTTGAAATTGAGCTCAAAGTAGCGGAAATGTTCGATTTTTGCCGATGTTCAATGAACTTTGTGCAAGTCAAGTTGGTTAATTTTATTAAGTGTATTCTAACCTAACCACTCTGTAATCCGGCAAACTCAGTAATCTGGCACACTACAGGTCCCAATGATGCCGGATTTGTGATGGAGGACCTGTACTTTTCCCTTATCATCCTTTTTTTTTTTAACAAATCGGCCATAACTCACTGAGGCAGGGTGACTAAAGTTATTTTCTTTTTTAAATTTAGTAATTTATACAGGAGAAGGGGTTACTAGCCCCTTGCTCCCTCTTTTAATTTTATGTTAATTTTGTTTCAAAAAACAAAAGCACTTAATTTAAAAATCTAGGGAGAAATTTATTAATGCCAAGTTCACAACATAAAAAATTCATATTTCTTTAAAATGAAATCAAATATCAAGTTGCTCTGGTGCTTGTCACAACCTATACATGCAATGAACATAATGGGAAGAATTTTGAAAATGATATTATGTACTTTAACTTTCCATCTAAATCAAAGATAATTTGATTCCTCTGGGACTCCCACATATAGAATCTTCCACATAAATAACTCTACCAAGCATTAATAATAATTGTCTTGAAAGAGCACAGAAAGTATTCAGCCAAGAAATCAGCAAGTCAGTTTTACTACCATAAACAAGTGTAATAACGTTGGGATGTGTGAATGTACATGGCTGTAGTGAAGATAAGAAAGAGATAGCTGGCAATGTTAGGAATAAAAAGAAGCTGGATGTTCTGGTTCTAAGCACAACAAAGCTGAAAGGAGTAGGAAGTTTGAGTGGAGAGAAATAAATGGAATTAGGTCAGGGGTATCTGAGAGTTAGAGCTAATGAAGTTGCAATAATGTTGAAGGATCAGTTTTGGCAGGAAAAGAGGGAATATAAATTTATAAATGAAAGGATTATGTGAATTAAAATAAGGATATATGCAAAAGTGGACTATACTAAGTGTTTGTGTGCCTGGAGAAGAGAGGAGTGTAGAGGAGAGAGAGATTTTGGGAGATGTTAAACGAATGTTTACAGAGTTTTGAACTAAGTGAGAGTAACTGTGGTAGGGGACTTAAATGCTAAGTGGGAGAAACAGTTGTAGAAGGCATAGTAGGCAAGTTTGGGATGTCAGGGATAAATGATAAATTGGGGGCCTCTTACTGAACTTTGTATAGAATGAAGTTTGGTAAAAGGTAATATGTATTTTAAGAAACAAAGTAAATAAGTATACGAGATATGATAAAGGGCGAAATAACAATAGTTTGTTGGACAATGTATGGGGTGGATAAAAGACTGATGGGTAGACTTTTGGATGTGCATATTTATAGAGAGGCAACAGATACATCTTTTTTTTTTTTTTGTAGCTACAGTGCGAGTAAAAGGTAGATAGGGTAGGAGAAAAATGACATCAAGAAATAAGAGTGTGGTGAAAGTTTATAAACTCCAGGAGGTAATTAGGGTAAAATATAGGCAACTATTGGTAGAAAGATGGGCTAGTAGGAGTATAGGCAATAAGGTTGAAGAGGTACAGGGTAGATTTAAGAATGAAGTGGTAGTGTGCAGCAGAGGTTTGTGCATATAGGAGGGTGGGTACTGGAGGGAAGAGAAGCAATTGGTGGAATGATGAGGTAGAAAGAGTGGTAAGAGAAAAAAAAGTTAGCACATGAGAGTGTTTTTACAAAGCAGAAGTGATATAAGAAGGATGGAGAATAGGCAGAGTAAGAGAAAGGTTAAGAGAGTGGTAAAGGAACATAAAAAGAGAGCAAAGTGGGTGAGGTGCTATCAACAAAATTTGGCGAGAATCTGAAAGAGTTTTGGATCTGACAGGGGTTGTGGAAAATACTGTATATTTTCCGAAAATACAGTGTTTTTTGTATGTAAATTGATGGAGTATGTTGTAGGTAATAAAAATTAACTTGTAAATAAATAAAGAACCAGTGAAATTGGCGAGCGTCGCTGGGGGGGAGTTGCCATTGTTTTGAAGTGACAAAGAGAAACATTAGTGAAAATCTGAAGAATTTTCAGAACCAGTGAAATTGGTGAGCGTCGCTGGGGGGGAGTTGCCATTGTTTTGAAGTGACAAAGAGAAACATTAGTGAAAATCTGAAGAATTTTCATCGCTCTAGAGGTTATATTGGGCTTAAAACCTCTCAAATAAGAGCTGAAATTGTTGGAATTGCAGTCCTGCAGAATGTGAGAATTAGGCGACTGGACAGGACTCCGTAATTAGATGGAAACAGGCTATTACCACAGCTGAGTCGATGTCTATTTATGTTGAAATTCTGGCCAGTATTTTCTTCATATTTTAGGCAGGGGGTTTTGTGTATGACACACCGTAATCTCCAGACTAATTGGCGAGTGGTATTAAGATAAATTCTCCTTCAATGTACATGTATTCATTTTTTAAATTTAATATACAGTCCACATTTATATTAATGTTTTACCAGAATTCCTGGTGATGTATATTTCATTTG
Organism: Cherax quadricarinatus; assembly: GCF_026875155.1. Lineage (NCBI taxonomy): Eukaryota > Metazoa > Arthropoda > Malacostraca > Decapoda > Parastacidae > Cherax > Cherax quadricarinatus. The sequence continues at coordinate 1,575,317 of NC_069401.1, forward strand.
AAATTAATATAGGTCCAGAGTGACTTGTGGAGACATAGATTGTAGTAGGTACCGAAGGGGGACATTTTTTGTGACCTAGGTGTCCTAAAATTCCTATTTGTCTCTGTAACCTTGATAAAGAATAATTATCTTTGTTACCATTTACTGGTATGTATCTAATGAGATTCATCCAGGTAAATTTAATTTTCCACAGGGGTTATTAGATGGGAAGATGGAGGGAATAGTTTGAGGAACTGCTAAATGCTGATAAAAACAGGGAGGCTGTGATTTTATGCACTGGCTAGGGAGATATAACATTTTTTAGGAGTGAGGAAGAGCCAGATGTGATTATGGGGGAAGTGCATAAGGCTGTAATTAAAATAAAAGGGGGTAAAGCAGCTGGGATTGATGGGATCATGGCAGAAATGTTAAAAACACGTGTGGATATAGTTTTGAAGTGGTTGTTGCTTTTATTCAATAAATGTATGAAAGAGGGAAAGGTAGCTAGGGACTGGCAGAGAGTGCACATAGTTCCTTTGTATAAAGGGAAAGGAGACAAAAAAATAAGAATTATAGAGAAATAAGCCTGTTGAGTATACTGGGTAAGGTGTATGGCAGTTATCAGTGAATGAATGAAGTGTAATACATAGAGCAGGATCGTAGATGAGCAAGAAGGCTTTAGGAAGGATAAGAGATGTGTAGACCAAATGTTCTACAATGAAGCATACAAGTGAACAGTATTTAGATAAGGGTAAGGAAGTTTTTGTTGCATTTATGTACTTGGAAAAGGAATATGATAGGGTGGATAGGGGAGCAATGCAGCAGATGTTGCAAGTGTATGGAATAGGTGGTAGGTTACTGAAAACTATTTATTTTTACAAGGATGGTAAGGCTCAGGTTAAGGTATGTAAGAGAGAGAAAGGAAGATTATTTTCCAGCAAAAGTGGGCCATAGACAGGGATGTGTGATATCACAATAGTTCTTGAACATATTTATAGATGGGACTGTAAAAGAAGGGAAGGCAACAGTGTTGGGAAGAGTTTTTGGATGGTGATGGAGGAAATGAATGTGTTCAGATATTCGGGAGTGGACTTGTCAGTCAATGGGTGTATGAAAGACTAGGTGACCCATAGAAATGATCAAGGAAAAAAGGTGGGTAGAGCAGTGAGACATTTGCAGAGACAAAGAATGTTCTCCATGGAGGCAAAAAAGAGAAATGGATGAGAGTATAGTGGTACCAACACTCTTATATGGGTGAGATGCATGGGTTGTCAATGTTGCAGAGAGGAGGTGGGAGGCAGTGGAGATGTTGTGTCTGAGGGCAATATGTGGTGTAAATATAATGCGAAGAATTCATAGCTTGGAGATTTGGAGGAGCAAAGCTATTAAAAGTATTATCCAGAGGGCTGAGGAAGGGCTGTTGCAATGGTTTAGATATTTCAAGAGTCTGGATCAAAATATTATGGCTTGGAGTGTGTGTAAATCTGTAGTAGAAGGAAGGCAGGGTAGGGTTGCTCTAGGAAAGGTTGGAGGGAGGGGGTAAAGGTGGTTTTGTGTGCAAGTAACCTGGGCATCCATCAGGCATGTGTGAGCCTGCTCGATAATAGTGGAGGCAAATGGTTGTTGGGACTTGATGAGCTGTTAAGCGGTATCATTTTGTGAAGGGATTCGGGAAAACTGGTTAGTCAGATTATAGTCCTGGATATAAGAAGTACAGTGCCTGTACTCTGAAGGAGGGGTGGGAATATTTGCAGCTTGGAGGAGCATCTGCTATGAAGTATCTATATGCAACTAGCATATGGATACTGCAGTGATTGATGGTGACCATTTCCTTTTCAGATCACCCTACTTTGGTGGGAGAAGGCCTGTGTTTAAAAATAATTACACACACACACACACACACACACACCCACCCACCCACCAAAAAAAAAAAAAAAAAAAAAAAAAAAAAAAAAAAAAACTGACTTGACCCCTGCAACCACATACGGGTGAGTATACACTCACCCACAACAATAATGCCAGAAATTTCCACACAGTCATACATACATATGTGCAACACAGTTTTCCAGTTTTCTCATCAGGTTTCCCTAATATCTCTTCTCCACGATGGCTATGTCTTGGTGAAATCGTTCCAGTGCGGTTCTGTTTTACAAGAATGGTACAGAAACTCTACATGTTAAACCAAAACTAAGTTCAGATTTGAATTCAGTGTCCCGAAATTAGTTAGAAACACATGCTTTTAAATCTGAACTGAAAGTATTCTTGGCCAGAGTAGGTGAGCTTGAAAAGCATGTGTAAGGACACAAGTTGTACTTTACTGCTAGATGAACAGGGGCAGTATGTGCAAGAAGATTTTTCCATATGTTTTGCCTGATGTTCATATTGCTCTGCTTTCACACTGCCAGCGGTGCTGGTGCTGCTGCTGCTGTTTCTGCCGTATTGATATAGGCAATGGTACTGCTCTTTTGATTTAATGTTGGCAGCAGTGCCGCTTTTCCTGCTGTTGGCAAAGGTGCAGGCATCAATGTGCAGCTGTTGCTGTTGGCACTGAGGATGATGGTAGCAGTTCATGTTAATGTTGATGGGTGGCAAAACAGTAGAACTGTTCAACTTGTGCAGTTAGCTGACTGAACATGCTTAATATCCAGAAATGAGAATAGATGATGGAAGCAAACCACAAGGAAGATTTGGACATCAAAATTTTGTTTTGCTTATATGCTTATGACAAGCTTTTGCAATGTCAGGTATTTGGTTACACTTGCACTAGGGAAATGCACTTGTTGTGAGAGTCTATTGCATTATAAAACTTAGTTTACCTGGAGTTTACCTGCAGAGAGTTCCGGGGGTCAACGCCCCCGCGGCCCGGTCTGTGACCAGGCCTCCTGGTGGATCAGAGCCTGATCAACCAGGCTGTTACTGCTGGCTGCATGCAAACCAACGTACGAGCCACAGCCCGGCTGGTCAGCAACAATCTTTAGGTGCTTGTCCAGTGCCAGCTTGAAGACTGCCAGGGGGCTGTTGGTAATCCCCCTTATGTATGCTGGGTGGCAGTTGAACAGTCTCAGGGCCCCTGACACTTATTGTATGGTCTCTTAACATGCTAGTGACACCCCTGCTTTTCATTGGGGGGATGTTGCATCATCTGCCAAGTCTTTTGCTTTCGTAGTGAGTGATTTTCGTGTGCAAGTTCGGTACTAGTCCCTCTAGGATTTTCCAGGTGTATATAATCATGTATCTCTCCCGCCTGCATTCCAGGGAATACAGGTTTAGGAACCTCAAGCGCTCCCAGTAATTGAGGTGTTTTATCTCCGTTATGCGCGCCGTGAAGGTTCTCTGTACATTTTCTAGGTCAGCAATTTCACCTGCCTTGAAAGGTGCTGAGTGTGCAGCAATATTCCAGCCTAGATAGAACAAGTGACCTGAAGAGTGTCATCATGGGCTTGGCCTCCCTAGTTTTGAAGGTTCTCATTATCCATCCTGTTATTTTTCTAGCAGATGAGATTGATACAATGTTATGGTCCTTGAAGGTAAGATCCTCCGACATGATCACTCCCAGCTCTATTTTGTGGCCAGAATTTGTTTTGTACTCTGATGAAGATTTAATTTCCTCGTGTTTAACATATCTGAGTAATTGAAATTTCTCATCGTTGAACTTCATATTGTTTTCTGCAGCCCACTGAAAGATTTGGTTGATGTCCGCCTGGAGCCTTGCAGTGTCTGCAATGGAAGACACTGTCATGCAGATTCGGGTGTCATCTGCAAAGGAAGACACAGTGCTGTGGCTGACATCCTTGTCTATGTCAGATATGAGGATGAGGAACAAAATGGGAGCGAGTACTGTGCCTTGTGGAGCAGAGCTTTTCACCGTAGCTGCCTCGGACTTTACTCTTTTGACTACTACTCTCTGTGTTCTGTTAGTGAGGAAATTATAGATCCATCGACCGACTTTTCCTGTTATTCCTTTAGCACGCATTTTGTGCGCTATTACGCCATGGTCACACTTGTCGAAGGCTTTTGCAAAGTCTGTATATATTACATTTGCATTCTTTTTGTCTTCTAGTGCATCTAGGACCTTGTCGTAGTGATCCAATAGTTGAGACAGACAGGAGCGACCTGTTCTAAACCCACATTGCCCTGGGTTGTGTAACTGATGGGTTTCTAGATAGGTGGTGATCTTGCTTCTTAGGACCCTTTCAAAGATTTTTATGATATGGGATGTTAGTGCTATCAGTCTGTAGTTCTTTGCTGTTGCTTTACTGCCCCCTTTGTGGAGTGGGGTTATGTCTGTTGCTTTTAGTAACTGTGGGACGACCCCCGTGTCCATGCTCCCTCTCCATAGGATGGTAAAGGCTCGTGATAGGGGCTTCTTACAGTTCTTGATGAACACGGAGTTCCACGAGTCTGGCCCTGGGGCAGAGTGCATGGGCATGTCATTTATCGCCTGTTCGAAGTCATTTGGCGTCAGGATAACATTGGATAGGCTTGTTAACCAAATTCTGTGGCTCTCCCATAAAAAATTCATTTTGATCATCGACTCTCAGTCTGGTTAGCGGCTTGCTAAAAACTGAGTAGCTCACTCATTTCCTTGCTGTCATCTGTGTAGGACCCATCTTGTTTAAGTAGGGGCCCAATACTGGACGTTGTTCTCGACAATGATTTGGCATAGAAGAAATATTTTGGGTTTCTTTTGATTTCATTTATGGCTTTTAGTTCTTCCCGCAATTCCTGACTCCTATAAGATTACTTTAGCTTAAGTTCGATGCTTGCTATTTCTCTGACCAGTGTCTCCCTATGCATTTCAGATATATTGACCTCTTTGCCGCTCTGTTATTCTTTTCCGTCGCCTGTAAAGGGAGCGCCTGTCTCTTTCTATTTTACATCTACTCCTCCTTTTTCTTAGAGGAATAAGCCTTGTGCATACATCGAGTGCCACCAAGTTAATCTGTTCTAGGCATAAGTTGGGGTCTGTGTTGCTTAGTATATCTTCCCAGCTTATATCGGTTAGGACTTGGTTTACTTGGTCCCACTTTATGTTTTTGTTATTGAAGTTGAATTTGGTGAATGCACCCTTGTGACTAATCTCATTATGTCGGTCTGGGGCTCCGCACATACATGTCTGAACCTCAATTATGTTGTGATCTGAGTATATTGTTTTTGATATGGTGACATTTCTTATCAGATCATCATTGTTAGTGAAGATGAGGTCTAGTGTATTCTCCAGTCTAGTAGGCTCTATTATTTGCTGGTTTAAATTGAATTTTGTGCAGAGATTTAAAAGCTCGTGTGAGTGTGAGTTTTCATCAGAGCTGCCTCCTGGTGTTACTACTGCAACAATATTATTTGCTATATTCCTCCATTTTAGGTGCCTTAAGTTGAAATCCCCCAGGAGCAAGATGCTGGGTGCAGGAGCTGGAAGATTTTCCAGACAATGGTCAATTTTTAACAGCTGTTCCTGGAATTGCTGGGATGTTACATCCGGAGGCTTGTAGACTACCACAATGACTAGGTTTTGGTTCTCGATCTTTACTGCTAAAACTTCCACTACATCTTTTGAGGCATTAAGCAGTTCTGTGCAAACAAGTGACTCTGCAATGTACAGGCCAACCCCCCCCCCCCCTTTGCCTATTCACTCTGTCACATCTGTATAGGTTGTAACCTGGGATCCATATTTCGTTGTCCAAGTGATCCTTTATGTGGGTCTCAGTGAAAGCCGCGAACATTGCCTTTGCCTCTGCAAGCAGTCCACGGATGAAAGGTATTTTGTTGTTTGTTGCTGGCTTTAGACCCTGTATATTTGCAAAGAAGAATGTCATCGGACTGGTGGTATTGTTGGTACTGGGGGAGGATTTTTTTTTCCGGCATTAGTATCTGTATCTGTTGGTTTGGAGTGGAGGCCATCGACTGTGGTTCCACTCCAGGAATGACTGGATTTGGTGTACGATTTCTGCCATTTCCTGCCAGTTTTTTTTCCTCCCTCTTGAGTGGCTGTGGCTACCCAGGTTTTCCCATGGCCTGGATGTTTTGTATCTTTTTGTCCCCTTTAGATGGTGTGCCTGGCAATTTAAGTTATAGCACAGTCTTTCCTGTACTGAAGAGGTACACATTTCAGGGTGAAAAAGCTTACAGGAAGGGAGTTTGCATTTTCCTGTTGTCATATGGGCACGGCATTTTCTAGGGTGGTCATAGTTGCACGTCCCATCTGTTTTTCCAGATTTCCCATGTCTGCAGATACCTAGTGCATAGTATGTGCACAGGCTTGGTTTCCGTTTGCCTTGGGTTTCTGTGACTGTATTCCCTGTTGGTGCATGTTTACCTGTCTTATTCCTATCCTCCCTAGCACCAACAATGGAGCTCCCACCAGTTGTTTTTGGTAATATATCCTCACTATTGCTAATGGAGTCCTCTTGTTTGCTATTTCCTGTGGTATTTCTAGTTTGCAATATTGGTTTTATCTTATCTTTGACTACACTTGTTTCCCCACTACGGCTCCTGTCCCCTATGAGGTCATTTATATGTATTCCTTCCTGCGTATAATTCCCGACTACCTGGACAAAATCTCCAGCTTCACCATTACTGTCTCCCAGGACAGCACCTCCAGCTTCACCATTACTGTCTCCCAGGACAGCACCTCCAGCTTCACCATTACTGTCTCCCAGGATAGTGCTATCAGCCCCACATTTACTGACTACCAGGACATCACCTCCAGCCTTACAGTTTCTGACTACATGGCCAGCATCAAGGGCAGTACCATTCAGCCCAGACTTTTTATGTTCTCATCTGTTGTAGAAAGCTTCCAGGTTTTCTATGAAAGCAGCTTTGATGTTATCCTCTTTTAATACCCTTGTGATTTTAGTCCACAGATTTATCTCATTTGGGCATACCCAAAAACACTTCCCTGTTTTAATACTGCTTGTAGCTAGTTCTTGGATATCTGCACAAGGGGCGTGACACCAATTTCCACAAAAATGACAATTTATCCATGTGGAAGCCCGTTTGTTTGATTGACTGCAGACTACACAGAGCTTCATAATGATTTGAATGGTTGATTTACTGTAATTCTACTAGTAACCTCTTGAATATTCTATTAATAACCTCCTTAAATGAAGCTCTAGCTATTTGTATTTCTATTTCTAACTGTACTTGTATATTGGACAGCTTACCGTGTACGTTCCTGATTTATATTTATTGTTTGTGTTTGATAAGGGCGCCTACAACCCCATCCGTTTACAGTCTGCTGAAATATTTTTGCCTATCTGAACACACACATTTTGATTAGACTGTTTTTCTGCCTTTCCAAGTTTACGTATTAATACGGTGGAACCTTGACTTACAAGTTTAATCCGTTTCATGGCCTAGTTCATAACTCAATTTACTTGTATATCAAATCAATTTTCCTCATTTTAATAAAGTGAAAAGTTATTAATCCGTTCCTGCACTCTGGAGACAAGACAAAATACAGTGGTCCCTTGATAATCGTCGGGCTCGATAGCCATTCTTTTCGGAAATCATTGCTTTATTTTCATCCAAACATTGGCTCGCAAATGGTCGGTTGACTCGCTAATCGTCGTTCGTCCTGGATGCGTACTTACGGCTCTGAGCAGCCTCGGCCTCCCTTCCCAGCCAGTGTGCCATGTTTACCAGTGAGCGACGGTCCCCTCACTTGTTCATACGAAATATTTCATAATATTCCATTCATTTTAGTGCTTGCAAGTGTTAAATAAGCTACCATGGCTCCAAAGAAAGCTCCTAGTGCCAAGTCTTTGGTAAAGAAGGTGAGAAATACAACTGAATTTAAGAAAAACATCATTGAGCAATATGAAAGTGGTGTATGTGTGGCCGAACTGGCCAGGATGTATAACAAATCCCGTACAACCATATCTTCCATTGTGGCCAAGAAAAAGGAAATCAAGGAAGCTGTTGTTGCAAAGGCGGTAAATATGCTGACAAAAATGAGATCACCAGTACTCGAAGATGTTGGTGTGGATAAATGAGAAACAATTAGCAGGAGACAGTCTTGTGACGTCGATTATTTGTGAAAAGGCTAGGCAGTTGCATGATGATCTGGTAAAGAAATTGCCTGCAACGAGTACTGATAATTGTGAATTTAAGGCCAGCAAAGGTTGGTTTGAGAGATTTAAGAACCATAGTGGCATACACAGTGTGATAAGGCATGGTGAGGTTGCCAGTTCGGACAAAATTGCAGCTACAAAATTCGTACGTGAATTCAAGGAGCAAGTACATAGAGGCTCAAGGACTGAAACCTGAACAAGTGTTCAATTGTGACGAAACAGGCCTCTTTTGGAAGAAAATGCCAAAGAGAACCTACATTACTCAGGAGGAAAAGGGACTGCCAGGACACAAGCCTATGAAAGACAGGCTGACGCTCATGTTCTGTGCTAATGCTAGTGGGTATTTCAAAGTGAAGCCGTTACTAGTGTACCATTTTAAAAATCCCAGTGTGTTCAGGAAAAACAATGTTATGAAGAGTAAACTGTGTGTGTTTTGGAGATCTAATAATAAGACATGGGTCATGAGGGAAATTTTCGTCGAGTGGTTCAATGAAGTGTTTGGCCCTAGTGTGAAGAATTACCTCCTGGAAAAGAAATTGGATCTCAAGTGCCTCCTGGTTATGGACAATGCACCTGCTCATCCTCCAAACTTGGATGACCTAATTCTGCAGGAGTTTGGGTTCATCACAGTAATGTTCTTGCCCCCAAATACCACTCCTCTTCTCCAGCCCATGGACCAGCAGGTCATTTAAAAATTTAAAAAAATCTACACAAAAGCAATGTTTCAAAGGTGCTTTAATGTGACCTCAGACACTCACTTGACCCTAACAGATTTTTAGAAAGAACACTTCAGTATCCTCCATTGCATAAACCTTATAGGTAAGGCTTGGGAGGGAGTGACTACCAGGACTTTGAACTCTGGAGAAAATTGTGGCCAGATTGTGTCCACAAGAGGGATTTTGAAGGGTTTGTGGCTGACCCTGATGAGCCTATGTCAGTTGTGAGCTCTATTGTGGCATTGGGGAGTTCCATGGGGTCGGATGTGAATTTGGAGAATATGGAAGAGTTGGAGGAGGACCACAATGAAGAGCTAACCACTGAGGAGCTGCAAGAGCTTCAGCAGGAACAGCAATAGATCGCAGCTCAGAATCTTGCTGCAGAGGAAGAGGAGGAAGAGAGATGGAAGAAGGTGCCTCCTTCAGAAATTAAGGAGATTTTTGAAATGTGGGGTAGGATGGAAAGATTTATGGAGAAACATCACCCTGAGAAGGATGTTGCAAGCCATATTGGCAATTTGCACAGCGACAGAGTCTTGGCCCATTTTAGGGAAGTTTTAAAGAGACGCCAGAAACAGAGCTCTCTGGACACTTTTTTTGCGAGACAGGACTCCAGTGACTCTTAAGCTGGTCCTAGTGGCATTAAGAAACAGAGAAGTATGTAACCCCAGAAAAGGACCTGGTACCTGAGGTGTTGATGGAAGGGATTCCACTTCCAAACAATAACTAATCCAATCTCTCTCCTCCTCCAGACTTCCATACACTAAGAAGAATCGCCAACAAAGATAAGTGTTATGCTGTTAATGTTTCATTCATCATGTCCCATTGTATTGTTTATGTGCTACATCTATATTTCATGTAAAAAAAATTTTTGTTTTAATACTTCTGGGTGTCAGGAATGGATTAATTGTATTTACATTATTTCTTATGGGGAAAATCGATTCGAAAATCGTTCATTTTGATAATCGTCACACTTCCAGGAATGGATTAACGACGATAAACGAGGGACTTGAATATGACACTATTATCAACTGTACGGCTTATTTATCTATCACAATTCATCTAATATGATATAATAAACAATATAATTAACACAGAAACATGATATATACTCTAGAACGAATAAAATAGGCCATAATATGGTGGCAGTGGCAGTGGCAGAAGCGTCCGCCATTTCCTGTCTAACTTTGACTATAGTATCTTCCCATGCTCTTATTATAAGAGAAAACGGAGTATTTGTGAGGCTAATTGCAGAGATATTGCATATACAACAGGATGGATAATGAGAACCTTCAAAACTAGGGAGGCCAAGCCCATGATGACACTCTTCAGGTCACTTGTTCTATCTAGGCTGGAATATTGCTGCACACTAACAGCACCTTTCAAGGCAGGTGAAATTGCTGACCTAGAAAATGTACAGAGAACCTTCACGGCGCGCATAACAGAGATAAAACACCTCAATTACTGGGAGCGCTTGAAGTTCCTGAACCTGTATTCCCTGGAACGCAGGCGGGAGAGATACATGATTATATACACCTGGAAAATCCTAGAGGGACTAGTACCTAACTTGCACACGAAAATCACTCACTACGAAAGCAAAAGACTTGGCAGACGATGCAACATCCCCCCAATGAAATGCAGGGGTGTCACTAGCATGTTAAGAGACCATACAATAAGTGTCAGGGGCCCGAGACTGTTCAACTGCCTCCCAGCATACATAAGGGGGATTACCAACAGACTCCTGGCAGTCTTCAAGCTGGCACTGGACAAGCACCTAAAGATTGTTGCTGACCAGCCGGGCTGTGGCTCGTACGTTGGTTTGCGTGCAGCCAGCAGCAACAGCGTGGTTGATCAGGCTCTGATCCACCAGGAGGCCTGGTCACAGACCGGGCCGCGGGGGCGTTGACCCCCGGAACTCTTTCCAGGTAAACTACAGGTAATACAGTGGACCCTCGACCAACGATATTAATCCGTTCCTGAGAGCTCATCGTTAATCGAAATTACCGTTAGTCGAGTTAATTTTCCCCATAAGAAATAATGGAAATCAAATTAATCCATGCAAGACACCCGAAAGTATTGAAAAAAAAAATTTACCACGAGAAATATTAATTTTAATACACACAAACTGAAGAAGACATGTACAATTACATGACACTTACCTTTATTGAAGATCTGGTGATGATTGATAGGATGGGAGGAGAGGAGACTATGGATGGTGTTAATGTTTAGAAGGGGAATCCCCTTCCATTAGGACTTGAGGTGTGAAGTCCTTTTCTGGGGTTACTTCCCTTCTTCTTTTAATGCCACTAGGAGCAGCTTGAGAGTCACTGGACCTCTGTCGCACAACATATCTGTCCATAGAGGCCTGTACCTCCCGTTCCTTAATGACATTCCTAAAGTGTTTCACAACATTGTCAGTGTCACAATTAACCCTTTGAGGGTTTTGGTCGTACTAGTACGTCTTACGCGTAGGGGTTTTTGACGTACTAGTACTCATAAATTCTAGCGGCCTCAAATCTAGTGGGAGAAAGCTGGTAGGCCTTCATATGAAAGAATGGGTCTATGTGGTCAGTGTGCACAGTCTAAAAAAAATCCTGCAGCACACAGTGCATAATGAGAAAAAAAAAACTTTGACCATTTTTTTTTAATAAATCAGCGACTTTGCAATGTATTTTCGTATGGTATTTATTGTTGTATTCTAGTTTTCTTGGTCTCATTTTATAGAATGAAAGACATATTACAGAAATTGAGATGATTTTGACTGGTTTTACAATGAAAGGTGCCTTGAAATTGAGCTCAAAGTAGCAGAAATGTTCGATTTTTACCAAACTTCAAAAGTAAACAAATCGTGCCAAGCGTGCAATACACGTCAACTGGTGAGTCTAATATTCTTTCACAAGTGCACCAATAATATTTATACCACTTTTTACACTAATGCAGTAGTCTGCATAACAGTAAATCTTATATTTTTTGTGAGAATAAAAATTCAAAGTGGAAAGCAAAAGAATATAAGAGGGGCCTTGAGACATGACTAATGACTAGAGGAAATGTCATTTTAGTGCCAGGAATGTCTTTCTTGTTTATTCTGGACCCTATTCGGAAATTGGCATCTTTTGAAATTTGTGTGAAATTGGCAAAATTGCTAAATTCTGACCACTGTACTGGATAGTTGAATTTATAAATGGGTGGTTTCTTGCACCCATTCGATAGAAAAAATGGAGTTCTAGCGAAATATTCATGTTTTTGTCGATTAGTACAGTGAAATTGGCGGAAAATGGGGCTCAAAGTGGGCAAAATCGCCGATGCGTAAACATCGCCGAGACCGCTAACTTTGCGAGAGCATAATTCCGTAAGTTTTCTATCAAATTTCAAACTTTTGGTGTCGTTATGATCGGGAAAAGATTCTCTATCTTTTCATAAGAGAAAATAATTTTTTTTTTTTTTAAATTTGGCCGACCCTGAGAACGAATTTCGGAGAGGGCCTGTCGACCCTCAAAGGGTTAAACACTTGTTCAGGTTTCAATTCTTCACTGTCTATGTACTCCTTGAATTCCTGCACATATTTTTCAGCTGCTTTTTGGTCCAAACCGGCAGCCTCACCATGCCTTATCACACTATGTATGCCACTACGATTCTTAAATCTCTCAAACCAACCTTTGCTGGCCTTAAATTCACTCACATTACCACTAGTTGCAGGCATTTTTCTAATTAAATCCTCATGCAACTTCCTAGCCTTTTCACGTATGATCGCTTGAGAGATGCTATCTCCTGATATCTGTTTTTCGTTTATCCACACCAATAACAGTCTCTCAACATCTTCTATCACTTGCGATCTCAGTTTCGAAAACATAGTTGCACCTTTGGCAAGAACAGCTTCATTGATTGCCGTTTTCTTGGCCACAATAGTAGCGATGGTTGATTGGGGTTTTGTGTACAACCTGGCCAGCTTGGAGACACACACTCCACTTTCATACTTAGCAATGATCTCTTTCTTCATACCCATAGTAATTCTCACCCTTTTTGCTGTAGGGTTGGCACTAGAAGCTTTCTTGGGGCCCATGGTGACTTATTTTGCAGGTGCAATCACTAAAAACGCTGTGATAATATGAAATGTTCCGATTGTATGTTTGGATGGGACCGCAGTGGCTGGCTGGCTTGTAAACACTGGCCACAAGTGGACACGTCTCAGACAGAACAAATCATGTTGGTCGAGTTTTTTAGCGCTAGTCGAGGCAAAATTTTTGCGTTAAAATGTATCGCTAGTTGGATTTAACGTTAGACGATGCCATTGTTGGTCGAGGGTCCACTGTAAATCATAATACACTACAGAATGTAAAGAAATGTTAAACTGTTTATGTAAAGTGTATGTACTTACACACTTGGAGCAGAGATGGAGGGGAATGCTGAGAGTGGGGGAGGTTGAGGGTGGGGGATGTTGAGGGTTGGGGATGTTGAAGGTGGGGAGGTTGAGGCTGCGGCATATGATATCAGTGGCCCTGTAAATCTCCAACAACAACATTTTGTTTAATCACTGAGCTTAACTGATACATTTTTTTTGTTTTAATCACTGAATCAAGAGCCCCTCACCAGCATCAAGGAATCTTGATGCTGGCGAGGGGCTCTTGAACAAGCGAATTGTATTTGTGTTCTAATTACCTAAACTAATAATAATAATATAGATAGTCCTATGAAGTACGTTAGTAAACAGCAACCACCCAGGGAGGTACTACCGTCCTGCCAAGTGAGTGTAGAACGAAAGCCTGTAATTGTTTTACATGATGGTAGGATTGCTGGTGTCTTTTGTCTGTCTCATAAACATGCAAGATTACAGGTACGTCTTGCTACTTCTACTTACACTTAGGTCACACTAAACATAAATGTACACGTTTATTTACACATACTCATCGGAGTTTTCTTTGATTTTATCTTAGTTCTTGTGCTTATTACTTTTCCTTTTATATCCATGGGAAAGTGGAATAAGAATCTTTCCTCCATAAGCAATGTGTGTTGTAAAAGTCAACTAAAATGCCGGAACAATAGGCTAGTAACCCCTTTTCCTGTAAAAATTACTAAAATGAATAAGAAGAAAATTGTCAAAGTGGGAAGTCTGAATGTGTGTGGATGTTGTGTGAATGATAAGAAAGAGAAGATTGTGGATGTTATGAATGAGAAGAAGCTGGATGCCCTGGCTTTAAATGAAACAAAGCTGAAGAGGGTGGGTGAGTTTCAGTGGAGAGGAATAAATGGGATTAGGTCAGGGGGTTCTAATAGAGTTAGAGCTAAAGAAGGAGTAGCAATAATGTTGAAGGATAAGCTATGGCAGGAAAAGAGGGACTATAAATGTATTAATTCAAGGATTATGTGGAGTAAAATAAAATTTGGATGTGAGAAGTGGGATATAGTAAGCGTATATGCGCCTGAGGAAGAAATAAGTATAGAGGAGAGAGAGAGAGATTTTGGGAAATGTTGAGTGAATGCGTGGGGAGTTTTGAACCAAGTGTGAGAGTACTTGTGGTTGGGGATTTTAATGCTAAAGTGGGTAAAAATGTTGTGGAGGGAGTAGTAGGTAAATTTGGGGTGCCAGGGGTAAATGAAAATGGGGAGCCTTTAATTGAGCTATGTGCAGAAAGAGGTCTGGTAATAAGTAATACATATTTTATGAAAGAGAGGATAAATAAATATAAAAAGTATGATATAGCACATAATGAAAGTAGTTTGTTAGATTATGTATTGGTGGATAAAAGGATGATGGGTAGGCTCCAGGATGTACACGTTTATAGAGGGGCAACTGACATATCGGATCATTATTTAGTTGTAGCAAGAGTATCTAGTTGTAGCAAGAGGAAGATGGGATAAGAGGAAAATGGCAACAACACGTAAGAGGGAGGTGAAAATGTATAAACTAAGGGAGGAGGAAGTTCGGGTGAAATATAAGCAACTATTGGCAGAAAGGTGGGCTGGTACAGGTATAAGTAGTGGGGGGGGGGGGGGTTGAAGAGGGTTGGAATAGTTTTAAAAATGCAGTATTAGAATGTGGGGCAGAAGTTTGTGGTTAAAGGAGGGTGGGTGCAGGAGGAAAGAGGAGTGATTGGTGGAATGATGAAGTAAAGGGTGTGATAAAAGAGAAAAAGTTAGCTTATGAGAGGTTTTTACAAAGCAGAAGTGTTATAAGAAGAGCAGAGTATATGGAGAGTAAAAGAAAGGTAAAGAGAGTGGTGAGAGAGAGCAAAAGGAGAGAAGATGATAGAATGGGAGAGGCACTGTCAAGAAATTTTAATGAAAATAAGAAAAAATTTTGGAGTTAAACAAGTTAAGAAAGCCTAGGGAACAAATGGATTTGTCCAGTTAAAAATAGAGTAGGGGAGTTAGTAGATAGGGAGATGGAGGTATTAGGTAGATGGCGAGAATATTTCGAGGAACTTTTAAATGTCGACGAAGAAAGGGAGGCGGCAATTTCATGCACTGGCCAGGGAGGTATACCATCTTTTAGGAGTGAAGAAGAGCAGGAAGTGAGTGTGGAGGAGGTGCATGAGGTATTACGTAGAATGAAAGGGGGTAAAGGAGCTGCAACTGATGGGATCATGACAGAAATGTTAAAAGCAGGGGGAGACATAGTGTTGGGATGGTTGGTATTTTTTTTTAATAAATGTATGAAAGAGGGGAAGGTACCTAGGGATTGGCAGAGAGCGTGTATAGTCCCTTTATGTAAAGGGAAGGGGGACAAAAGAAGATCGTAAAAATTATAGAGGAATAAGTTTACGGAGCATACCAGGAAAAGTGTATGGTAGGGTTATTATTGAAAGAATTAGAGGTAAGACAGAATGTAGAATTGTGAATGAGCAAGGAGGTTTTAGAGTGGGTAGGGAATGTGTAGATCAAGTGTTTACATTGAAGCATATATGTGAACAGTATTTAGATAAAGGTAGGGAAGTTTTTATTGTATTTATGGATTTAGAAAAGGCATATGATAGAGTTGTAGGTAGTAGGTTGGTAGACAGCAACTGCCCAGGGACGTCCTACCGTCCTGCGAAGTGAATGTAAAACGGAATTCTGTAACTGTTTTACATGATGGTAGGATTGCTGGTGTCTTTCTTCTGTCTCTTAAACATGCAAAATTTCAGGTACGTCTTGCTACTTCTACTTACACTTAGGTCACACGACACATACATGTACAAGCATATATATACACACCCCTCTGGGTTTTCTTCTATTTTCTTTCTAGTTCTTGTTCTTGTTTATTTCCTCTTATCTCCAAGGGGAAGTGGAACAGAATTCTTCCTCCATAAGCCATGCGTGTTTTAAGAGGCGACTAAAACGCCGGGAGCAAGGGGCTAGTAACCCCTTCTCCTGTATAAATTACCAAATTTAAAAAGAGGAACTTTTGTTTTTCTTTTTGGGCCACCTTGCCTTGGTGAGATACAGCCGGTTTGGTGAAAAAAAAAGAAAAATGATAGAGTGGATAGGGAAGCAATGTGGCAGATGTTGAAAGTATATGGAATAGATGGTAAGTTATTAAATGCTCTAAAAAGTTTTTATGAGGGCAGTGAGGCTCACGTTTGGGTGTGTAGAAGAGAGGGAGACTACTTCCCGGTAAAAGTAGGTCTTAGACAGGGATGTGTAATGTCACCATGGTTGTTTAATATATTTATAGATGGGGTTGTAAAAGAAGTAAATGCTAGGGTGTTTGGGAGAGGGGTGGGATTAAATTATGGGGAATTAAATACAAAATGGGAAGTGACACAGTTACTTTTTGCTGATGATACTGTGCTTATGGGAGATTCTAAAGAAAAATTGCAAAGGTTAGTGGACGAATTTGGGAGTGTTTGTAAGGGTAGAAAGTTGAAAGTGAACATAGAAAAGAGTAAGGTGATGAGGGTAACAAATGATTTAGATAATGAAAAACTGGATATCAAATTGGGGAGGAGTATGGAAGAAGTGAATGTTTCCAGATATTTGGGAGTTGACGTGTCAGCGGATGGATTTATGAGGGATGAGGTTAATCATAGAAATGATGAAGGAAAAAAGGTGAGTTGTGCATTGAGGTATATGTGGAGGCAAAAAATGTTATCTATGGAGGCAAAGAAGGGAATTAATGAAAGTATAGTAGTACCAACACTCTTATATGGGTGTGAAGCCTGGGTTGTAAATGCTGCAGCGAGGAGGTGGTTGGAGGCAGTGGAGATGTCCTGTCTAAGGGTAATGTGTGGTGTAAATATTATGCAGAAAATTCGGAGTGTGGAAATTAGGAGAAGGTGTGGAGTTAATAACAGTATTAGTCAGAGAGCTGAAGAGGGTTTATTGAGGTGGTTTGGTCATTTACAGAGAATGGATCAAAGTAGAATGACATGGAGAGCGTATAAATCTGTAAGGGAAGGAAGGCGGGGTAGGGGTCGTCCTCGAAAAGGTTGGAGGAAGGGGGTAAAGGTGGTGTTGTGGGCGAGGGGTTTGGACTTCCAGCGTGTGTGAGCGTGTTAGATAGGGGTGAATGGAGACAAATGGTATTTGGGACCTGACGAGCTGTTGGAGTGTGAGCAGGGTAATATTTAGTGAAGGGATTCGGAGAAACCGGTTATTTTATATAACCGAACTTGAGTCCTGGAAATAGGAAGTACAATGCTTGTACTCTAAAGGAGGGAGTTTGGGATATTGGCAGTTTGGAGGGATATAGTACAGTGGACCCCCGGTTTACGATCAGCTCCCAATGCGACCAATTATGTAAGTGTATTTATGTGTGTTTGTATCTGTATGTTTGGGGGTCTGAAATGGACTAATCTAATTCACAATATTCCTTATGGGAACAAATTCGGTCAGTACTTGCAACTGAACATACTTCTGGAATGAAATAATATCGTAAACCGGGTCCACTGTACTGTGTATTTTTATACGTATATACAGTGGACCCTCGACCAGCGATGGCATTGACTAACAATAAATCTGACTAGCGATACATTTTATCGCAAAAATTTTGCCTCGATTAGCGCTAAAAAACTCGACCAACACTATTCCTTCCGTCTGAGACGCGTCCACTTCTGGCCAGTGTTTACAAGCCAGCCAGCCACCGCGGTCGCTTCCAAGCATACAATCGGAACATTTCATATTATCACAGCCTTTTTAGTGATTGCACCTGCAAAATAAGTCACCATGGGCCCCAAGAAAGCTTCTAGTGCCAACCCTACAGCAAAAAGGGTGAGAATTACTATGGATATGAAGAAAGAGATCACTGCTAAGTATGAAAGTGGAGTGCATGTCTCTGAGCTGGCCAGGCTGTACACAGAACCCCAATCAACCATCGCTACTATTGTGGCCAAGAAAACGGCAATCAAGGAAGCTGTTCTTGCCAAAGGTGCAACTATGTTTTCGAAACTGAGATCGCAAGTGATAGAAGATGTTGAGAGACTGTTATTGGTATGGATAAATGAAAAACAGATAGCAGGAGATAGCATCTCTCAAGCGATCATATGTGAAAAGGCTAGGAAGTTGCATGACGATTTAATTAGAAAAATGCCAGCAACTAGTGGTGATGTGAGTGAATTTAAGGACAGCAAAGGTTGGTTTGAGAGATTTAAGAATCGTAGTGGCATACATAGTGTGATAACGCATGGTGAGGCTGCCAGTTTGGACCAAAAAGCAGCTGAAAAATATGTGCAGGAATTCAAGGAGTACATAGACAGTGAAGGACTGAAACCTGAACAAGTGTTTAATGGTGACACTGACAATGTTGTGAAGCACGTTAGGAATGTCATAAAGGAACGGGAGGTACAGGCCTCTATGGGCAGATATGTTGTGCGACAGAGGTCCAGTGACACTCAAGCTGGTCCTAGTGGCATTAAAAGAAGGGAAGTAACCCCAAAAAAGGACTTGCCACCTCAAGTCCTAATGGAAGGGGAGTTCCCTTCTAAACACTAAGACCATCAACACACTCCCCTCTTCCCATCCCATCAATCATCACCAGATCTTCAATAAAGGTAAGTGTCATGTAACTGTGCATGTCTTCTTCAGTTTGTGTGTATTAAAATTAATATTTCATGTGTTAAAAATTTTTTTTTCAATACTTTTGGGTGTCTTGCACGGATTAATTTGATTTCCATTATTTCTTATGGGGAAAATTAACTTGACTAACGATTATTTTGACTAACGATGAGCTCTCAGGAACGGATTAATAGCGTTAGTCGAAGGTCCACTGTACTTCCAAACTGTTGTATTCTGGGCACCTCTGCAAAAACAGTGATTATGTGTGAGTGAGGTGAAAGTGTTGAATAATGATGAAAGTATTTTCTTTTTGGGGATTTTCTTTCTTTCTGGGTCATGCTGCTTCAGTTGGAGACGGCTGACTTGTTGAAAAAAAAAATTATAATAATAATACAGTAGACCCCCGCCTTATGATATTAATCAATTCACAAGGGCGCATTGTGAGCTGAAATATCGCAAGGCGAATTAATTTTCCCCATAAGAAATAATGGAAATCAAATTAATCCGTGCAAAACAACCAAAAGTCTGAAAAAAAAAAAAAATTTACCACATGAAATATTAATTTTAATACACACAAACTGAAGAAGACATGTACAGTTAATACTACTCTACTAAGAATAGAATACTGTACATGACACTTACCTTTATTGAAGATCTAGTGATGAATGATGGGATGGGAGGAGGGGAGAGTGTGGAAGTTATGTTTAGAAGGGGAATCCAGTTCCATTAGGATGTTAGGTAGCAAGTCCTTTTCCATGGTTACTTCCCTTCTTCTTTTAATGCAACTAGGACTAACTTGAGTGTCATTGGACCTCTGTCGCACAACATATCTGTCCATAGAGCTCTGTACCTCTTGTTCCTTTAACCCTTTGAGGGTTTCAGACGTACTAGTACGGCTTACGACCCAGGGTTTTTGATGTACTAGTACGCCTAAATTCTAGCGCCCTCAAATCTAGTGGGAGAAAGCTGGTAGGCCTTCATATGAAAGAATGGGTCTATGTGGTCAGTGTGCACAGTCTAAAAAAAATCCTGCAGCACACAGTGCATAATGAGAAAAAAAAACTTTGACCATTTTTTGGGAATAAAACAGCGACTTTGCACTGTATTTTCGTATGGTATTTATTGTTGAATTCTAGTTTTCTTGGTCTCATTTTATAGAATGGAAGACGTATTACAGAAATTGAGATGATTTTCACTGGTTTTACAATGAAAGGTACCTTGAAATTGAGCTCAAAGTAGCAGAAATGTTCGATTTTTACCAAATTTCAAAAGTAAACAAATCGTGCCAAGCGTGCAATACACGTCAACTGGTGACTCTAATATTCTTTCACAAGTGCACCAATAATATTTATACCACTTTTTACACTAATGCAGTAGTCTGCATAACAGTAAATCTTATATTTTTTGTGAGAATAAAAATTCAAAATGGAAAGCAAAATAATATAAAGGGGCCTTGAGACGTGACTAATGACCAGAGGAAATGTCATTTTAGTGCCAGGAATGTCTTTCTTGTTTATTCTGGACCCTATTCGGAAATTGGCATCTTTTGAAATTTGTGTGAAATTGGCAAAATTGCTAAATTCTGACCACTGTACTGGATAGTTGAATTTCATAAATGGGCGGTTCCTTGCACCCATTCGATAGAAAAAATGGAGTTCTAGCAAAATATTCATGTTTTTTGTCGACTAGTACAGTGGAATTGGCCGAAAATGGGGCTCAAAGTGGGCAAAATCGCCGATACGTAAACATCGCCGAGACCGCTAACTTTGCGAGAGCATAATTCCGTAAGTTTTCCATCAAATTTCAAACTTTTGGTGTCCTTATGATCGGGAAAAGATTCTCTATCTTTTCATAAGAGAAAATAATTTTTTTTTTTTTTAAATTTGGCCGACCCTGAGAACGAGTTTCGGAGAGGGCCTGTCGACCCTCAAAGGGTTAAGACTTTCCTAAAATGGGCCATAACATTGTCATTGTACAGGTTGCCAACACGGCTTGCAGTACCTGTGTCAGGGTGATTTTCATCCGCAAAGGCTTGCAGTTCAGCCCACTTTACACACATTTCCTTAATCTTTGAAGTAGGCAACTTCCTAAATTTCTCTCTTCTCTCCTCTGAAGCAGTTTCCTCAGGTCTGGCCTCTTGCTGTTGAAGATGATCTTGCAGCTCATCAGTGGTTAGTTCTTCATTGTTCTCCTCCACCAACTCTTCCACATTGTCCCCACTAACCTCCAACCCCAAGGACTTCCCCAACGCCACAATTGATTCAACAACTGGCATACGCTTCTCAGGGTTAGCCCCAAACCCTTCAAAATCTTTCTAAATTTCCATACTAATTCTCACCCTTTTTACCACATGGTGACTTATTTTGCAGTTACAAGCACAAAAAACACTGGGATAAGGTGAAATGTACTGAATGTATGCGTGGATCGACCGCACTGGTGGTTTGTAAACACTGGCACCCACGTGCAGCCGGGGCCACAGGGGGACCGTCCCGGAAAAAACCCCTGAGGGGATTTTTTTAGCATGGGGCGGGGCAAAATTTTTGCTTAAAACTATCGAAGGCGATTTAACTTTAATGCATGCCATCGTAAGGCGGGGTCCACTGTAATAAAAAACTTGGGGGTAAATGCGCAGCGAGGAGAAGGGTTGGGAGGCATGGAGATGTTCCTGTCTAAGGGCAATGTTGGTGTAAAAATTTGAGAAAATTGGGAGGTGGAAATTAGGAAAGGGTGTGGATTTAAAAAAAGCATTAGTCAGAGGCCAGAAGAGGGGTTTTTTGAGGGGTTTTGGTCATTTAGAGAGAATGGATCAAAGTAAATGACAGGAAAGCATATAAATTTTAAAGGGAAAAAAAGGGGTAGGGGTCGCCCGAAAGGGTTGGAAAGAGGGGTAAAGGAGGTTTTGTGGGCAGGGTTGGGACTTCCAGAAAGGTGCATGAGGTTTTAGATAGGAGTGAAGGAGACAAGATACTTGGGCCCGACGATCTTTTGGGAGTGTAGCAGGGTAATATTTATAAAGGGTTTTCGGGGAAAACCCGGGTTATTTTCTTATAGTCGGACTTGATCCTGGAAAGGGGAAGTACAATGCCTGCACTTTTAAAGGGGGGGTTTTTGGGATTTTGGAGTTTGGGGGGATATGTTTGTGTATCTTTATACGTATATTTTCTAAACTTTGTATTCGAGCACCTCTGCAAAGGCAGTGATAATGTGTGAGTGGGGTGAAAGTGTTGAAGATGATGAATATTTTCTTTTTGGGGTTTTTTCCTTTTTTTTGGGTCACCCTCCCTCGGGGGGACGACCAATTTTTTGAAAAAAAAAAAAAAAAAAATTTTTACAATAATAACAACGCCAAAACTCGGGCATGTTTACCACACTGGGGGAGATTCTTTCATGTTTTGCTTAATTTTTGACAGTCATTTGGCCAAATTTCGTTTTTTAAGCGGGGTCTTCCCCTTTTTCAGGGCCCAAGGGCCCAAAATCTAAATCACGCACCAGTGCCAAGAAATTTTGAAAAAAAAAAATTTTTTTTTTTTACAGAATTAAAGAGATATTTTTTGTGAAGGTAATAAAACAAAAAAAATTTAGAATCGATCAGTACTTCCCGAGATACAGTCCCCAAAGAAGTTGTAGAAAAGATTTTGGGGGGGCGGCAACTCGACAATTCCACATACGCGAAAATATTTTTTTGTTGTTTTAGTTGTTTTTTTTTTTCTTTTCCAATTTTTTTCTATTCCTACTAACTTTTGGGGGCCTGAGAACCATAGTATATAATTTATATATATAAACTCACTGTATTGAACACAATAACCGCACTAAAGTTATTATCATATATTTTTACCACTTTTTTTATTAAAAATAAACATGCACAAATATTGTATAATACTAATGTTCTATCATAATTTACATATTTACAAACACTGGCATGGTTTTAGAAAATGCTGGGGCTTGGGAACTCCTTGAACAAGGGACCTGCACGAGGCACCTTCATTCCTCACACATAAACCGAGTGTCTTTGCGTCTTTGTTTTCCCGTCGTTTTGTTTGTGCACAGACAAGCATCTCTTCTGAGCAAATTTCTTTTGATTGAAAAGGGAAACGTATTATGAAAAGATCACCTTCTCTTCTCAAACGCTGGGTATATGTGATGAATTCAGGACCATGGTATTGCAGTGTTGTACCCCGGTACTTTATTTAGTTTTCTGACAACAGACAAACAAAATTCACCAAAGGGGGCTGTTACCTCTTTATTTGGTACATTTTATATGATTCGCATTTAAATGTCCCGGATGGAAGAAAAGTTTTTATGTACCACTTGTAACTCTTTTCAACACAGTCAACAAAAACCCAAACTGCATTCACACTTGTCAACCAAGGGGCCCTGTTTTTTGTATAATCAATCACTGTCAAATGGTTTCGAAAACGTTCATTAGTCCTCGATCAACTTTGCCACTGTCTTTTCAAATTTTATTAGTTTAATGGGGGTCAACATGTGACATCTCTTTTTCATGCCACCGTAATGCCATGAGTCATTTGGGATAAACACCTCCGTCATCACCCCCGAAACACCCGCGTTTAGCCTGGGCATATTTTTCGATTAGAACGCCCGTGGGCCCCACACATCTGTTTGTTCACTTTGCATGGGAAAACACTGAGTAATGGGGTTTTTTACCAGTTATCGGTATATAATGTATGGCCCTTACCCAAAATAAGGTGCATCAGTTTTCACTACTCACCTGATATACCCAATACTCTTTGGGATCTTTCAAGTTTTTACTACCCCCTGTATACAACAATTCCAACACCAGGCCGTCACAATCACGAGTACAAACAATTTTATCCAAAGCTTCCCCTTTCTCGTATATACGCTTGAATGACGTTTCCTTGAACAAATAAAGACTCGTCAATTACAAGATTCTTTTAAAGGAAAAAAAGTATATCCTGAACTTTTTTTTGAATAAGAAAACATTTTTTAATCTTGTAAACCCTTTACTTCTGTCAGGCCTGGTTTTGTCAGAAAGTGCAACATACGTAAAGTAAAAAAACCTGTTTCACTGGTATTATTTCACTGAAGGAGGGGTAAAATTAGCCGTCTGTGACCAGATGTTTTTTTTTATGCTTATAGACTGAGGCAAAGCATTATTGTTGAAAAAGCAAAACTTTTTGAACAGTCGCTCTTTCCACCTGTGTAGTCTTTACTGTGGGTAAGACTATTTTTCCATGGTGTCTGAAAAATACTTTTTCTTCCCTGACAATAGTTTTCCCCAAGGGGGGGGCAAAGAATAATTCAAAGAATTCCAGTTCTTTTGGCCGTGGTTCCAAGGGGACAGGTAGGTAGAAAATTCCACTTTGCGATCATCAAAATGGTGAGGGCTGGGAACAAAATTGGGGGTTTTGCTGCCAATCCCAGATACGTTTTCTGGTGGTACTGGGCATCATAGGCTGGTTTAGGGTGGTTTGGCGGGCTGGGGGGTGACGCTCCGTTTGTCCTTGAACTGACGATCAGAGCGTGGGTTCCCGCGTGGGAAGCGAGTCACGCATGGCGGGGCCACACCACCACCACCCCACTAACACCCTCCCCTGATGTCTGGGCCCATCCACCAAGGTAGCCACACATCCTCACTTTCATACCTAAAAAAAGGGGGTAGGGCCACGGGGGTACTCCGGGTGTACTACGGGATGTACTCCGTCCCCTGGGGACAGCATAGGGTACAACCCCCCCGCATGCGGGGGGCGAACATCCACGCTTCACTGGGAATATTTTCCCCCCCCTATACACCGAACGATCGTCGAGGCCCAAAAAAAACACAATCCCGTCAGAATCATCGCATTACTGAAATCAGAGGCCAGGCCAGGGAAAAAATTAGTTTTCTCTTACGTTTTTGGAAAACCCAACCCTGAGTCACGAGGCCCACACCAGAGTAGAAGGGCGAGATCGCGGGGTTTTTTTGCACTATTATCGATACCGGGTATTTTTTCGGGCACTAACTTACAAAACCGTAGAATTCGTCTTCATTTTTCCCCCAACCTTTTCTCTCATAGTAGGCCTATGAGCGCTTTCGCGCTAAATTTGACGGCGCTAGAATTTTGGCATAGATCTACGGTTTGGACACTCACCGACCAGCCGTAGATCTACGGGACGGACCCTGAAAGGGTTAAGAAAGTAAGTGTAAAGGACAATGCTGAGAAGAAAAAGAGGATGATTTCCATGGAATTAAAGCATGAAATCATAGATAAATAAGCAAGGTGTTCAGGTTTTGCATTGATGGGGAAGCAGGCTCGTAACTCAAATGTTGGCTCGTAACTTAGAGCAAAAAATCAACCCAGGGATGGTTCACATCTCAAACTCGTATGCTGGGACACTCGTAAGTCAAGGTTCCGCTGTATTCTGTTAATAAAGAATCATAACTGTACACTAGCATAATGCATACACAGTAACTATGAACTTCTGCTTACATAAGAAAATACTTACGTGCGAGTGGCTTTACTGTTTTCCCGAAGTGAAAATTTTCTTCTCGACTTTGGCCGACCATTGCTATCTAAACCCGTTCTTACAATTTCCTCTGCAAAAGTAACACCCAAATTTAGTCTAAGAACAACATTAATGTAAAAACTTACGTACTAAATGTTTTAATTCTGACCTCTAAAAATGTAATGAATTTTAATGCACCAAGGTCACCCAAACCAAGGAAGAGCGACCTAAAAAACAATTCACCACCATTCATTTAACCTTTTCACTGTCGAGACCCTAATCCTGAACAGACTGTAAAAAAAACTTAAAAAAAATTTCTTTCCAAAAGCTTAATAATATGTTTGCGAGTGTTTTAAAAGGAAAAAAAAAATTTCACTCAGTACTTACCGAATACAGAGGCGTAAAAGGTGACAAATTTAACTGCTTACGGCAAAATTGGAAACTGCCCTCACTCAGTAATACTATTTTATTATTCTGTTTTTTTTTTTTTTTCCTTTTCTTTCCTAATATTTTCTTTTTCCCAAATAACTTTTGTGGCCTGTGAGACCAATATAATGCATAATGAATATAATATATCCACTCACTGTATGCAACACAATAACTGCACAAACATTGTTATCATTATATTGTTTACAAAACACGTTTACACAAACCCACGCTACCTTCCCCATCACCCACACTGCCTTCCCACCAACCATGCCATCTCCCCCCCCACCCACATGGAAATAAAATCACTTTGACTTTTTTGGATTATCCTAGGTAATCTACACATGTCTGCTATGTTGTTTACACAAACCCACACTGCCTTCCCCAACACCCACGCTGCCTTCCCCAACACCCACGCTGCCTTCCCCACCACCCACACTGCCTTCCCCACCACCCACACTGCCTTCCCTACCACCCACACTGCCTTCCCCACCACCCACACTACCTTCCCCAACACCCACGCTGCCTTCCCCACCACCCACGCTGTCTTCCCCACCACCGACATGGAAATAAATCACTCTGTCTGACTTTTTTGGTGGATGGTGGAAGGTTGATAATCATCTGGGTTTTCAGCACTATTTCTGGTATCCTGGGAATTGCTTTCTGTCACAAACTCCTCAAAACCATGAGATTCATCCTCACTGACACTTCAATCAGTGTTAGAACTATCACTTGGGAAAGGAAGAGTCCCAGTTCGCCAGGGAGTGAGGTATTCCTTACCGCTAGGCTTGGTGACCAAGGAGTACTGAATTAGCACTCCCACAATGCACTATGCCCCCTCCCATTTTTTTTTTATACTGCATACACTGACCAAGCAGATCTATTCTCTCATATATAGGTCTACTAGCTTTCTCCTGCTAGATTTGAAGCCGCTAGATTTTTGGTGTATTAATACGTCACCAGCACTGGCTTGTAAGCCGTACCTATATGGCACCAACAGTGAAAGGGTTAAATACATGTCTTGCCAGAAGTGTGGAGACATCACAATTCAAATGACCCTCTGAACTGTAACATCCCCATCCCTCCATCCAAGTGCAGGCACTGATACTTCCCACCTCCAGGTTTCAAGTGCTACTAACAGGCTTTTTCCTATATCCCTTCACAAATGTCACCTTACTTATACTCCAACAACTCATGCACTCTGATCTAACATTCACAAAGCCCGCCATTTTTTTTTTAACCCGTTAACTGTCCAAATGTAGATCTACGTTCTCTCACCCAGTGCTCTGGATATTTTGGAAAAAAAAAAAAAAAAAAAAAAAAAAAAAAAATTAATAATATATATATATATATATATATATATATATATATATATATATATATATATATATTATATATATATATATATATATATATATATATATATATATATATATATATACACACAGAAATAAAGAGTGCATTTTTCTGTGTCATAGAAAAAAAAAAATTTAGTGCCAGTACTTACCGGGATATGAGCCTGTGAAGTTGACACTTGATGCTCATGTGACTGCCACATCGAGTCCTGCCGCTTGCAGAAGTGTTGCCGATATACCTTTTTTCTATTTTTTTATATTTTATAAAATTTTTATGTTATGATAATTACAATTTATCTAGGTAGTAGGTTGGTAGACAGCAACCGCCCAGGGAGGTACTACCGTCCTGCCAAGTGAATGTAAAACGAAAGCCTGTAATTGTTTTACATGATGGTAGGATTGCTGGTGTCTTTTGTCTGTCTCATGAACATGCAAGATTTCAGGTATGTCTTGCTACTTCTACTTACACTTAGGTCACACTACACATACATGTACAAGCATATATATACATACATACCCCTCTGGGTTTTCTTCTATTTTCTTTCTAGTTCTTGTTCTTGTTTATTTCCTCTTATCTCCATGGGGAAGTGGAACAGAATTCTTCCTCCGTAAGCCATGCGTGTTGTAAGAGGCGACTAAAATGCCGGGAGCAAGGGGCTAGTAACCTCTTCTCCTGTATATATTACTAAATTTGAAAGGAGAAACTTTCGTTTTTCCTTTTGGGCCACCCCGCTCGGTGAGATACGGCCGGTGTGTTGAAAGAAAGAAGAAAGAATTACAATTTATAGTAGCTGTTGTGATTCCATAGCCAATCTTTGTTCTGACACTAATATTAGGTACTGAAATAGTACTCAAATAGTCGAAACACAATGACAGATGAACATTTTCACCTACCTTAGTTACATACTATTATCTAGAAATATATACATAGTATTTATAGGTCCCAGCAATGTTTTGGATACACGGGAGTATATAATAATAATTAATAATAATAATAATAATAATAATAATAATAATATTATTATTTTTTTTTTTTTTAACAAGTCGGCCGTCTCCCACCGAGGCAGGGTGACCCAAAAAAGAAAGAAAATCCCCAAAAAGAAAATACTTTCATCATCATTCAACACTTTCACCACACTCGCACATTATCACTGTTTTTTCAGAGGTGCTCAGAATACAACAGTCTAGAAGCATACACATATAAAGATACACAACATATCCCTCCAAACTGCCAATATCCCAAACCCCTCCTTTAAAGTGCAGGCATTGTACTTCCCATTTCCAGGACTCAAGTCCGACTATATGAAAATAAGCGGTTTCCCTGAATCCCTTCACTAAATATTACCCTGCTCACACTCCAACAGATCGTCAGGTCCCAAGTACCATTCGTCTCCATTCACTCCTATCTAACACGCTCACGCACGCTTGCTGGAAGTCCAAGCCCCTTGCCCACAAAACCTCCTTTACCCCCTCTTTCCAACCCTTTCGAGGACGACCCCTACCCCGCCTTCCTTCCTCTATAGATTTATATGCTTTCCATGTCATTCTACTTTGATCCATTCTCTCTAAATGACCAAACCACCTCAACAACCCCTCTTCTGCCCTCTGACTAATACTTTTATTAACTCCACACCTTCTCCTAATTTCCACACTCAGAATTTTCTGCATAATATTTACACCACACATTGCCCTTAAACAGGACATCTCCACTGCCTCCAACCGTCTTCCTCGCTGCTGCATTTACCACCCAAGCTTCACACCCATATAAGAGTGTTGGTACTACTATACTTTCATACATTCCCTTCTTTGCCTCCATAGATAACGTTTTTTGACTCCACATATACCTCAACGCAACACTCACCTTTTTTCCCTCATCAATTCTATGATTAACCTCATCCTTCATAAATCCATCCGCCGACACGTCAACTCCCAAGTATCTGAAAACATTCACTTCTTCCATACTCCTCCTCCCCAATTTGATATCCAATTTTTCTTTATCTAAATCATTTGACACCCTCATCACCTTACTCTTTTCTATGTTCACTTTCAACTTTCTACCTTTACACACATTCCCAAACTCATCCACTAACCTTTGCAATTTTTCTTTAGAATCTCCCATAAGCACAGTATCATCAGCAAAAAGTAACTGTGTCAATTCCCATTTTGAATTTGATTCCCCAAAATTTAATCCCACCCCTCTCCCGAACACCCTAGCATTTACTTCCTTTACAACCCCATCTATAAATATATTAAACAACCATGGTGACATTACACATCCCTGTCTAAGACCTACTTTTACCGGGAAGTAGTCTCCCTCTCTTCTACACACCCTAATAATAATAATAATAATAATTTCCCTTGAAACATGATGTAAGAGTATGTCACTTGTCTTATCTTATACCTCCACTGCTGACTATGGTGACAGTTGACGAGCACTGTTTTATCATATCACGCCACTAATGAAAGTGGTGACATTTGATGAGTGTCGCCTTATTTTATCACTCCACTAATGACAGTGGTGACATTTCATGAGCCTTCACTTTATTTGTTGTCACCGTTACACAAACATGTCTGTCTATCTGTCTGACTAGCTCTCTGTCCATCTGTCTGTGTGTTTCTTTCAGACTGTTTGTCTCTCTTGTCTCGAAGAGTTCCTCATGAACCAACTGGTATTACACACGATCACTATCTACAAGCATAGTATAGCACTTCGTCTGGATTTTTTGGGTTATCCTAGGTAATTTACACTCTGTATAATTGTATTTAAATTGTGGGGAATCAAATACAAAATGGGAATTGACAGTTGCTTTTTGCTGATGATACTGTGCTTATGGGATATTCTAAAGAAAAAGTGCAAAAGTTAGTGGATGAGTTTGGGAGTGTGTGTAAAGGTAGAAAGTTGAAAGTGAACATAGAAAAGAGTAAGGTGATGAGGGTATCAAATGATTTAGATAAAGAAAAATTGGATATCAAATTGGGAAGGAGTATGGAAGAAGTGAATGTTTTCAGAAATTTGGGAGTTGAAGTGTCAGCGGATGGATTTATGAAGGATGAGGTTAATCATAGAATTGATGAAGGAAAAAAGGCGAATGGTGCGTTGAGGTATATGTGGAGACAAAAAATGTTAACTATGGAGGCAAAGAAGGGAATTTATGAAAGTATAGTAATACCAACACTCTTATATGGGTGAGAAGCTTGGGTTGTAAATGCTGCAGCGAGGAGGCGGTTGGAGGCAGTGGAGATATCCTGTCTAAGGGCAATGTGTGGTGTAAATATTATGCAGAAAATTCGGAGTGTGGAAATTAGGAGAAGGTGTCGAGTTAATAAAAGTACTAGTCAGAGGGCTGAAGAGGGGTTGTTGAGGTGGTTTGGTCATTTAAAGAGAATGGATCAAAGTAGAATGACATGGAGAGCGTATAAATCTGTAGGGAAAGGAAGGCGGGGTAGGGGTCGTCCTCGAAAAGGTTGGAGGGAAGTGGTAAAGGAGGTTTTGTGGGAGAAGGGCTTTGACTTCCAGCAAGCGTGCGTGAGCGTGTTAGATAGGAGTGAATGGAGACAAATGGTATTTGGGACCTGACGAGCTGTTGGAGTGTGAACAGGGTAATATTTAGTGAAGCAATTCATGGAAACCGGTTATTTTTATATAGCCAGACTTTTTTTTTTTTTTATTATTATCACACTGGCCGATTCCCACCAAGGCAGGGTGGCCCGAAAAAGAAAAACTTTCACCATCATTCACTCCATCACTGTCTTGCCAGAAGGGTGCTTTACACTACAGTTTTTAAACTGCAACATTAACACCCCTCCTTCAGAGTGCATCATGACTCAATTCCGGCCTGCCGGTTTCCCTGAATCCCTTCATAAATGTTACTTTGCTCACACTCCAACAGCACATCAAGTATTAAAAACCATTTGTCTCCATTCACTCCTATCAAACACGCTCACGCATGCCTGCTGGAAGTCCAAGCTCCTCACACACAAAACCTCCTTTACCCCCTCCCTCCAACCTTTCCTAGGCCGACCCCTACCCCGCCTTCCTTCCACTACAGACTGATACACTCTTGAAGTTATTCTGTTTCGCTCCATTCTCTCTACATGTCCGAACCACCTCAACAACCCTTCCTCAGCCCTCTGGACAACAGTTTTGGTAATTCCGCACCTCCTCCTAACTTCAAAACTATGAATTCTTGCATTATATTCACACCACACATTGCCCTCAGACATGAAATCTCCACTGCCTCCAGCCTTCTCCTCGCTGCAACATTCATCACCCATGCTTCACACCCACATAAGAGCGCTGGTAAAACTATACTCTCATACATTCCCCTCTTTGCCTCCAAGGACAAAGTTCTTTGTCTCCACAGACTCCTAAGTTGCACCGCTCACCCTTTTCCCCTCATCAATTCTATGATTCACCTCATCTTTCATAGACCCATCCGCTGACACGTCCACTCCCAAATATCTGAATACATTCACCTCCTCCATACTCTCTCCCTCCAATCTGATATCCAATCTTTCATCACCTAATCTTTTTATTATCCTCATACCCTTACTCTTTCCTGTATTCACTTTTAATTTTCTTTTTTTGGGCATACCCTACCAAATTCATCCACCAACCTCTGCAACTTCTCTTCAGAATCCCCCAAGAGCACAGTGTCATCAGCAAAGAGCAACTGTGACAACTCCCACTTTATGTGTGATTCTTTATCTTTTAACTCACGCCTCTTGCCAAGACCCTCACATTTACTTCTTTTTACAACCCCATCTATAAATATATTAAACAACCACGGTGACATCACACATCCTTGTCTAAGGCCTACTTTTACTGGGAAATAATCTCCCTCTTTCCTACATACTCTAACTTGAGCCTCACTATCCTCATAAAAACTCTTCACTGCTTTCAGAACCTACCTCCTACACCATACACCTGCAACATCTGCCACCACTGCCCCCCTATCCACCCTGTCATACGCCTTTTCCAAATCCATAAATGCCACAAAAACCTCTTTAGCCTTATCTAAAAAACTGTTCACTTATATGTTTCACTGTAAACACCTGGTCCACACACCCCCTACCTTTCCTAAAGCCTCCTTGTTCATCTGCTATCTTATTCTCCATCTTACTCTTAATTCTTTCAATAATAACTCTACCATACACTTTACCAGGTATACTCAACAGACTCATCCTCCTATAATTTTTGCACTCTCTTTTGTCCCCTTTGCCTTTATACAAAGGAACTATGCATGCTTTCTGCCAATCCCAAGGTACCTTACCCTCTTCCATACATTTATTAAATAATTGCACCAAAACCACTCCAAAACTATATCCCCACCTGCTTTTAACATTTCTATCTTTATCCCCTCAATCCCGGCTGCCTTACCCCCTTTCATTTTTCCTACTGCCTCACGAACTTCCCCCACACTCACAACTGGCTCTTCCTCACTCCTACAAGATGTTATTCCTCCTTGTCCTATACACGAAATCACAGCTTCCCTATCTTCATCAACATTTAACAATTCCTCAATATATTGCCTCCATCTTCCCAATACCTCTAACTCTCTAATTTTAAAAACCATAATAATAGTGCCACTGAGTTTGTACATGTCAGAAAACAAGTAGATGAATGGATTAGCAGGCAAATTTAGTACTACAATTCTGCATTTGTTTAAAACATACAGCAGCTAACTTTCTCCTTAGTTTTAACAAATTAAGGACCCCGTTGTAATATATCTCATATACAGTACAGTCCTGAAACTGAATTCTTTGGAGAATAAAGAAATCTGTTTTAGAACTCTGAAAATGATATAATTCTGTTATTTGTTCTCTTAACAAATCTAACCTTGTATCAACACTCATTTATATGTTATCAGGCATTATTTGCTTGCAAATATTATTTGTGATTCACTCAGTCTCTCATTTTTAGCCTGCATGTGGTCACATGATGAGCTTTCTCTTGACGCTCAGCCACAATTGTCTCACCTTTGTGCAAGTTCCTGAGGTAGGCCACATGTGGCAGGTCGCTAATCATAACCATGTTGAGGATCCCAGTATGCATTAAAGGCTTGGTGCGCTTAAGGTTAATAGTCTGAACCCAGTCTCCAGACAGCACCTCAAAACATCTATATGGATATCACTATACACAAGTAAAAGGGCCCATCACACACAGCTGAAAATGAAACAGATCTTAGTTAATGTGAATGCAATATGAGCTTTTACATAATTTAAACTAAAGTACCTTACATACACATAACATGTACGATGTATAATGTTGCTTCCAGAAGAATCAAGGGGGGAGGTATTTATAGTTAAGAAATTTAAAAAAAAAAAAAAAAAAAAAAAGGCTACTAAAAAGGATGTGCAAGTGAGTTTGCAAGGGTAGAATAATAATAATTAATAACTTTGGACTTCATAATTTTTTGAGTGCCTATGCTTTCAATAAATTCACCAGCACTCGCACATCAAACCATAAACACAACTGTGCATACAGTGAAGTCATCTTGCAAGAAGACTGCAATGTATGCACAGCTTGCAAATGTAGGCTAATACTTGTGTTAACAGAGAAACTGGGAAAAAGAACAATAACTGGATACTGTCCAGTCCAGAGACATCACATGCCAAGGTTGCTGGGAAGAAGTGGCAAGAAAAACTGAAAGCTTGTAATTCTTCCTTACTGGGAATGTGGCTGAATCAGATATTCTACAATGAAGCATGAAATACCAAGGATATATAGGTGAAAGTTCTCAATCTTGAGAAAAAGGGGAGGTGTCAGGATAGCAATTTGCCAGAAATATCCAGATGTCCTAGAAAGCAGCAACTTCACTCTGACTGTACCCTTCTCCAGAACATCACTCCATCTGAGATCATATATACGCAGGATGACACGAGTATGGAACACATTCGTACAGCATAATGATATTTATTTATTTATTTATTATCACACTGGCCGATTCCCACCAAGGCAGGGTGGCCCAAAAAAAGAAAAACTTTCACCATCATTCACTCCATCACTGTCTTGCCAGAAGGGTGCTTTACACTACATTTTTTTAAACTGCAACATTAACACCCCTCCTTCAGAGTGCAGGCACTGTACTTCCCATCTCCGGGACTCAAGTCCGGCCTGCCGGTTTCCCTGAACCCCTTCATAAATGTTACTTTGCTCACACTCCAACAGCACGTCAAGTATTAAAAACCATTTGTCTCCATTCACTCCTACCAAACACGCTCACGCATGCCTGCTGGAAGTCCAAGCCCCTCGCACACAAAACCTCCTTTACCCCCTCCCTCCAACCTTTCCTAGGCCGACCCCTCCCCCGCCTTCCTTCCACTACAGACTGATACACTCTTGAAGTCATTCTGTTTCGCTCCATTCTCTCACATGTCCGAACCACCTCAACAACCCTTCCTCAGCCCTCGGGACAACAGTTTTGGTAATCCCGCACCTCCTCCTAACTTCCAAACTATGAATTCTCTGCTTTTATATTCACACCACACATTGCTCTCAGACATGACATCTCCACTGCCTCCAGCCTTCTCCTCGCTGCAACATTCATCACCCATGCTTCACACCCATATAAGAGCGTTGGTAAAACTATACTCTCATACATTCCCCTCTTTGCCTCCAAGGACAAAGTTCTTTGTCTCCACAGACTCCTAAGTGAAACCACTCACCCTTTTCCCCTCATCAATTCTATGATTCACCTCATCTTTCATAGACCCATCCGCTGACACGTCCACTCCCAAATATCTGAATACATTCACCTCCTCCATACTCTCTCCCACCAATCTGATATCCAATCTTTCATCACCTAATCTTTTTGTTATCCTCATAACCTTACTCTTTCCTGTATTCACTTTCAATTTTCTTCTTTGCACCCCCTACCAAATTCATCCACCAATCTCTGCAACTTCTCTTCAGAATCCCCCAAGAGCACAGTGTCATCAGCAAAGAGCAACTGTGACAACTCCCACTTTGGTGTGATTCTTTATCTTTTAACTCCCACCTCTTGCCAAGACCCTCGCATTTACTTCTCTTACAAACCCCATCTATAAATATATTAAACAACCATGGTGACATCACACATCCTTGTCTAAGGCCTACTTTTACGCGAAATAATTTCCCTCTTTCCTACATACTCTAACTTGAGCCTCACTATCCTCGTAAAAACTCTTCACTGCTTCAGTAACCTACCTCCTACACCATACACCTGCAACATTGCCCCCCTATCCACCCTGTCATACGCCTTTTTCCAAATCCATAAATACCACAAAGACCTCTTTAGCCTTATCTAAATACTGTTCACTTATATGTTTCACTGTAAACACCTGGTCCACACACCCCCTACCTTTCCTAAAGCCTCCTTGTTCATCTGCTATCCTATTCTCCTTTACTCTTAATTCTTTCAATAATAACTCTACCATACACTTTGCCAGGTATACTCAACAGACTTATCCCCCTATAATTTTTGCACTCTCTTTTATCCCCTTTGCCTTTATACAAAGGACCTATGCATGCTCTTGCCAACCCCTAGGTACCTTACCCTCTTCCATACATTTATTAAATAATTGCACCAACCACTCCACAACTATATCCCCACCTGCTTTTAACATAATTTTAGCATAATGATGTCAACGAAATAAAGTCAGTTGATCAAATGAAAATGCTGGCCCACAGATGGCTCCAACTTCATCCTGTTCCCTACTTGTATGTCGCATAACAATAAAAATGTTTTCAAATGAGCTGATGTAGGTAACAACTCTTAGCTTGCCAATAAAGTTAGGAATCTTTAACCTGTAAACAGCTTGTCAATAAAGATAGGGAACCTTAGAAAAAAAAAAAAAAGCTTCTTTAGCTAAGGTGAAGAAAATAGTATTCCTTAGAGGGCATAATTTTAAATATTGCTCCAATATCATTAACCCTTTCAGGGTTGGTGCTGTACTAGTATAACTTGCATGCCAGGGTTGGTGCTGTATTAGTATGGTTTGCATGCCAGGGTTGGTGCTGTACTAGTATGGCTTGCATGCCAGGGTTGGTGCTGTACTAGTATGGCTTGCATGCCAGGGGGTAATTGGGTGCCTTTTTTACTAGTATGGCTTGCATGCCAGGGTTGGTGCTGTACTAGTATGCATAAATTCTAGCACCTTCAAATCTAGCAAGAGAAAGCTGGTAGGCCTACACATGAAAGAATGGGTCTACGTGGTCAGTGTGCGCAGTATAAAAAAAAATCCTGCAGCATACAGTACGTAACGAGAAAAAAAAAACTCTGATCGTGTTTTTGGTTTAAAACAGCGACTTTGCAGGGTATTTTCGTATGCTATTTATGGTTGTATTCTAGTTTTCCTGGGCCCCATTTTATAGAATGGAAGACATATCATGGAAATTTAGATAATTTTGATTGGCTTCACAATGAAAAGTACCTTGAAATTGAGCTCAAAGTAGCAGAAATGTTCAAATTTTTTTTCCAAAGCTCAAAGGTAAACAAATCATGCCATGCGTCCAATACACAACAACTGGCGAGTCTAATATTCTTTCACATGTGCGCTGATATTATTTATACCATTTCTACACCATTTCTACATGAATGCAGTAGTCTGCATAACATAAAAACTTCTATTCTTTGTGAGAATAAAAATTCAAAGTGGAAAGCAAAAGAAATGTAGCAGAGGCCTGGGGAAAATGAGTAATCAACAGAGGAAATGTTATTTTAGTGCCAGGAATGTCTTTCTTGTTTATTCTGGACCCTATTTGGAAATTGGCATCTTTTGAAATTTGTGTGAAATTGGCAAAATTGCCAATTTCTAACCACGTTATTGGTTAGTTGAAATCGGTAAATGGGTAGTTTCTTGTACTCATTCGATAGACAAAATGGAGTTATAGCGAAATAGGTATGATTTTTATCAACTGGTACATTGGAATTGACCGATAATAGGGCTCAAAGTGGGCAAAATCACCTATGTGTAAACATCGTCGAGACCGCTAACTTCGCGAGAGCATAATTCCGTAAGTTTTCCATCAAATTTCATACTTTTGGTGTCATTATGATCGGGAAAAGATTCTCTATCATTTCATAAGAAAAAATAATAATTTTTTTTTTTTTTTTCAAAAAATTTCCGACCCTGAGAACAAGTTTAGGAGAGGGCCTGCCAACCCTGAAAGGGTTAAAAGTGGCATTTATAACAGATTTTGGCAAGAAAAATAGCTGATCACATTCTGAATAAAATCTTGGTTGGCTATCAATACTGAGGTAATGTGTCAGGATAAATGAAAATGAGTATTGCAAAAAATCCAATTTCATGACATATGACATATGCACCAAAATGCCATATACACACAAAAAAAAGTATCTTTGATAATTCAACATAGTAGACAATAACTGAAAACAATATCAGCATGTGAACCCAGCTCATAAGAAAAGAATAGCTATACAGTACTTCTTGAAATATTACTCTAACTGCTTTAATATTTATGCTGCAAGAGTGAACCAGAGAAAACAACTAAGCTGTAGAAAATTGAGTGAAAGGGTTTCCATCTTAAATAACTTGAGCAGACATCATGGTAATTCCTTGACAATGTGAAAATTC
>NC_069401.1:1613373-1629923 GCF_026875155.1 Cherax quadricarinatus
GCTGACAACAACCCACACACAACACACACACAAACACCCACAAAACACACACAAAACCACACAAAACACACACACAACACACACCAAAAACACACAACACACAACACAACAACACACAAAACAAACCCACAACACACACCACAACACACCCACCAACATACCCCCAAACAACCACACACAACACACACACAACACACACACAACACACACACACGCACACACAAACACACACAAAAACCACAAACACCACAAAACACACAAACCACAAAACACACACAACACAACCCCAACAAAACCACACCACACAAACACACACACAACACCCCCAACACAACACACAACAACACACCACAACACACACACAACACACACACAACACACACACAAAACACACAACACACACAGAACTGCACACAACATGGCACACACCACACAAAAAACCACACAAAACACACACAACACACAACAACACACACACAAACACACAAACACACACAACACACACAACACACACCAACAAAACAAAACACACCACAAACACACCACAAACAAAAAAACCCCAACAAAAAACAACACACAACACAACACAAAACACCCCAAAAACACACACACAACACACAACAACAACACACACACAACACAAAACACCACACACAACCAAACACACACATATTTAAAACAATTCATAAACAAAACCCAGCATGGATTCAGGGGAAGGCAAATCATGTGTCCAAAACCTTTTTGGTTTTATCTCAAAGTTACCGAAGAAAGAAATGAGAGGGGGGGGTCAATTGCATTTTCTTTGGGCTGGAGGGAAAGGGCCCTTTTACACAGTTCCTACTGAAATGAGGCAAAACTATAGGATCAGGCCGGTATAACGGGAAAGGGGACTACAAAGGGTCAGAGAATACCCGACAGGGAGGGAAAAAGCGAGTCATGATATTGAGAGGATCACAGTGGGCACCCGTGGCGAGCAGGGTCCCACAGGGGTCAGTCCTAGGAAATGCCAAATGCAAAATCATGAATATTGGAGAAGGATAAAGAAGACCGCAGACAGAATATAAGCTGGATATCCAAAGACTACAAACCTCACTCAAGCAGAAAGATTTTGGGGTGAGTATAATACCGAGCACATCTCCAGAAGCACACGTCAACCAGATAACTGCTGCAGCATACGGGTGCTTGTCAAACCTGTGATTAGCATTCTGATATTTAAGTAAGGAATCTTTAAAAACACTGCACACCGGGTACGTCAGGCCCATGGTGAAGTATGCAGCACCAGTTTGGAATCCGCATCATTTCAAGCACGTTAAGAAATTAGAGAAAGTGCAAAGGTTTGCGACAAGGTTAGTTCCAGAGCTAAGGGGAATGTCCTACAAAGAAAAGTTAAGGGAAATCGGCGTGATGACACTGCAGGACAGGAGGGTTAGGGGAGACATGATAATGACATACAAAATACTGTGCCAAATAGACAAGGTGGACAAAGATGTTCCAGAGAGGGGACACACATACAAGGGGTCACCCTTGGAAGTTGAAGACTCAGATGAGTTACAGG
Organism: Cherax quadricarinatus; assembly: GCF_026875155.1. Classification (NCBI taxonomy): domain Eukaryota; kingdom Metazoa; phylum Arthropoda; class Malacostraca; order Decapoda; family Parastacidae; genus Cherax; species Cherax quadricarinatus. The sequence goes on from NC_069401.1 coordinate 1,614,929, forward strand.
GCTGTTAGGAAGTATTTCTTCAGTCATAGAGTGATCAGGAAGTGGAACAGTCTGGCGAGTGATGTAGTGGAGGCACGAACCATACATAGCTTTAAGACGATGTATGATAAAGCTCAGGGAGCAGGGAGAGAGAGGACCTAGTAGCGTTCAATGAAGAGTCAGAGCCAGGAGCTGAGTCTTGACCCCTGCAACCACAATTAGGTGAGTATGTACACACACACAGCACATGCACGCACAGATAAGGAGGGAGGCCCAGCGACAGTACAAAATCAACATAGCAGTTATAGCCCATATTAGGAGGAAGAAAGCTGTCGAAGACCAGGTAATCAGGCTGAGGAAAGAAGGGTGGGAACTCAAATGAAACGATCAAGAGGTATGTGAGGAGCCCAACAAGAGATTTAAGGAAGTATTTACAGTGGAGACAGGAAGGACTCTGGAACACAGAACAGAGAGGGATATAAACAAGGAATATGCCAACAAGTGTTGGATGACATACACACAACTGAAGACGAGGTGAAGAAGCTGCTAAGTGATTTTGGTACCTTAACGGTGATGGGACTGGACATCTTCCTGTGGGTCCTTAGAGAGGGAGCAGAGACGCTGCTTGTGCCACTAACCACGATCTTCAACACATCCCTCGAAACTGCGTAACAACCTGAGGTATGGAAGATGGCAAATGTAGTTCTCATTTTTAAGAAAAGAAACAGAAACAAGGCACGGGACTATAGACCAGTATCACTGACATATTTAGTATGCAAAGTCATGGAGAAGATTATCAGGAGGAGAGTGGTAGAGCACCTGGAATGGAACAAGGTTATAAATGACAGTCAGCATGGATTCATGGAAGGCAAATCCTGTGTCAGAAACCTCCTGGAGTTTTATGACAAGGTAACAGAAGTAATACATGAGAGAGAGAGAAGGGGGGGAGGGTTTGACTGCATTTTCTTGGACTGCAAGAAGGCCTTCGACACAGTTCCTCACAAGAAATTAGTGCAGAACCGAAAGGATTAGGCATATATAACAGGAAGGGCACTGCAGTGGATCAAAGAATGCCTGACAGGGGGGGCAACAGCAAGTCATGGTACAAGATAAGGCATCACAATGGGCACCTGTGACGAGCGGGGTTCCACAGGGGTCAGTCCTAGAACCTGTGCTGTTTTTGGTATATGTGAATGAACTGATAGAAGGGATACTCTCTAGTGTCCCTCTTTGCAGATGATGTGAAGTTAACCTTTCAGGGTCCAAAGGCAAAATTGGAAGGGGTGCCCCAGTGTCCAAGAAATTTTGAAAAAAAAAAAAATATTTTTTCTTACAGAATTAGAGAATATTTTTGTGAAGGTAATAAAAAATCTGAGCAGTACTTACTGAGAAACAGAGGCGAGAAGTTGACCCAAATGACCGGGTCGGCAACATCGGCGATTTCCACGAACTCGCATATCTTTATTTTACGTTTTCTATACTTTTATCTTTGCTTTCTAATTTTTTTCTTTTCCTGGTAGCATTTGTGGCCTGTGAGACCAATACTGTATATAATGTATATATATAAACTCACTGTATTGAACACAATAAACACACTAAAGTTATATTTATAATATTGTTTACCACTTTTGTTTATTACAATAAACATGCACAGATCTTGTATAATACTATATGTTCTATCATATATTTACATATGTACAATCACTGGACATGTTTTTAGAACTGCTGCAGCTTGTGGAACTCCTTGAAAACAAGGGCACCATGCACAGAGGTACCTTACATTCCTCGCACAATAAACCGAGTGTCTTTGCGTCTTTGTTGCCGTCGTTTTGTTTGTGCACAGAACAACACATCTCTTCTGAGCAAATTTCTTCTTAGTTGCAGGAAGCTGTATTATGAAGTGATCACCTTCCTGTCTCAAATGCTTGGGTATTTCGTGAGGAGTTCGAGGACGGTTTTTTTAGCAGGTGTTGTTACCTGGTACTTCAGTATGAGTTGTCTGACAACAGACAAACAAAATTCTACCATATGGTGATTGTTGCCAGTCTTCATTTGGTACATATTATATGCATTGAGCAGTGAAATGCTCATGAGATGAAAGAAAAGTTTCATGTACCACTTGTAACTCTTACGAACACAATCAACAAAGCCAATCTGCATGTCACATTTGTCAACCAAGCGCATGTTTTGTGTATAATCAGTCACTGTCACTGGTTTTCGAATATGTTCATTAGTCATTCTATCAACTTTGCAGTGTCTTGCATTTCGTTACAGCGAATGGTTGTCAACAATGTGACATCTCGTTTGTCATGCCACCATAATGCCATGATGTCATTGGCAGTAAACACCTGACCCTCATCACCATGAGCGCCTCCATTGAACCTGGGCATATATTTACGATTAGAATGCACTGTGTCACACATATCTGTCATGTTCACTCGCAAGAAATCACTGAGTAAAGGGCTTGTGTACCAGTTATCAGTATACAGTGGACCCTCAACCAACGATGGCATCGAAATTAACGATAAATCCGACTAGCGATACATTTTAATGCAAAATTTTTGCCTCGACTAACGCTAAAAAACTCGACCAACACTATTTGTTCCGTCAGACGCGTCCACTTCTGGCCAGTGTTTACAAGCCAGCCAGCCACCGCGGTCGCTTCCAAGCATACAATCGGAACATTTTATGTTATCACAGCCTTTTTAGTGATTGCACCTGCAAAATAAGTCACCATGGGCCCCAAGAAATCTTCTAGTGCCAACCCTACAGCAAAAAGGGTGAGAATTACTATGGATATGAAGAGAGAGATCATTGCTAATTATGAAAGTGGAATGCGTGTCTCCGAGCTGGCCAGGTTGTACACAAAACCCCAATCAACCATCGCTACTATTGTGGCCAAGAAAAACGGCAATCAAGGAAGCTGTTCTTGCCAAAGGTGCAACTATGTTTTCGAAACTGAGATCGCAAGTACTCGAAGATGTTGAGAGACTGTTATTGGTGTGGATAAACGAAAAAACAGATAGCAGGGATAGCATCTCTCAAGCGATCATATGTGAAAAGGCTATGAAGTTGCATGACGATTTAATGAAAAAAATGCCAGCAACTAGTGGTGTGAGTGAATTTAAGGCCAGCAAAGGTTGGTTTGAGAGATTTAAAGGGAAGGGAAGTAACCCCGGAAAAGGACTTGCCACCTCAAGTCCTAATGGAAGGGGATTCCCCTTTCTAAACACTAAGACCATCAACACTCTCCCCTCCTCCCATCCCATCAATCATCACCAGATCTTTAATAAAGGTAAGTGTCATGTAACTGTGCATGTCTTCTTCAGTTTGTGTGTATTAAAATTAATATTTCATGTGGTAAAAGCAATTTTTTTTTCATACTTTGGAGTGTCCTACATGGATTAATTTGATTTCCATTATTTCTTATGGGGAAAATTAACTTGACTAACGATAATTTTGACTAACGATGAGCTCTCAGGAACGGATTAATAGCGTTAGTCGAGGGTCCACTGTATAATGTGGGCCCCTTACCAAGATAAGGTGCCATCATGCTTCTCACTACGTCACCTGGGATACCCAATAACATCTTGGTATCTTTCAATGTTTTACTTCCCGTGTATACAACAATATCCAATACCAGGCCACTGTCACAGTCACAGAGTACAAGCAGTTTTATATCAAAGCGTTTCCTCTTGCTCGGTATATACTGTTTGAACGACAGTCTACCTTTGAACATAATCAAAGACTCGTCAAGTTCAAGATTCTTGAATGGATAAAAGTACATGTTGAACTTTTGTTTCAGATACATTTAAAAACATTTCTAATCTTGTATAACCTGCCACTTCTGTCAGGCCTGGTTTTGTCAGAGAAGTGCAACATATGTAACAGTAAGATAAACCTGTTCACTGGGATGATTTCACTGAAGGCCAGGGTACAAATTAGCAGATCTGTGGACCAGTATGATTTTATATTATGCTTATAGACATGAGGCATAAGCATTATTGTTGCAAGAAGCAAATGCATTTCTGCAACAGTCGTCTCTTTCCACCGGTGTAGCCTTGACTGTGGTGATATGATCGTATTTGCCATGGTGTACTCAAAATACTTATTACTTTCCCTGACAATAGTTTCCATCAATGGCTGGTCAAAGAATAATTCAAAAAATTCCAGTTCATTTGCAGTGTTTCCAAGGGGACAAGTAGGTAGAATTCCACTTTGAGAATCATCAAAGTGGTGGAGCTTGGGAACAAAATTGGGATTTTGTTGCCAATCCCGGATATGGTTTGCTGCTGGATACTGGACATCATAAGCTGCTGGTGCTGGTAGTTGTGTTTGTGGTGGGCTGATGGCTGATGCTCCGCTTTGTCCTTGAACTGAGGAGTTAGCAGCATGGGTCCCAGCCTGGGCTGGTGAGTCATGCATGGCACTACCATCACCACTACCACCACCTACTGATGCCTGTGGTCTATCCATGCCAAGTGTAGCCACATCATCCTCACTTTTACTGTCTATTTTTGGTGTAGGGCCACGGGATGTACTCCGTCCCCTGGGCACTGCATAGGGAACACTACCCGAGCGCATGCGGTGGAGTATATACCAACGCTTCACTGGTGAATATGATTCCTCACTATCACTACTTGAATGATCATCAAGAGCAGTAAAATTGCAATCCACGTCACTATCATCATCATTACTGAAGTCAGAGGCCTGGCCACGCGAAAATAATAGTTTCCTCTTGCGATGAGGTACAACTGACCGTGACTGAGGAGTGCCCACACCAGAGGTAGAAGGTTGAGGACCGTCAGGGTTTTCTGCACTATTATCGATATCCTGGTCATTCCTTTCGGTCACTAACTGATCAAAACCAAAGAATTCGTCTTCATTTCTACTTCCATCAGAGTCAGAACTATCAGATAGGAAGAGGGGAGTCCCAGTTTTCCTTGGAGTGAGAGCTGCCTTGCGACGAGGCATAGTGAACAAGGTAGCTGAGCCGGTGTTCCCACAATGCTATGCAGGCACCTAGAATTTTTGTTTACGGCGTGGACAAACCACGCAGACCTGTTCTTTCACATGTAGGCCTACCAGCCTTTTCGCGCTAAATTTGACGCAGCTAGAATTTTGGTGTAGCTCTACGGTTTGGACCCTGAACGTAAAGCCATAGATCTACGGCACGGACCTGAAAGGGTTAATCCATTCCTGAGAGCTTAACGTTAGCCGAAATTATCATTAGCTGAATTAATTTTCCGCATAAGAAATAATGGAAATAAAATTAATCTGTTCCTGACACCCCAAAGTATGAAAAAAAAAAATTTACCACATGAAATACAGTGGAACCTCTACTTACGAGTTAATCCGTTCCATGTCCTTGCTTCGCAACTGGATTTGCTCATTTGCAGAGTCAATTTTCCTCACTTAAATTACTAATTGAAATGGAATTAATTCGTACCAGTGGAATTCCAGGCACGAGAAAATACTTTAATAATTTCCCTAATATCAACCCTACAGTTTATTTATCTATCACAATTCATGTAATATGACATAATAAACAATATTAACCCTTTCAGGGTTTTGGCTGTATTAGTACGGCTTGCATGCCAGGGTCCTTGACGTACTAGGACTCATTAATTCTAGCGCCTTCAAATCTAGTGAACTAAAGCTGGTAGGCCTACACATGAAAGAATGGTCTATGTGGTCAGTGTGTGCAGTATAAAAAAAAATCCTGCAGCACACAGTGCGTAATGAGAGAGAAAAAAAAATTTTGACCGTGTTTTTGGATTAAAACAGCGACTTTGCACTGTATTTTCGTATGGTATTTATTGATGTATTCTAGTTTTCCTGGTCTCATTTGATAGAATGGAAGACATATTACAGAAATTGAGATGATTTTGACTGGTTTTACAATGAAAAGTACCTTGAAATTGAGCTCAAAGTAGCAGAAATGTTCAATTTTTACCAAAGTTCAAAAGTAAACAAATCCTGCTAAGCGTCCAATACACGTCAACTGGTGAGTCTAATATTCTTTCACAAGTGCGCCGATATTATTTATACCATTTCTACACTAATGCAGTAGTATGCATAACCCTAAATCTTCTATTTTTTGTGAGAATAAAAATTCAAAGTGGAAAGCAAAAGAAAAGTAAGAGGGGCGTGAGGATGTGACTAATGAAACAGAGAAAATGTTATTTTAGTGCCAGGAATGTCTTTCTTGTTTATTCTGGACCCTATTTGGAAATTGGCATCTTTTGAAATTTGTGTGAAATTGGCAAAATTGCTAAATTCTGACCACTTTGTTGGATAGTTGAAATCGGTAAATGGGTGGTTTCTTGTACTCATTCGATAGAAAAAACGGAGTTCTAGCGAAATACTATACAGTGGACCCCCGGTTCGCGATACTAATCCGTTCCTGAGAGCTCATCGTAAACCAAAAATATCGGAAAGCGAATCAATTTTCCCCATAAGAAATAATGGAAATCAAATTAATCCATGCAAGACACCCAAAAGTATGAAAAAAAAACTTTTACCACATGAAATATTAAGTTAATGCAATAGAATAGTAATTACAATAACAACAACAACAATAAATAACAATAAATAACGAAAGAATAATTGACACTTACCTTTAATGAAGATATGGTGATGATTGATGGGATGGGAGGAGGGGAGAGTGTGGATGGTGTTTGCATTTAGAAGGGGAATCCCCCTCCATTAGGACTTGAGGTAGCAAGTCCTTTTCTGGGGTTACTTCCCTTTTTCTTTTAATGCCACTAGGACCAGTTTGAGAGTCACTGGACTTCTGTCGCACAACATAACTGGCAGCCTCACCATGCCTAATCACACTATGTATGTCACTACGATTCTTAAATCTTTCAAACTAACCTTTGCTGGCCTTAAATTCACTCACATCACCACTAGTTGCAGGCAATTTTTTTACCCAATTGTCATGCAACTGCCTAGCCTTTTCACAAATGATTGCTTGAGAGATGCTATCTCCTGCTATCTGTTTTTCATTTATCCACACCAATAACAGTCAACATTTTCTAACACTTGCGGTCGCTGTTTCATAATCACAGTTGCACCTTTAACAAGAACAGCTTCCTTGATTGCCGTTTTCTTGCTCACTATAGTAGAGATGGTTGATTGGGGTTTACTATACAACCTGACCAGCTCCGACACACGCACTCCACTTTCGTACTTTGCAATTATCTCTTTCTTCATTTCAACAGTCATTAGCACCCTTGGTCTCGAAGGGTTGGCACTGGGAGCTTTCTTGGGGCCCATGGTGACTTATTTTGCAAAAAACAGGCACCAAAAAACAGTGATAATGTGGATAATATGGAATGTACCGAAAGTATCCTTAGATGCGCACACACTGGCTGGCTTGTAAACACTGGCACACACGGGGCAGTTCAGGCCACACATGGACACGTCTCGTACGAACCACATCGCATACCGGGTTTTGTATCGGGAAGCGAGGCAAATTTTCTGTGATATAATGCATCGGTTACCGGATTTATCGGATACGATAGCATCGCGAACTGTGGGTGCACTGTATATGATTTTTGTCGACTAGTACACTGGAATTGGCCGAAAATAGGGCTCAAAGTGGGCAAAATCACCGATGCGTAAACATCGTCGAGACCGCTAACTTCACGAGAGGATAATTCCATAAGTTTTCCATCAAATTTCATACTTTTGGTGTCATTATGATTGGGAAAAGATTCTCTATCTTTTCATAAGAAAAATAATAAAAAAATTTTTTTTTAATTTTGGCGACCCTGAGAACAAGTCTCTGAGAGGGCCTGGCGACCCCCAAAGGGTTGATGATATTATAATAATAATAACAATAATATTAGTCAAGTCACTCAGTAAATCAGTCAAGTAATTCAGTAAGTCAGGCAGTCATTCAGTAAGTCAGTCACACAAACTCATGTTTACCTCTTTTTCTGTGTACAAAGTAACACTTCATTACAGCTACAGGTTATCTCTTGTCTAATATCTTTGTTTCTTTTTTAATTGTAAGACTTGAGTGCTTATACCTCTTCATGCCACTTTCATCAACACTGGTATGGCTACTGGGTGTCATGATGGCTTGGCAGATACAAGATATAGTAATTAAAATATCATAACACAATTCACAAAGACAGCTGCCTTGTAGCAGAGAAAGACTGGACTGGACACAAATGAATTACGAACGCTGGGATGGTGGGGTGGTGTCGGGGAGTGGTAGGGGATGGCAGGATGGCTCCCCGGCTGCTACACAACAAGGCGGCTGCTTGAGCAAAACATATTTTTTTTTTCATTCCCACAACTGAACCATGTTAAATTAATTATACAGCATGTTACATAAAATTGTGCCGCAATTCTTCAGTGGTGATCAACTGTATTATTATAATAACGATAGAGTTTCAGTTCCCTTAATTAATAATAATAATAATAATAGAGTTTCAGTTCCCTAAATTAATAATAATTAATAATGTAAAATATGTAGTATAATAATTCAGATTACTTTTGTAGTTAGCACAGCTGGTAAGCAGAAAACATGTTTACATTCCCGTGGGACCAGTTTTCTCATGTTTGTTTGTATTTTTTACAGTCATTTTGGCCAAATTTTTTTTTTCTAACCAGGGGGTTCTAAGAAAATAAGTGCAAAGGACAGTGCTGAGAAGAAAAGGACGATGATTTCCTAAACATCCCCCACCCACACTTTATATAAACAGTTTTATACGATATGTCTTAGTTATAATTACGTTATTTCAGTGTTTTCCTTAGAAAAACTAGTGATCTACTACAATTAGCCTCAAAAAAAACTGTTTTCTCTTACAGTAAAAAACAGGGGAAGATACTTTTAGTCAAATTAGGACGAAATGGCGGACGCTACTTGCGCTGCCTCTGCCACCATATTGTGGCCTATTTTATTCATTTTAGAGTATATATCATGTTTCTGTGTTAATTATATTGTTTATTATGTCTATTAGATGAATTTGACAGATAAATAAGCCATACAGTTGAAAATAGCCTCATATTCAAGTATTTTTTTTCTCTGGCCAGAGTGCAGGAAGGGAAATTTAATGGCTTTTCAATTAATTTAAACGGGAAAATTAATTTGTTTTATATAAGTAAATTGAGTTTTGAGCTAGCTCCTGGAATGGATTTAAACTCGTAAGTAAAGGGTTTCCCACTGTATATTGATAAAAACCTATTGCAGTAATAATCGAGTGAAATCTTAATGAAAGTTTGAACTGTGATGTGAATGTGCCTTTGCAAGACATTAAATGAATTGATTGTATAAATGTGTTTTTTCTTGTTTTTGGGTCATTTACTGCAGTATCTTAGGTGCATTTTAAGGAAAGTGATGGAAATATTAAGGAATTTCTTTACTTGGTGTCATTAGTGGCATTTAGTTGGAGGGGGTAACGATAAGGATATACCAGAGTATCACTGTGGACATAAAAAAAATAAAATAGGCAATCAGTATACTATTTAACTCTTATTTATACATAAGTTTTGTTGTACTACTGTGGGTCCCAACCTCTGATGAATTTTTATTTTATTTTTTTTATAAATGCAGCCTTGGTTCACCCTGATAGCCAGTCAATGGGCTTCCTCTCTATGACACAGTTTTGAGGGCTCTTAGTTGTATTGAAGTAACAAAAGGAGAATATCTTCTAGTGTTCAAACCTTTTGGCTGTTTACTTGATGCCGGGTCGCAAGAGTCGCGAGAAGGAGTTAATGTACCCTGCTATACCTACAGCTGTCGGTAAGAACTTATTGGAACTCTTTGACATACTGACTCATGTATTTTAATATTAGATATCCTCAATTCTAAAAGTGTAAAAATGAATTTTGAAATGCTTCATTAAAATCTGGTAACTTCAATGAATTTTTAATTATAAAAGTTTTGTGGTGAATTTCTCAGCATTAAGTCAAGGAAATTACCACTGATGTCTGCTCAAGTTATTTAAGATGGAAAACGCTTTCACTCAATTTTCTACAGCTTAAGTTGTTTTCTCTGGTTCACTCTTCGCAGCATAAATATTAAAGCAGTTAGAGTAATATTTCAAGAAGTACTGTATAGCTATTCTTTTCTTATGAGCTGGGTTCACATGCTGATATTGTTTTCAGTTATTGTCTACTATGTTGAATTATCAAAGATACTTTTTTTTGTGTGTATATGGCATTTTGGTGCATATGTCGTATGTCATGAAATTGGATTTTTTGCAATACTCATTTTCATTTATCCTGACACATTACCTCAGTATTGATAGCCAACCAAGATTTTATTCAGAATGTGATCAGCTATTTTTCTTGCCAAAATCTCTTATAAATGCCACTTTTAACCCTTTCAGGGTTGGCAGGCCCTCTCCTAAACTTGTTCTCAGGGTCGGAAATTTTTTGAAAAAAAAAAAAAATTATTATTTTTTCTTATGAAATGATAGAGAATCTTTTCCCGATCATAATGACACCAAAAGTATGAAATTTGATGGAAAACTTACGGAATTTTGCTCTCGCGAAGTTAGCGGTCTCGACGATGTTTACACATAGGTGATTTTGCCCACTTTGAGCCCTATTATCGGTCAATTCCAATGTACCAGTTGATAAAAATCATACCTATTTCGCTAGAACTCCGTTTTGTCTATCGAATGAGTACAAGAAACTACCCATTTACCGATTTCAACTAACCAATAACGTGGTTAGAAATTGGCAATTTTGCCAATTTCACACAAATTTCAAAAGATGCCAATTTCCAAATAGGGTCCAGAATAAACAAGAAAGACATTCCTGGCACTAAAATAACATTTCCTCTGTTGATTACTCATGTTCCCAGGCCTCTGCTACATTTCTTTTGCTTTCCACTTTGAATTTTTATTCTCACAAAGAATAGAAGATTTATGTTATGCAGACTACTGCATTCATGTAGAAATGGTGTAGAAATGGTATAAATAATATCAGCGCACATGTAAAAAGAATATTAGACTCGCCATTGTTGTGTATTGGGACGCAGGGCATGATTTGTTTACCTTTGAGCTTGGAAAAAAAATTTGAACTTTCTGCTACTTTGAGCTCAATTTCAAGGTACTTTTCATTGTGAAGCCAATCAAAATTATCTAAAATTTTTCCATGATATGTCTTCCATTTATAAAATGAGGCCAGGAAAACTAGATAAAAACCATAAATAGCATACGAAAATCCCCTGCAAAGTCGCTGTTTTAAACCAAAAACACGATCAGAGTTTTTTTTTCTCGTTACGTACTGTATGCTGCAGGATTTTTTTTTATACTGCGCACACTGACCCCCGTAGACCCCTTCTTTCATGTGTAGGCCTACCAGCTTTCTCTTGCTAGATTTGAAGGTGCTAGAATTTATGCATACTAGTACAGCACCAACCCCGGCATGCAACCATACTAGTACAGCACCAACCCTGGCAATCAAGCCCAATTCTAAGTTTGTACAGCACCAACCCTGGCATGCAAGCCATACTAGTACAGCACCAACCCTGGCATGCAAACCCTACTAATACAGCACCAACCTGGCATGCAAGTTTTTACTAGTACAGCACCAACCCCGAAAGGGTTAAAGATATTGGAGCAATATTTAAAATTATGCCCTCTAAGGAATTTCTATTTTCTTCACCTTAGCTAAAGAGCTTTTTTTTTTTTTCTAAGGTTCCCTATCTTTATTTTACAAACTGTTTACAGGTTAAAGATTCCTAACTTTATTGGCAAGCTAAGAGTTGTTACCTACATCAGCTCATTTGAAAACATTTTTATTGTTATGAGACATACAAGTAGGGAACAGGATGAAGTTGGAGCCATCTGTGGGCCAGCATTTTCATTTGATCAACTGACTTTATTTCGTTGACATCATTATGCTAAAATTATGTTAAAAGCAGGTGGGGATATAGTTGTGGAGTGGTTGGTGCAATTATTTAATAAATGTATGGAAGAGGGTAAGGTACCTAGGGATTGGCAGAGAGCATGCATAGGTCCTTTGTATAAAGGCAAAGGGGATAAAGAGAGTGCAAAAATTATAGGGGGATAAGTCTGTGAGTATACCTGGCAAAGTGTATGGTAGAGTTATTATTTGAAAGAATTAAGGAGTAAGACAGAGAATAGGATAGCAGATGAACAAGGAGCTTTAGGAAAGGTAGGGGTGTGTGGACCAGGTGTTTACAGTGAAACATATAAGTGAACAGTATTTAGATAAGGCTAAAGAGGTCTTTGTGGTATTTTATGGATTTGGAAAAGGCGTATGACAGGGTGGATAGGGGGGCAATGTTGCAGGTGTATGGTGTAGGAGGTAGGTTACTGAAAGCAGTGAAGAGTTTTTACGAGGATAGTGAGGCTCAAGTTAGAGTATGTAGGAAGAGGGAAATTATTTCGCGGTTAAAAGTAGGCCTTAGACAAGGATGTGTGATGTCACCATGGTTGTTTAATATATTTATAGATGGGGTTGTAAGAGAAGTAAATGCGAGGGTCTTGGCAAGAGGTGTGGAGTTAAAGATAAAGAATCACACTAAAAGTGGGAGTTGTCACAGTTGCTCTTTGCTGATGACACTGTGCTCTTGGGAGATTCTGAAGAGAAGTTGCAGAGATTGGTGGATGAATTTGGTTAGGGTGTGCAAAAGAAGAAAATTGAAAGTGAATACAGGAAAGAGTAAGGTTATGAGGATAACAAAAAGATTAGGTGATGAAAGATTGGATATCAGATTGGAGGGAGAGAGTATGGAGGAGGTGAATGTATTCAGATATTTGGGAGTGGACGTGTCAGCGGATGGGTCTATGAAAGATGAGGTGAATCATAGAATTGATGAGGGGGAAAAGGGTGAGTGTGCACTTAGGAGTCTGTGGAGACAAAGAACTTTGTCCTTGGAGGCAAAGAGGGGAATGTATGAGAGTATAGTTTTACCAACGCTCTTATATGGGTGTGAAGCATGGGTGATGAATGTTGCAGCGAGGAGAAGGCTGGAGGCAGTGGAGATGTCATGTCTGAGAGCAATGTGTGGTGTGAATATAATGCAGAGAATTCGTAGTTTGGAAGTTAGGAGGAGGTGCGGGATTACCAAAACTGTTGTCCAGAGGGCTGAGGAAGGGTTGTTGAGGTGGTTCGGACATGTAGAGAGAATGGAGCGAAACAGAATGACTTCAAGAGTGTATCAGTCTGTAGTGGAAGGAAGGCGGGGTAGGGGTCGGCCTAGGAAAGGTTGGAGGGGGGGGGAAAAGGAGGTTTTGTGTGCGGGGGGTTTGGACTTCCACAGGCAGCGTGGAGGTGTTTGGTAGGAGTGAATGGAGACAAATGGTTTTTAATACTGAGGCGTTGGAGTGGAGCAAAGTAACATTTATAAAGGGGTTCAGGGAAACCGGCAGGCCGGACTTAGCCCTGGAGGGGGAAACGTGCCGCACCTGAAGGAGGGGTGTTAAGTTGAGTTAAAAATGTGTGAAAAGCACCCTTCGGGCAAGACAGTGAGGAGGAATGGTGAAAGTTTTTTCTTTTTTGGGCCCCCCTGCCTTGTGGGAATCCCCCAGTGTAAAATAAATAAAAAAATAAATTCATTACTGTAAAATGTGTTCCATATCGAGTCATCCTGCGTAATTGATCTCAGATGGGTGATGTTCTGGAGAAGGGTACAGTCAGAGGAAGTTGCTTTTTTCAGGAATCGGGTATTTTGGCAAATTGCTACCCTGGCACCTCCCTTTTCTCAAGATGGAAATTTTCATATATACCCTTTGGGTATTTCATGCTATTGTAGAATATTGATTCGCCACATTCCCAGAAAGGGAAGAATTAAAAGCTTTCAGTTTTTCTTGCCCCTTCTTCCCGCAACCTTTGGGATTTTTTTTGGGTGTCTCTGGACTGGGCGTACCCGTTTTTGTTCTTTTTCCCCGTTTCTCTGTTAAACCAAATATTAGCAAAATTTGCAAGCTGTGCATCATTGCGTCTTCTTGCAAGATGACTTCAGTATGCCAGTTTGTTTTGGTTTGATGTTCGAGTGTGGTGAATTTATTGAAAGCATAGGACTCAAAAAATTTTGAAGTCCAAATTATTTAAAATTATTATTTACCCTTGCAAAAACCCCTTTCACATCCTTTTTAGTACCTTTTTTTTTTTTTTTTTTTTTTTAATTTTTAACAAAATACCCCCCCTTGATTTCTTCTGGAAGCAACATTAACATCGTACATGTTAGTGTATGTAAGGTACTTCAGTTTTTAAAAAATGTAAAAGCTCATATTGCATTCACTTAAAAAGATCTGTTTCATTTTCAGCTGGTGTGATGGGGTTTTTTTGTGTACGTGATATCCATTAATTTTTTGAGGTGCTGTCGGAGCTGGGTTCAGGGGCATTAACCTTTAAACCACCAAGCCCTTTTAAAGCTACTGGGGGTTTCCCAACAGGGGTTTTGATTACGACCTCCACATGGGCCTATCGGAACTTTCACAAAGGGAGACAATTGTGGCTGAGCGTCAAGGAAAATATCATGTGACCACATGAGGCTAAAAAGAGAGACTGATGAATCACAAATAATTTTTGCAAGCAAATAATGCCTGATAAAAAATAAAGAGTGTTGATACAAGGTTAGATTTGTTAAGGGAAAAAATAAAAAGAATTCATTTTCATTTTCAAGTTCTAAACGATTTCTTTATTTTAAAGAATTCAGTTTCAGGACTGTACTGATATGAATTATTACAACGGGGTCCTTAATTTGTTAAAACTAAGGGGAAAGTTAGCTGCTGTTGTTTTAAACAAAAAGAATTGTAGACTAAAATTTTCCGCAATCCTTTATCTACTTTTTTTCTGACATGTACAAACTCAGTGGCACTATTATTTTGGGGTTTTTTAAAATTAGAGAGTTAGAGGTATTGGGAAGATGGAGGGAATATTTGAGGAATTGTTTTAAAAAATTTTATGAAGTAGGGAAGCTGTGATTTTCGTTATAGGACAAGGAGGGAAAAACATCTTGTAGGGTAGGGAAAACCAGTTGTGAGTGTGGGGAAAATTTGTGAGGCAGTAGGGGAAA
>NC_069401.1:1630423-1660423 GCF_026875155.1 Cherax quadricarinatus
CCACCTCAACAACCCTTCCTCAGCCCTCTGGACAACAGTTTTGGTAATCCCGCACCTCCTCCTAACTTCCAAACTATGAATTCTCTGCATTATATTCACACCACACATTGCTCTCAGACATGACATCTCCACTGCCTCCAGCCTTCTCCTCGCTGCAACATTCATCACCCATGCTTCACACCCATATAAGAGCGTTGGTAAAACTATACTCTCATACATTCCCCTCTTTGCCTCCAAGGACAAAGTTCTTTGTCTCCACAGACTCCTAAGTGCACCGCTCACCTTTTCCCCTCATCAATTCTATGATTCACCTCATCTTTCATAGACCCATCCGCTGACACGTCCACTCCCAAATATCTGAATACATTCACCTCCTCCATACTCTCTCCCACCAATCTGATATCCAATCTTTCATCACCTAATCTTTTTGTTATCCTCATAACCTTACTCTTTCCTGTATTCACTTTCAATTTTCTTCTTTTGCACACCCTACCAAATTCATCCACCAATCTCTGCAACTTCTCTTCAGAATCTCCCAAGAGCACAGTGTCATCAGCAAAGAGCAACTGTGACAACTCCCACTTTGTGTGTGATTCGTTATCTTTTAACTCCACACCTCTTGCCAAGACCCTCGCATTTACTTCTCTTACAACCCCATCTATAAATATATTAAACAACCATGGTGACATCACACATCCTTGTCTAAGGCCTACTTTTACCGCGAAATAATTTCCCTCTTTCCTACATACTCTAACTTGAGCCTCACTATCCTCGTAAAAACTCTTCACTGCTTTCAGTAACCTACCTCCTACACCATACACCTGCAACATTGCCCCCCTATCCACCCTGTCATACGCCTTTTCCAAATCCATAAATACCACAAAGACCTCTTTAGCCTTATCTAAATACTGTTCACTTATATGTTTCACTGTAAACACCTGGTCCACACACCCCCTACCTTTCCTAAAGCCTCCTTGTTCATCTGCTATCCTATTCTCCATATTACTCTTAATTCTTTCAATAATAACTCTACCATACACTTTGCCAGGTATACTCAACAGACTTATCCCCCTATAATTTTTGCACTCTCTTTTATCCCCTTTGCCTTTATACAAAGGACCTATGCATGCTCTCTGCCAATCCCTAGGTACCTTACCCTCTTCCATACATTTATTAAATAATTGCACCAACCACTCCAAAACTATATCCCCACCTGCTTTTAACATAATTTTAGCATAATGATGTCAACGAAATAAAGTCAGTTGATCAAATGAAAATGCTGGCCCACAGATGGCTCCAACTTCATCCTGTTCCCTACTTGTATGTCGCATAACAATAAAAATGTTTTCAAATGAGCTGATGTAGGTAACAACTCTTAGCTTGCCAATAAAGTTAGGAATCTTTAACCTGTAAACAGCTTGTCAATAAAGATAGGGAACCTTAGAAAAAAAAAAAAAAGCTTCTTTAGCTAAGGTGAAGAAAATAGTATTCCTTAGAGGGCAAAAATTTTAAATATTGCTTCAAATATCATTAACCCTTTCAGGGTTGGTGTTTGTTGACTAGTATAACTTGCATGCCGGGGTTGGTGCTGTATAGTATGGTTTGCATGCCAGGGTTGGGTGCTGTATTCAAGTATGGCTGCATTGCCAGGGTTGGTGCGTACTAGATGGCTTGCATCCCCAGGTTTGGTGCTGTATATATGCTTGCATGCAGGGTTGGTGTGTATATATGCATAAATTCAGCACCTTAAAAATCAGCAAAGAAACTGTAGCTAACAGAAAGAATGGGTCTCGGGTCAGTGTGCGCAGTATAAAAAAAAATCCTGCAGCATACAGTACGTAACGAGAAAAAAAAAACTCTGATCGTTTTTTTTGGTTTAAAACAGCGACTTTGCAGGGTATTTCGTATGCTATTTATGGTTGTATTCTGTTTTCCTGGCCTCATTTTATAGAATGGAAGACATATCATGGAAATTTAGATAATTTTGATTGGCTTCACAATGAAAAGTACCTTGAAATTGAGCTCAAAGTAGCAGAAACGTTCAAATTTTTTTTCCAAAGCTCAAAGGTAAACAAATCATGGGCCCTGCGTCCAATACACAACAAGTGGCGAGTCTAATATTCTTTCACATGTGCGCTGATATTATTTATACCATTTCTACACCTTTCTACATGAATGCGTAGTCTGCATAACATAAATCTTCTATTCTTTGTGAAATAAAAAATTCAAAGTGGAAAGCAAAAAAAAATGTAGCAGAGGCCTGGGAAAATGAGTAATCAACAGAGGAAATGTTATTTTAGTGCCAGGAATTTTCTTTCTTGTTTATTCTGGGGCCCCATTTGGAAATTGGCATCTTTTGAAATTTGTGTGAAATTGGCAAAATTGCCAATTTCTAACCACGTTATTGGTTAGTTGAAATCGGTAAATGGGTAGTTTCTTGTACTCATTCGATAGAAAAAATGGAGTTATAGCGAAATAGGTATGTTTTTTTATCAACTGGTACATTGGAATTGACCGATAATAGGGCTCAAAGTGGGCAAAATCACCTTGTGTAAACATCGTCGAAAACCGCTAACTTTGCGAGAGCATAATTTCCCGTAAGTTTTCCATCAAATTTCATACTTTTGGTGTCATTATGATCGGGAAAAGATTCTCTATCATTTCATAAAAAAAAATAATAATTTTTTTTTTTTTTTTCAAAAAATTTCCGACCCTGAGAACAAGTTTAGGAGAGGGCCTGCCAACCCTGAAAGGGTTAAAAGTGGCATTTATAAAAGATTTTGGCAAGAAAAATAGCTGATCACATTCTGAATAAAATCTTGGTTGGCTATCAAAAATGAGGTAATGTGTCAGGATAAATGAAAATGAGTATTGCAAAAAATCCAATTTCAGACATATGACATATGCACCAAAATCCCATATACACACAAAAAAAAGTATCTTTGATAATTAAAACATAGTAGACAATAACTAAAAAACAATATCAGCATGTGAACCAGCTCATAAGAAAGAATAGCTATACAGACTTCTTGAAATATTACTCTAACTGCTTTAATATTTATGCTGCAAAGAAGTGAACCAGAGAAAACAACTTAAGCTGTAGAAAATTTTAGTGAAAGGGTTTCCATCTTAATAACTTGAGCAGACATCATGGTAATTTCCTTGACTTATGCTGAGAAATTCACCACAAAACTTTTATAATTAAAAATTCATTGAAGTTACCAGATTTTAAAAGAAGCATTTTCAAAATTCATTTTTACACTTTTAGAAATTGAGGGTATCTAATATTAAAAATACATGGTCAGTATGTCAAAGAGTTCCAATAAATTCTTACCGACAGCTGTAGGTATAGCAGGGTTTAATTAACTCCTTCTCGCGACTCTTGCGACCCGAGGCATCAACGTAAACAGCCAGAAGGTTGAACACTAGAAGATATTCTCCTCTTGTTACTTCAATACAACTAAAGAGCCTCACACTGTGTCATAGAGAGGAAGCCCAGTGACTGGCTATCAGGGTGAACCAAGGCTGCAGTTATATAAAAAATAAAATAAAAATTCATCAGAGGTTCGGACCCACAGTAGTACAACAAAACTTATGTATAAATAAGAGTTAAATAGTATACTGATTGCCTATTTTATTTTTTTTTATGTCACAGTGATACTCTGGTATATCCTTATCGTTACCCCTCCAACTAAATGCCACTAATGACACCAAGTAAAGCATTCCTTAATATTTCCATCACTTTCCTTAAAATGCACCTAAGATACTGCGGTAAATGACCCAAAAACAAGAAAAAACACATTTATACAATCATTCATTTAATGTCTTGCAGAAAGGCACATTCACATCACAGTTCAAACTTTCATTAAGATTTTCACTCGATTATTACTGCAATAGTTTTTATCAATATACAGTGGAACCTTGACTTACGAGTTTAATCCATTCCAGGAGCTAGCTCAAAACTCAATTTACTTATATATCAAATTAATTTTCCTCGTTTAAATTAATTGAAAAGCCATTAATCCATTCCTGCACTCTGGCCAGAGAAAAAAAATACTTGAATATGAGGCTATTATCAACTGTATGGCTTATTTATCTGTCAAAATTCATCTAATATGACATAATAAACAATATAATTAACACAGAAACATGATATATACTCTAAAATGAATAAAATAGGCCACAATATGGTGGCAGAGGCAGCGGCAGTAGCGTCCGCCATTTCTGTCCTAATTTGACTATAGTATCTTCCCATGTTTTTACTGTAAGAGAAAACAGTATTTTTTGAGGCTAATTGTAGTAGATCACTAGTTTTCTAAGGAAAACACTGAAATAACATAATTATAACTAAGACATATCGTATAAAATCTGTTTATATAAAGTGTGGGTGGGGGATGTTGATGGAAATCATCGTCCTTTTCTTCTCAGCACTGTCCTTTGCACTTATTTTCTTAGGACCCATGGTTAGAAAAAAGAAATTTGGCCAAATGACTGTAAAAAATACAAACAAGCATGAGAAAACTGGTCCCACGGCAATGTAAACATGTTTACTGCTTACCAGCTGTGCTAACTAGCAAAAGTAATCTGAATTATTATTACGTACATATTATACATTATTATTATTATTAATTTAGGGAACTGAAACTCTATTATTATTATTATTATTAATTAAGGGAACTGAAACTCTATCGTTATTATAATAATACAGTGATCACCACTGAAGAATTGCGGCACAATTTTATGTAACATGCTGTATAATTAATTTAACATGGTTCAGTTGTGGGAATGAAAAAAAAAAATGTTTTGCTCAAGCAGCCGCCTTGTTGTGTAGCAGCCGGGGAGCCATCCTGCCATCCCCTACCACTCCCCGACACCACCCCACCATCCCAGCGTTCGTAATTCATTTGTGTCCAGTCCAGTCTTTCTCTGCTACAAGGCAGCTGTCTTTGTGAATTGTGTTATGATATTTTAATTACTATATCTTGTATCTGCCAAGCCATCATGACACCCAGTAGCCATACCAGTGTTGATGAAAGTGGCATGGAGAGGTATAAGCACTCAAGTCTTACAATTAACAAAGAAACAAAGATATTAGACAAGAGATAACCTGTAGCTGTAATGAAGTGTTACTTTGTACACAGAAAAAGAGGTAAACATGAGTTTGTGTGACTGACTTACTGAATGACTGCCTGACTTACTGAATTACTTGACTGATTTACTGAGTGACTTGACTAATATTATTGTTATTATTATTATAATATCATCAACCCTTTGGGGGTCGCCAGGCCCTCTCAGAGACTTGTTCTCAGGGTCGCCAAAATTAAAAAAAAAAATTTTTATTATTTTTCTTATGAAAAGATAGAGAATCTTTTCCCAATCATAATGACACCAAAAGTATGAAATTTGATGGAAAACTTATGGAATTATGCTCTCTTGAAGTTAGCGGTCTCGACGATGTTTACGCATCGGTGATTTTGCCCACTTTGAGCCCTATTTTCGGCCAATTCCAGTGTACTAGTCGACAAAAATCATATACAGTGCACCCACAGTTCGCGATGCTATCGGTATCCGATAAATCCGGTAACCGATGCATTATATCACAGAAAATTTGCCTCGTTTCCCGATACAAAACCCGGTATGCGATGTGGTTCGTACGAGACGTGTCCATGTGTGGCCTGAACTGCCCCGTGTGTGCCAGTGTTTACAAGCCAGCCAGTGTGTGCGCATCTAAGGATACTTTCGGTACATTCCATATTATCCACATTATCACTGTTTTTTGGTGCCTGTTTTTTGCAAAATAAGTCACCATGGGCCCCAAGAAAGCTCCCAGTGCCAACCCTTCGAGACCAAGGGTGCTAATGACTGTTGAAATGAAGAAAGAGATAATTGCAAAGTACGAAAGTGGAGTGCGTGTGTCGGAGCTGGTCAGGTTGTATAGTAAACCCCAATCAACCATCTCTACTATAGTGAGCAAGAAAACGGCAATCAAGGAAGCTGTTCTTGTTAAAGGTGCAACTGTGATTATGAAACAGCGACCGCAAGTGTTAGAAAATGTTGACTGTTATTGGTGTGGATAAATGAAAAACAGATAGCAGGAGATAGCATCTCTCAAGCAATCATTTGTGAAAAGGCTAGGCAGTTGCATGACAATTGGGTAAAAAAATTGCCTGCAACTAGTGGTGATGTGAGTGAATTTAAGGCCAGCAAAGGTTAGTTTGAAAGATTTAAGAATCGTAGTGACATACATAGTGTGATTAGGCATGGTGAGTCTGCCAGTTATGTTGTGCGACAGAAGTCCAGTGACTCTCAAACTGGTCCTAGTGGCATTAAAAGAAAAAGGGAAGTAACCCCAGAAAAGGACTTGCTACCTCAAGTCCTAATGGAGGGGGATTCCCCTTCTAAATGCTAACACCATCCACACTCTCCCCTCCTCCCATCCCATCAATCATCACCATATCTTCATTAAAGGTAAGTGTCAATTATTCTTTCGTTATTTATTGTTATTTATTGTTATTGTTGTTATTGTAATTACTATTCTATTGCATTAACTTAATATTTCATGTGGTAAAAGTTTTTTTTTCATACTTTTGGGTGTCTTGCATGGATTAATTTGATTTCCATTATTTCTTATGGGGAAAATTGATTCGCTTTCCGATATTTTTGGTTTACGATGAGCTCTCAGGAACGGATTAGTATCGCGAACCGGGGATCCACTGTATAGTATTTCGCTAGAACTCCGTTTTTTCTATCGAATGAGTACAAGAAACCACCCATTTACCGATTTCAACTATCCAACAAAGTGGTCAGAATTTAGCAATTTTGCCAATTTCACACAAATTTCAAAAGATGCCAATTTCCAAATAGGGTCCAGAATAAACAAGAAAGACATTCCTGGCACTAAAATAACATTTTCTCTGTTCATTAGTCACATCCTCACGCCCCTCTTACATTTCTTTTGCTTTCCACTTTGAATTTTTATTCTCACAAAAAATAGAAGATTTAGGGTTATGCATACTACTGCATTAGTGTAGAAATGGTATAAATAATATCGGCGCACTTGTGAAAGAATATTAGACTCACCAGTTGACGTGTATTGGACGCTTAGCAGGATTTGTTTACTTTTGAACTTTGGTAAAAATTGAACATTTCTGCTACTTTGAGCTCAATTTCAAGGTACTTTTCATTGTAAAACCAGTCAAAATCATCTCAATTTCTGTAATATGTCTTCCATTCTATCAAATGAGACCAGGAAAACTAGAATACATCAATAAATACCATACGAAAATACAGTGCAAAGTCGCTGTTTTAATCCAAAAACACGGTCAAAATTTTTTTTTCTCTCTCATTACGCACTGTGTGCTGCAGGATTTTTTTTTATACTGCACACACTGACCACATAGACCATTCTTTCATGTGTAGGCCTACCAGCTTTAGTTCACTAGATTTGAAGGCGCTAGAATTAATGAGTCCTAGTACGTCAAGGACCCTGGCATGCAAGCCGTACTAATACAGCCAAAACCCTGAAAGGGTTAATATTGTTTATTATGTCATATTACATGAATTGTGATAGATAAATAAACTGTAGGGTTGATATTAGGGAAATTATTAAAGTATTTTCTCGTGCCTGGAATTCCACTGGTACGAATTAATTCCATTTCAATTAGTAATTTAAGTGAGGAAAATTGACTCTGCAAATGAGCAAATCCAGTTGCGAAGCAAGGACATGGAACGGATTAACTCGTAAGTAGAGGTTCCACTGTATTTCATGTGGTAAATTTTTTTTTTTCATACTTTGGGGTGTCAGGAACAGATTAATTTTATTTCCATTATTTCTTATGGGGAAAATTAATTCGGCTAATGATAATTTCGGCTAACGTTAAGCTCTCAGGAATGGATTAACCCTTTCAGGGTCCGTGCCGTAGATCTATGGCTTTACGTTCAGGGTCCAAACCGTAGAGCTACACCAAAATTCTAGCTGCGTCAAATTTAGCGCGAAAAGGCTGGTAGGCCTACATGTGAAAGAACAGGTCTGCGTGGTTTGTCCACGCCGTAAACAAAAATTCTAGGTGCCTGCATAGCATTGTGGGAACACCGGCTCAGCTACCTTTGTTCACTATGCCTCGTCGCAAGGCAGCTCTCACTCCAAGGAAAACTGGGACTCCCCTCTTCCTATCTGATAGTTCTGACTCTGATGGAAGTAGAAATGAAGACGAATTCTTTGGTTTTGATCAGTTAGTGACCGAAAGGAATGACCAGGATATCGATAATAGTGCAGAAAACCCTGACGGTCCTCAACCTTCTACCTCTGGTGTGGGCACTCCTCAGTCACGGTCAGTTGTACCTCATCGCAAGAGGAAACTATTATTTTCGCGTGGCCAGGCCTCTGACTTCAGTAATGATGATGATAGTGACGTGGATTGCAATTTTACTGCTCTTGATGATCATTCAAGTAGTGATAGTGAGGAATCATATTCACCAGTGAAGCGTTGGTAAATACGCCACCGCATGCGCTCGGGTAGTGTTCCCTATGCAGTGCCCAGGGGACGGAGTACATCCCGTGGCCCTACACCAAAAATAGACAGTAAAAGTGAGGATGATGTGGCTACACTTGGCATGGATAGACCACAGGCATCAGTAGGTGGTGGTAGTGGTGATGGTAGTGCCATGCATGACTCACCAGCCCAGGCTGGGACCCATGCTGCTAACTCCTCAGTTCAAGGACAAAGCAGACCATCAGCCATCAGCCCACCACAAACACAACTACCAGCACCAGCAGCTTATGATGTCCAGTATCCAGCAGCAAACCATATCCGGGATTGGCAGCAAAATCCCAATTTTGTTCCCAAGCTCCACCACTTTGATGACTCTCAAAGTGGAATTCTACCAACTTGTCCCCTTGGAAACACTGCAAATGAACTGGAATTCTTTGAATTATTCTTTGACCAGTCTTTGATGGAAACTATTGTCAGGGAAAGTAATAAGTATTTTGAGTACACCATGGCAAATACGATCATATCACCACAGTCAAGGCTACACCGGTGGAAAGAGACGACTGTTGCAGAAATGTATTTGCTTCTTGCAACAATAATGCTTATGCCTCATGTCTATAAGCATAATATAAAATCATACTGGTCCACAGATCTGCTAAT
Source organism: Cherax quadricarinatus (assembly GCF_026875155.1). Lineage (NCBI taxonomy): Eukaryota > Metazoa > Arthropoda > Malacostraca > Decapoda > Parastacidae > Cherax > Cherax quadricarinatus. The sequence goes on from NC_069401.1 coordinate 1,639,573, forward strand.
TTGTACCCTGGCCTTCAGTGAAATCATCCCAGTGAACAGGTTTATCTTACTGTTACATATGTTGCACTTCTCTGACAAAACCAGGCCTGACAGAAGTGCAGGTTATACAAGATTAGAAATGTTTTAAATGTATCTGAAACAAAAGTTCAACATGTACTTTTATCCATTCAAGAATCTTGAACTTGACGAGTCTTTGATTATGTTCAAAGGTAGACTGTCGTTCAAACAGTATATATCGAGCAAGAGGAAACGCTTTGATATAAAACTGCTTGTACTCTGTGACTGTGACAGTGGCCTGGTATTGGATATTGTTGTATACACGGAGAAGTAAAACATTGAAAGATACCAATGATGTTATTGGGTATCCCAGGTGACGTAGTGAGAAGCATGATGGCACCTTATCTTGGTAAGGGGCCCACATTATACAGTGGACCCTCGACTAACGCTATTAATCCGTTCCTGAGAGCTCATCGTTAGTCAAAATTATCGTTAGTCAAGTTAATTTTCCCCATAAGAAATAATGGAAATCAAATTAATCCATGTAGGACACTCCAAAGTATGAAAAAAAAATTGTTTTTACCACATGAAATATTAATTTTAATACACACAAACTGAAGAAGACATGCACAGTTACATGACACTTACCTTTATTAAAGATCTGGTGATGATTGATGGGATGGGAGGAGGGGAGAGTGTTGATGGTCTTAGTGTTTAGAAGGGGAATCCCCTTCCATTAGGACTTGAGGTGGCAAGTCCTTTTCCGGGGTTACTTCCCTTCCCTTTAAATCTCTCAAACCAACCTTTGCTGGCCTTAAATTCACTCACAACACCACTAGTTGCTGGCATTTTTTTCATTAAATCGTCATGCAACTTCATAGCCTTTTCACATATGATCGCTTGAGAGATGCTATCTCCTGCTATCTGTTTTTCGTTTATCCACACCAATAACAGTCTCTCAACATCTTCGAGTACTTGCGATCTCAGTTTCGAAAACATAGTTGCACCTTTGGCAAGAACAGCTTCCTTGATTGCCGTTTTCTTGGCCACAATAGTAGCGATGGTTGATTGGGGTTTTGTGTACAACCTGGCCAGCTCGGAGACACGCATTCCACTTTCATAATTAGCAATGATCTCTCTCTTCATATCCATAGTAATTCTCACCCTTTTTGCTGTAGGGTTGGCACTAGAAGATTTCTTGGGGCCCATGGTGACTTATTTTGCAGGTGCAATCACTAAAAAGGCTGTGATAACATAAAATGTTCCGATTGTATGCTTGGAAGCGACCGCGGTGGCTGGCTGGCTTGTAAACACTGGCCAGAAGTGGACGCGTCTGACGGAACAAATAGTGTTGGTCGAGTTTTTTAGCGTTAGTCGAGGCAAAAATTTTGCATTAAAATGTATCGCTAGTCGGATTTATCGTTAATCGATGCCATCGTTGGTGAGGGTCCACTGTATACTGATAACTGGTACACAAGCCCTTTACTCAGTGATTTCTTGCGAGTGAACATGACAGATATGTGTGACACAGTGCATTCTAATCGTAAATATATGCCCAGGTTCAATGGAGGCGCTCATGGTGATGAGGTGCAGGTGTTTACTGCCAATGACATCATGGCATTATGGTGGCATGACAAACGAGATGTCACATTGTTGACAACCATTCGCTGTAACGAAATGCAAGACACTGGCAAAGTTGATAGAATGACTAATGAACATATTCGAAAACCAGTGACAGTGACTGATTATACACAAAACATGCGCTTGGTTGACAAATGTGACATGCAGATTGGCTTTGTTGATTGTGTTCGTAAGAGTTACAAGTGGTACATGAAACTTTTCTTTCATCTCATGAGCATTTCACTGCTCAATGCATATAATATGTACCAAATGAAGACTGGCAACAGATCACCATATGGTGAATTTTGTCTGTCTGTTGTCAGACAACTCATACTGAAGTACCAGGTAACAACACCTGCTATACAAAACCGTCCTCGAACTCCTCACGAAATACCCAAGCATTTGAGACAGGAAGGTGATCACTTCATAATACAGCTTCCTGCAACTAAGAAGAAATTTGCTCAGAAGAGATGTGTTGTCTGTGCACAAACAAAACGACGGCAACAAAGACGCAAAGACACTCGGTTTATGTGCGAGGAATGTAAGGTACCTCTGTGCATGGTGCCTTGTTTCAAGGAGTTCCACAAGCTGCAGCAGTTCTAAAAACATGTCCAGTGATTGTACATATGTAAATATATGATAGAATATTAGTATTATACAAGATCTGTGCATGTTTATTGTAATAAACAAAAGTGGTAAACAATATTATAAATATAACTTTAGTGTGTTTATTGTGTTCAATACAGTGAGTTTATATATATACATTATATACAGTATTGGTCTCACAGGCCACAAATGCTACCAGGAAAAGAAAAAAATTAGAAAGCAAAGATAAAAGTATAGAAAACGTAAAATAAAGAAATGCGAGTTCGTGGAAATCGCCGATGTTGCCGCCACCCGGTCATTTGGGTCAACTTCTCGCCTCTGTTTCTCAGTAAGTACTGCTCAGATTTTTATTACCTTCACAAAAATATTCTCTAATTCTGTAAGAAAAAATATTTTTTTGTTTTTCAAAATTTCTTGGACACTGGGGCACCCCTTCCAATTTTGCCTTTGGACCCTGAAAGGGTTAACTTCACATCATCTGCAAAGAGGGACACTAGAGAGTATCCCTTCTATCAGTTCATTCACATATACCAAAAACAGCACAGGTTCTAGGACTGACCCCTGTGGAACCCCGCTCGTCACAGGTGCCCATTGTGATGCCTTATCTTGTACCATGACTTGCTGTTGCCCCCCTGTCAGGCATTCTTTGATCCACTGCAGTGCCCTTCCTGTTATATATGCCTAATCCTTTCGGTTCTGCACTAATTTCTTGTGAGGAACTGTGTCGAAGGCCTTCTTGCAGTCCAAGAAAATGCAGTCAACCCTCCCCCCCTTCTCTCTCTCTCATGTATTACTTCTGTTACCTTGTCATAAAACTCCAGGAGGTTTCTGACACAGGATTTGCCTTCCATGAATCCATGCTGACTGTCATTTATAACCTTGTTCCATTCCAGGTGCTCTACCACTCTCCTCCTGATAATCTTCTCCATGACTTTGCATACTATATATGTCAGTGATACTGGTCTATAGTCCCGTGCCTTGTTTCTGTTTCTTTTCTTAAAAATGAGAACTACATTTGCCATCTTCCATACCTCAGGTTGTTACGCAGTTTCGAGGGATGTGTTGAAGATCGTGGTTAGTGGCACAAGCAGCGTCTCTGCTCCCTCTCTAAGGACCCACAGGAAGATGTCCAGTCCCATCACCGTTAAGGTACCAAAATCACTTAGCAGCTTCTTCACCTCGTCTTCAGTTGTGTGTATGTCATCCAACACTTGTTGGCATATTCCTTGTTTATATCCCTCTCTGTTCTGTGTTCCCAGAGTCCTTCCTGTCTCCACTGTAAATACTTCCTTAAATCTCTTGTTGGGCTCCTCACATACCTCTTGATCGTTTCATTTGAGTTCCCCACCTTCTTTCCTCAGCCTGATTACCTGGTCTTCGACAGCTTTCTTCCTCCTAATATGGCTATACTGCTATGTTGATTTTGTACTGTCGCTGGGCCTCCCTCCTTATCTGTGCGTGCATGTGCGTGTGTGTGTGTACATACTCACCTAATTGTGGTTGCAGGGGTCAAGACTCAGCTCCTGGCTCTGACTCTTCATTGAACGCTACTAGGTCCTCTCTCTCCCTGCTCCCTGAGCTTTATCATACATCGTCTTAAAGCTATGTATGGTTCGTGCCTCCACTACATCACTCGCCAGACTGTTCCACTTCCTGATCACTCTATGACTGAAGAAATACTTCCTAACAGCCCTGTAACTCATCTGAGTCTTCAACTTCCAAGGGTGACCCCTTGTATGTGTGTCCCCTCTCTGGAACATCTTTGTCCACCTTGTCTATTTGGCACAGTATTTTGTATGTCATTATCATGTCTCCCCTAACCCTCCTGTCCTGCAGTGTCATCACGCCGATTTCCCTTAACTTTTCTTTGTAGGACATTCCCCTTAGCTCTGGAACTAACCTTGTCGCAAACCTTTGCACTTTCTCTAATTTCTTAACGTGCTTGAAATGATGCGGATTCCAAACTGGTGCTGCATTACTCACCATGGGCCTGACGTACCCGTGTGCAGTGTTTTTAAGATTCCTTACTTAAATACAATGCTAATCCCCTTAGCTTTGACACACCGTATGTGAGCATTACTTGCACGTGTCTCTAATTCTCGGTATTGAACATCAGCGATTCCCTAAACTTTCTGCTTGAGTGACCCCAGGCTCTGACGTACCTTGTGGCAGTTAATTTGTTGCGACTTCTTTAATTCTATGCTTCCAATATTTCAGACTGTTGCTGCATTATCCTGGCTGACCCCGTGTGCTGCTGTTAAGTGCCTTACTGTAATATACTCATCAAGTTCATGACTCGATGTTGCGCATCTTCGGGTTTATTCTTCTGATATTGTGCTGCGCTTCTTATACCACCCAAAATTTCCTATGAGTTTTGCATCATTTCTGGATGACCGCTGTAATCTGCTGCGCTCATCCATTTATACCTCTCAATATCATGACTCCATGGCCCTTCAGGATTCTCTGATCCCTTCGCCGTAACTGCCAGTGATACCTCAAAGTTTTGACTACATGTTTGCCTCCCATGTCAGGATCTCTGTCTGTAGTGCTTCTATCGGTAACTTGTTTTGATATATCATGTGTGGTGTGTAAGTGCCTTCCTAGTCAGTGCAGTTGTATTTTGTTTTCGTATTTGTGTGTGTGTTTGTGTGTAGTGTGTGTGTGTTGTGTGTGTTGTGTGTTGTGTGTTGTTTGTGTGTGTTATGTGTGTGTGTGTGTGTGTTGTGTGTGTGTTGTGTGTGTGTTGTGTGTGTGTTGTGTGTGTGTTGTGTGTGTGTTGTGTGTGTTGTGTGTGTGTGTGTGTGTGTTGTGTGTGTGTTGTGTGTGTGTTGTGTGTGTGTGTGTGTGTGTGTTGTGTGTGTGTTGTGTGTGTGTTGTGTGTGTGTTGTGTGTGTTGTGTGTGTGTTGTGTGTGTGTTGTGTTGTGTGTGTGTGTTGTGTGTGTGTTTGTGTGTGTGTTGTTTGTGTGTGTGTGTGTGTGTGTGTGTGTGTGGTGTTGTGTGTGTGTTGTGTGTGTGTTGTGTGTGTGTGTGTGTGTGTGTGTTGTGTGTGTGTGTGTGTGTGTGTGTGTTGTGTGTGTGTGTTGTGTGTTGTGTGTGTGTTTGTGGTGTGTGTGTGTGTGGTGTGTGTGTTGTGTGTGTGTGTTGTGTGTGTGGTGTTGTGTGTGTGTGTTTGTTGTTTTTGTTTTGTTGTGTGTGTGGTGTGTGTGTGTTGTGTGTGTGTGTTGTGTGTGTGTGTTGTGTGTGTGGTTGTTGTGTGTGTGTGTTGTGTGTGTGTGTTGTGTGTGTGTGTTGTGTGTGTGTTGTTGTCAGCATAGTTGCTGATCCCTGTATTCCCTGTATTATATAGCATATTAGTATCATCCATGTGTTTAGATACGAGACCCCTTGTAGGCCTGTGGCTTTGTGCGACGTCACGGGATGCACACGTGGAGGCTCATCCCTCTGTCCCGCTCTCACTCGGCGGCAGACCATCCAGGCGTAGACAGGCAAGGCAGCTGGGGCTCCATCCCTCATCTCAGTCTGACAATATAGTTACCATCCTACAAGTGTGTCTACTTTCAACCTACGATATCTCCATTTAAGAACCCTTTACGATAAATGGTGCCAGCGGAGGGCCTGTAATTCTGACGATTACAGCGATTTCTGGAGATAAAATTTCGACCAGCAAGACGGCCATTTCGTGTCACCAGTAGGCCTACCGACTACCGAGATTCACCCAGCCAGCTACCTCAAGCCAGCTACTCTACCAGCTTCTACATTATTCACTGGTCAGTCTCTTTGTATTAGTGTTTATCTGCTTATTTGCATCACTCCTGAGGGGTTGACCCGAGTTTGCAAAATAAGCCAGCTTCCAGTCTGTGGTGGGGGAGTCAGACAACCGAGCCCAGTCCAGCTAGTCTACTCCATCCATTATTTTGCCTGCCAAGCCAGCTTCCACCCCTGCTGTGCTCATCGTGTGAAGTTATCAAGCCATTCTGTGTGAAGGGTTAAGTTAAGCCAGCTAGCAGCTAACCCAGGTGTCTTACCCCAGTACTCAAGCAAGCCACGTGAGTAGTCTTCATCGCTTGTGATTCAAGCTCCAAGCATTCTGAGTGCTCTTTTTTCATCCTTGTGGTGTTGTAGTATTTCGTGGGTTTATTTTAAGCCAGCCGGCTTAGAATTATCTTCGCGGCAGTGTGGGTGTTCTCAGTGAGGCTTACGACGTTCAACCCATAAGCCCAGCCACTCACGATCACGTGTCTCACCATTGCCGGTCTCAGACGCCTCGTTCAGCCATTAACCCACAAACCCAACTACAGTCAGCCATTACAAACCCACCTACCTCATCAGTGTTTTGGTGCACTGCTAAGGGTTGTAGCACCATATTTTAAGGACCACATAGGGGGTCAAGAGCTAGAGTGTGTCAGCATCTTTATAAGCCTCTGTGTGTTGTTATCTTCGATTTAAGCGCAATTCTACGATCATCTGTGCAGAGGACAGCAGCAAGACCATATAAACAATCCATCAATCTCATTCTTCAAGTGTTACAGCGATAATATTTTTTTTTTAGAGACATTTGCGAGTGTTGAGACATTTCTTTTGTGTTCCCAGTGATTTTTCTCTTAGTGACATTCAGTGACTCTTGATCAGACTCAGTGTTTATCATGTACTGATTGCATTAATTTCTTTTAATCTCCTTAATTCAGTGTTAATTTTCGTGCATTATTTTATATCTGTTGTGTTGTGTATCTTTTCATACACTTGAAGTAAGTACTTAGTGTTTCCTTTGTGTGTGTGCAACATATGAGCAATATAGAACTTGTGTTTAAACTTCAGAATCCCTTGTGTTCTACAGTATTCCAGTGAATTAATTCAGTAATTTTTCACCTATATTCTGCATTCACAACTCAGTGTTGTCTGTTATTTTTTTCTTCCTGCATTTGTGTATTTTTGTTTTGTTCCCTGTGTGTTGACATTCTTGTGTTCATATTCTTTTCATTCAGCCAGTGTTTAATTTGTCTTATTTTCCACAGGACAATAGTGCATTATTAAAGTCAAGCAGAAAAAATTTTTTACAAAATTTTTTCACACATCAAGTTTCATTGCAAGAAAATTCTAGTATTGTGTTTATGTTGATGTGTTGTGTTCTGCATCCTGTAAGTGTTAACCCTCTGTTTTGTATGTATTTTTTTGCCCTTATTATTTTTCATGTTTTATTGAACAAATTCACTCTTAGTGCAATTTTTAAGTTCTCCTTTTAAAGTAAATTGTTCTTTTGCTTGTTGTTTAAGTGCAGTTAAGAGTTAAAGTGTTCATTCCTTGATATATTTCTTTTCTTGTGTGTTATAATTTTTATTATTGCACAATGACTCATTTTGCAATAATTCTTGTGCAAATATTGTGTTGCTATTAAAGTTTTCTTGCAGAAATTTTATGCAGTGTTGTGCAATACTTTTTTGATTAGCAATTGTTTGATATATTGCTACAGTTTATTACAGTGCAGTTTCTTATGCTCTGTTCTGTGCATAGTATTTTATTCTGTCTGTGTCATTTTATTTTTTTTATTTCAGTGAATTGTGTGTCTGTTTTAATTTTTGCACAAGTTTATTGAGTCCATTTTATCATTTTATTGTGTATTTCCTTGTTGCATTGAAAGTAAAGACAACTCACTGTGCCATTTATTCAATTTAAAGTAAAAGTTGAGCAAATTAGATTTGAGCAAAGTACAAGTTCTCTTGAATTTCAGTGTTTGTTAAGTTGCATATTTTTCTTGTGTGAGTTCTTTGCTTACTGTGTAACTTGTCAATTTTTAATTACTTATGCAGAATAGTTAAGCATTTTCTTCCATTTAAGTTCACTGTGTTGTGTGTTCCTCAGTTATCATTTTCTTTTGTTCTCTAAATTCTTGTTTTACATTTTGCAAACATGTCTCAAGTTTTCTCTAGTGATGCCTCAGCACATGCTGCTAGTACAACCATTAATGGGTCAGCCCAAAATTCGAGTAACTCCTTATCAAACGATAGACATACTCAGACTTCTGGCCTGCGTAACTTCAGTCGTGATCCGTATGATGCTATGCCATTGTTCAATGGTGACCCAGACAACCTTGAAGGTTGGTTTACTGCAGTTAGAGCCAGAGCTAACGCTTCAGTTGATGGTCCCCCATCTGAGAGTCTTTTAATAAGTATCGGAAAGGAGAGTCTAGCCCGTTCTTCAGCAGCCTCAAATGTATTTAAATTAATTCGTATGAAGGACTTCCAAGATCTAACTAGGTGGCAAGATTATGAACAGTTAATTCGAAATTATCTTGAACCGGTGCGAGAAACCGATCCGTTCGTTGTTCTCAAAGAATTAGTTTGCACAGCTCCGAGACCAGAAGAGTCATTAGAGGAGTTTGCTCTCCGTCTTAATAACCTAATGTCCTCATTTGTTAAAGCAGGTTAAAATTCAAGATATCTTAAAGATAGTGATAAACCAGCCCTTGATGGGTTTGCCAAATTAGCTGCATTTGGAGTCATTAAACAACTAATACCACCGACATCTAAGTATGCGTACAATTCAAGTCTGCTAGATGCTACTATGGGACCGCTTAAAGCTCTAATCCATGTACGAAATTTGTGTCCCGAGGGATCCTTCCCTTATCGTAGGTCTATGTCAAACACCTTGTCCAATCCTGTACCTCCTTTAGTTTGTGCTACTACCAAACCTCCCAACCGCAATCACTCGCGCTCATCATCCAAAGCAAGTGTTAAGAGCCATCATTCCCATAACACCCATAGTACGTACAGTAACCACAGTCAAAGAATTTGTTACAATTGTGGGTTCCGTGGCCATATCGCTAGTAATTGTTATGACAGTCACCCTAAGAAGCGTTGTACTGATGATGAGTACCAGTCAGATCTTCCCTACTGTACTCATCATAGAATTCATGGACATGACACATCTGAGTGCAATGCTCTCTACAATATGCAGTACTCTAGATCTTTCCGTGGCCGTTCCAACCGCAGAGCCAGGAGAGGAAACAGACGTCGTGGTTCACAATCTAATCAGAACCAGGCTCATTCTTCCAATTCGGGGGAAGTAGAGCGCCCCAGTCAAACCGCCCAATGGTGACGGTAAGTGATAATGAGTACACCATCCCCGTTCACAATTCCTTTGAAGCCTTAAGCAGTCTCGAGAATGACAATCCTGCTGATGATGTGGCTTCACACGTCTCTGACGTAGAGGAATTTGGGGATGAAGTAGAAAATGCTTTCTCCGATGACAACTCACCTTCCTGTTTGCATATAACTCCTAATGCAACGATTGGTCCATTAGTACAAGCCTCTGTCCATAATGCGCCCATTCATGTGTTCATGGACTCTGGTGCGCAGGTTAATATCATTAGGTCTAACTTGTTTAAAGAGAAGCGGTTACGACGTATCCTCCTCGTTGAACCAACTACTGTAACCTCCCTTAGTGGAGTAGCTGGTTCTCTTCTGCGAGTCTGAGGTCAGACTTCACTCACCTTTACTATCCAAGGCAGAGACTTTACTGCTGCTTTTCTTGTTGTCGACAAGATTACTTTCCCTGGTGACCTTCTTCTGGGATTTGCTTCTATGCGAGACTTACGCATTGTGCTCGACCCGTACCGATGGCATGCCCAAATAGACGACTTAATCGTTCCATTCTGGGGTTACCAGCTTGGATCAGAAATCTGTCATACTGCTGCAGAGTATGATGTACGCATTAAGTCCTTACAAGCCAATGCATTCTCCAGTAGCGTACCCAAGCGGTCAGGCACTGGTAACTCTGTCACTCCCATCTGTGTTCCACCTGCACCTTCAGATATGCAAGATAGTGTATTGCCTCAAGTGTCCGAGGACGCTCAGACCACTTTGAGCGCTCTGCCTATCCCTGCAATGTCTGATAGTCCAAGTAGTAGTTTCTCCAAAGGGGACGCCTTGTCGGAAAACGATTACTTGAAACTAGTAATGCCATCTCTTGTTGATGTCACATGCCGTTTGCAGAAAGACGTCTCTGTTGCGGCTAGTGCTCTCACTAGAGTGTCTGTTGTTGTTCCTAATGTTCCAGATGGTGATAACGTCCTAGTTGACAGTGATTCCTGCAAGGTCAAAGGTTTATTTGTTGAACCTTCCTTACATATTGTAAGAGACAGTAAGATCCATTTACTCCTTGCTAACACCTTGGGTCACAGTGTTCGTCTCAGAGCAAATACCAACCTCGTTGACCTAGTTCACTATCCTTACCCTGTTCAGGTAGAGGATGAGTTGTCACCTGACCAGTGGGTCGGTGCTATTTCTACCGGGGAGACCTCATCCACTTCAACCGGATTCAATCTGTTTCACCAGTTGAGGAGAAAGACTTAGCTCCACTGACTTCCCAGACAAAGTCAAGCGTTTGTTGACTCTGTTGAATAAATCGTTTTAAAGCCATTGCTATTACCAGGTGAGAAGATGGGTATAACGAACTTATTGTCCCATCGTATTCCACTTGAACCTGGTACTAGACCTATTTACATACCTGCGTACAGAATGCCTCATTCACAAGTTGCTGTCGCAGAGGAATGATCAATCAAATGCTCAGTGATGGAGTTATTGCACATTAGCAATTCACCTGGAATGCACCTTGATCCCTAGTGCCTAAGAAGGATGGCACTTGGGTCCGGTGATTGACTTTAGGAAGTTAAACGCGGAAAACCATTCCAGATCATTTCCCACTTCCTGTACTAGGTGACCTTTTACGCAATATCGGAGATAACAAGTCTTCTCGACCCTGGACTTGTTACAAGGGTTTTGGCAAGTCCCTCTTCACGAGGACAGCCAAGAGTTAACTGCATTCTCCACTCCCACAGGTCATATCACTTCCTACGTATGGCGTTTGGATTACGATCGTCTCTATACGTTCTTAGACTCATGACCAACATCTTTAGAGGTCTTATAGGTAAAGCACTTATGTGTACTTAGACGACGTAATCGTCATGTCCGAAGACGTGGACACACATCTGAAAAGACTTGATACAGTACAGTGGACCCCCGCATAACGATGGCATCGCATAGCGATTTTTCCGCATAACGATTACTTTTTGCTAAATTTTTGACCGCGCAAACCGATTAAAACCGATACGATTTTGTCGAGTTACGAGACCTCAATGTGCCCTCAGCCAGCCTCACATGTTGCCGCTCATCCCATTGTTTACAAGCAGCCTCCGCGGTAACATCCAAGCATACATCGGAAATATTTGTATATTACAGTATTTTCGGTGCTGTTTCTGGAAATAAGTGACCATGGGCCCCAAGAAAGTTCTTGCACCCTGTGGTAAAAGGGTGAGATAGTATGGAAATTAAGAAAGATTTTGAAGGGTTTGGGGCTAACCTGAGAAGCCTATGCCAGTGTGGAATCATTGTGCCTACTTCAAAGATTAAGGAAATGTGTGCAGAGTGGGTTGAACTGCAAACCTTTATGATGAAAATCACCGAACAGTGTTGCAAGCCGTGCTTGTGATATTTCAATGACAATGTTATGGCCCATTTTAGGAAGTCTGAGGAACGGGGAGGTACAGAGCTCTTGGACAGATTTGTGTGCGACAGAGGTCCAGTGACTCTCAGCTGGTCCTAGTGGCATTAAAGAAGAGGGAGTAACCCAGAAAAGGACTTGCTACTCAAGTCCTATGGAAGGGGATTCCCTTTATACAGTAAGAAGATATGCTTCCCTCCTCCCATCCTTCAATCATACAGATCTTCAATAAAAGTAGTGTCATGTAATTGTGCATGCTTTTCAGTTTGTGTGTATTAAATTACATATTCATGTGTAAAAAAAAATTTTTTTCATACTTTGGGCGTTCTTGCAGGATTAATTTATTTCCACATTATTTCTTATGGGAAAATTCATTCGCATAAGATTATTTCGCATACGATGGCCCTCTTGCACGGTTAAAAATCGTTAAGGGTCCACGTACTTGGAAAGCTTGAAGAAGCTCAAATTTAAAGATCAAACTGTCTAAATGTCAATTTTTCCAGATCAGAAATTAAGTTCATTGGTCACGTAGTCATTCTAGAGGGGTTATGACTGACCAAAGTAAAGTAACTGCAGTTCTACAATTTTCAACTCCCAAAACTGCTGAGCCTATAGTCCTTTGTGGGCCTTGAGTTATAGTATCTTTCATTGCTAATTTTTCTTCCATTAGCTGCTCACTCTAACTGAGTGCTTAAGAAGTGTCCTTTATGTTTGGACCTTCGTCAGAAACAGCATTCCAAACTCTAAAGAAAGCTAACATCTGCATCCAATTTTGAAATCCCAGATTTTTCTAGCCCTTCATCTGACAACTGATGCTAGTTCAATTGGCATAGTGCTCGTACTAGCTCACAAGACTGTAGCAAGTACAACGCAGTTGCATTTGCTAGCCGAAGTCCTTACGAAGGCTGTAACGTATTATACAGTAACGGAGCAAGAAGCTTTAGCAATAGTATGGTCTTTAAAGACTTCCGAGACATCATTTACCAGTACCCTGTTCATGTCCTGACAGACTATGCGCCATGATCTTTATATCAACACAGCCTACTGGAAGGTTAGCCAGATGGACCTTGACTATCCAAGAGTTCAATCCCACTTTGAACATTTACCTGGAAGTCAATGTAGTCGCAGATGCTTTATCGCGACATGTTGTGTAGTTACTGCAGATCCTCCATTTTGTCGAGATGTCAAACTGCACAAAGACAGATCCATGTGGTCTGGTGTGATTCGTTCCTGCTCCAGGAAGATCTCTTTTATGTGCTAAGCCACCAGCCCATTAGTGACTTGTAATGAGCCAAGATTACGTATCGAACAGCGAGTTGGGTACTCCAAGAGAGGTTTACCAGTTAGTAATTCCGAGATCACTAGTGAACGTAGCTTCTACAGCTAGTTCATGATGCACCAGGTGTTGCACACCCTGGTATGGATCGTTCTGTGAAAACAGCCAGAATGAAATACTTTTGGCCAGTATGGCAATGGACATTCGAGTAGTTAAGAAATGTAGTGTCTGTTGCGCATAAGGAAATGTCAATGGTCTATCCCAATCCAGTGTACCAACCATAGTGAACCGTGGGAAAGAGTTGCCTTGATTTGTTAACCATTTAAGTTCCCTCCAAGGCAATAAATCTGTGTTATGAGACCTTTCACCAGATTGTGAGTTAGTTCCTATTGCAGTAAGACTGCAGAGACAGTAGCTAAAGCGTTTAAAGATACGCATCATCTGCAGCATCCACTCCAAAGTCCTTAGTAACAGATAATGGAGGTGAATTCTGTAATGAGATTCTTGAAAATTTGTGTCCTTATACAAGATTTTAAATCCACCAATGTTCCTCATATCCTGCCAGCAATGGTTAGCCGAAAGAACAATTAAGAAAGTATTGATGTCTGCGAGCTCACTATCAACCCAATTAGTGAATTGGTATGGTTTACCAGATGTCCAGTGTGCCATAAATTCGCTTACAATGCGTTCCATAGGTGATAACCACATATGCATTGTATAGCGTAGACAAGCGTTTACCTATGAGGTTGTTATATTCTACTCCGGAACCTAATTACAACCCTGATTGATTTCGTAGCAACTCGTACCAGCTTAGCTCAAAGTGTTTTTAGAAGAATCCGTGTGAAAACACTTCATAAGTCAACAGCAGAATTTACAAGAGTCGCAAACACTCGAGCAAAGCCATCCAAAATCAAAGTAGAGTTCGAGAGTTATGCTGATTAACTTTAACAAAACGTCTGCAATGCCAATGCTTGATCAAAGTTTGTTGGTCCTTATCGAGTAGTTGAACATATCACTGGAAAATTAAGTATAAGGTTAGAGAAATTAGTACTGCACAATACAAAGATCGCATTTAGATCATATGAAATTAGTATGCGATGTTGAGGATATTGCTACCAGGACTAATGTGACAGACTCTGACAATCCCTCCTGATCCTGTTTACTCTCTACCTCAGATACTCAACCTGAATGTCGTTTACTCCTTGCGTACTCGACAAGTAATGAGAAACCCGCAAGTATCTTTTGTAGATACTCCTTCAGACTCTCTCAGTCAGGGCATGTGTTAGCCATTGCAGAGGGGAATTCGATCCTCCCAGAGATGATAACCATTCTGCATATGTAAACCTAACCCTCGCAGAATTGGGTTTAAATGTACATAGTCTGTATAATTAGATGTCGAGATGAATGAAATTGTCAACTGTGTGTTTTGTTATTAGCTGATCAGTTTGTCAGAAATTTTCGTGGTTCACGTTCCCTCCGTATTTGAGAATTAACAGTCTAGATTTGAGTGCACGGAATCTGCTTTTGTTTAAACACTTCTTTGTATATATTTATTCTTCCTCAGAATCGCGGTAGAGTGCATGAATACAGATCGATCGATCAATTCCCCATATTGTATAATGATTTGTTCTTATAGTTTGTAATGATTACGTTAACACCATTACGTCAAAATATGTTGTACCATCCATTAGTTTAGTTATATATGAATTTGTTATTGTATAGAATCAGCCCAGATCGCCTGCCTGTTCAGCCTATGTATAGTAGTGTATGTCGGGACGACATTACGTAACATGACCGAGCTGTCAGCATAGTTGCTGATCCCTGTATTCCCTGTATTATATAGCATATTAGTATCATCCATGTGTTTAGATACGAGACCACTTGTAGGCCTGTGGCTTTGTGTGACGTCACGGGATGCACACGTGGAGGTTCATCCCTCTGTCCCGCTCTCACTCGGCGGCAGACCATCCAGGCGTAGACAGGCAAGGCAGCTGGGCTCCATCCCTCATCTCAGTCTGACAATATAGTTACCATCCTACAAGTGTGTCTACTTTCAACCTACGATATCTCCATTTAAGAACCCTTTACGATATTGTGTGTGTGTTGTGTGTGTGTTTTGTGTGTGGTGTGTGTGTGGTGTGTGTGTGGTGTGGTGTTGTGTGCATGTTGTGTGGCATGTTGTGTGTGTGTGTGTTGTGTGTGTGGTTGTGTGTGTGTTTGTAGTGTTTGTGTGTGTGTTGTGTGTGTGTTGTGTGTGTGTTTGTGTGTGTGTTGTGTGTGTGTTGTGTGTGTGTTGTGTGTGTGTGTTGTGTGTGTGTTGTGTGTGTGTTGTGTGTGTGTTGTGTGTGTGTTGTGTGTGGTGTTGTGTGTGGTGTGTTGTGTGGTGTGTTGTTGTGTGTGTTTGTGTGTGTGTGTTGTGTGTGTGTTGTGTGTGTGTTGTGTGTGTGTTGTGTGTGTTGTGTTGTGTGTTGTGTGTGTGTGTGTGTGGTGTTGTGTGTGTGTGTTGTGTGTGGTGTGTGTTGTGTGTGTGTGTTGTGTGTGTGTGTGTGTGTGTGTGTGTGTGTTGTGTGTGTGTGTGTTGTGTGTGTGTGTTGTTGTGTGTGTGTGTGTGTGTTGTGTGTGTGTGTGTTGTGTGTGTGTGTGTGTTGTGTGTGTGTGTGTGTGTGTGTGTGTGTTGTGTGTGTGTGTTGTGTGTGTACTCACCTAGTTGTACTCGCCTAGTTGAGGTTGCAGGGGTCGAGTCCAAGCTCCTGGCCCCCGCCTCTTCACTGGTCGCTACTAGGTCACTCTCCCTGAACCATGAGCTTTATCGTACTTCTGCTTAAAGCTATTTGGATCCTGCCTCCACTACATCGCCTTCTCCAAACTATTCCACTTCCTGACTACTCTGTGGCTGAAGAAATACTTCCTAACATCCCATTGATTCATCTGTGTCTTCAGCTTCCAACTGTGTCCCCGTGTTGCTGTGTCCAGTCTCTGGAACATCCTGTCTTTGTCCACCTTGTCAATTCCTCTCAGTATTTTTGTAAGTCGTTATCATGTCCCCCCTATCTCTCCTGTCCTCCAGTGTCGTCAGGTTGATTTCCCTTAACCTCTCCTCATAGGACATACCTCTTAACTCTGGGACCAGTCTTGTTGCAAACCTCTGCACTTTCTCTAGTTTCTTTACATGCTTGGCTAGGTGTGGGTTCCAAACTGGTGCTGCATACTCCAATATGGGCCTAACGTACACGGTGTACAGGGTCCTGAACGATTCCTTATTAAGATGTCGGAATGCTGTTCTGAGGTTTGCTAGGCGCCCATATGCTGCAGCAGTTATTTGGTTGATGTGCACTTCAGGAGATGTGCCTGGTATTATACTCACCCCAAGATCTTTTTCCTTGAGTGATGTTTGTAGTCTCTTGCCCCCTAGACTGTACTCCGTCCACAGTCTTCTTTGCCCTTCCCCAATCCTCATGACTTTGCACTTGGTGGGATTGAACTCCAGGAGCCAGTTGCTGGACCAAGTCTGCAGCCTATCCAGATCCCTTTGTAGTTCTGCCTGGTCTTCGATCGACTGAACTCTTCTCATCAACTTCACGTCATCTGCAAACAGGGACACCTCGGAGTTTATTCCTTCCGTCATGTCAATCACAAATACCAGAAACAGCACTGGTCCTAGGACTGACCCCTGTGGGACCCCGCTGGTCACAGGTGCCCACTCTGACACCTCGCCACGTACCATTACTCGCTGTTGTCTTCCTGACAAGTATTCCCTGATCCATTGCAGTGCCTTCCCTGTTATCCCTGCTTGGTCCTCCAGTTTTTGCACTAATCTCTTGTGTGGTACTGTGTCAAACGCCTTCTTGCAGTCCAAGAAAATGCAATCCACCCCCCCCTCTCTTCTTGTCTTACTGCTGTCACATGTCATAGAACTCCAGTAGGTTTGTGACACAAGATTTCCCGTCTCTGAAACCATGTTGTCTGCTGGTGATGAGATCATTCCTTTCTAGATGTTCCACCATTCTTCTCCTGACAATCTTTTCCATGATTTTGCATGCTATACATAGTCAGTGACACTGGTCTGTAGTTTAGTGCTTCATGTCTGTCTCCTTTTTTAAAGATTGGGACCACATTTGCTGTCTTCCATGCCTCAGGCAATCTCCCTGTTTCGATAGATGTATTGAATATTGTTGTTAGGGGTACACATAGCACCTCTGCTCCCTCTCTCAGGACCCATGGCGAGATGTTATCTGGCCCCATTGCCTTTGAGGTATCTAGCTCACTCAGAAGCCTCTTCACTTCTTCTTCGGTTGTGTGTACTGTGTCCAGCACATGGTGGTGTAACCCACCTCTCCGTCTTTCTGGAGCCCCTTCTGTCTCCTCTGTGAACACTTCTTTGAATCTCTTGTTGAGTTCCTCACATACTTCACGGTCATTTCTTGTTATCTCTCCTCCTTCCTTCCTTAGCCTGATTACCTGGTCCTTGACTGTTGTTTTCCTCCTGATGTGGCTGTACAACAGTTTTGGGTCAGATTTGGCTTTCGCTGCTATGTCATTTTCATATTGTCTTTGGGCCTCCCTTCTCATCTGTGCATATTCGTTTCTGGCTCTAGGGACTGCTCTCCTTATTCTCCTGGGTCCTTTGCCTTCTATATTTCTTCCATTCCCTAGCACACTTGGTTTTTGCCTCCCTGCACCTTTGGGTAAACCATGGGCTCATCCTGGCTTTTTCATTATTCCTGTTACCCTTGGGTACAAACCTCTCCTCAGCCTCCTTGCATTTTGTTGCGACATATTCCATCATCTCATTAACTGGCTTCCCTGCCAGTTCTCTGTCCCACTGAACCCCATTCAGGAAGTTCCTCATTCCTGTGTAGTCCCCTTTCTTGTAGTTTGGCTTCATTCGTCCTGGCCTTCCTGCTTCTCCCTCCACTTGTAGCTCTACTGTGTATTCGAAGCTTAAAACCACATGGTCACTGGCCCCAAGGGGTCTTTCATATGTGATGTCCTCGATATCTGCACTACTCAAGGTGAATACTAAGTCTAGCCTTGTTGGTTCATCCTCTCCTCTCCCTCTTGTAGTGTCCCTTACGTGTTGGTACATGAAGTTTTCCAGTACCACCTCCATCATCTTAGCCCTCCATGTATCTTGGCCCCCATGCGGGTCCAAGTTCTCCCAATCGATCTCCTTGTGGTTAAAGTACCCATTTATCAGGAGCTTTGCCCTGCATGCATGAGCTCTTCTGGCCACTCTAGCCAGTGTGTCAACCATCGCTCTATTGCTCTCGTCGTAATCTTGCCTTGGCCTCCTGCTGTTCTGTGGTGGGTTATACATCACTGCTATTACCACCTTGGGACCTCCAGAGTGAAGCGTTCCCGCTATGTAATCACTTTCTTTTCCGCTGTCTCCTCTCTCCAGCTCATCAAAATTCCAGCGATTTTTGATCAGCAATGCCACTCCTCCACCCCCTGTTCCCTCTGTCTTTCTTCAGGATTTGGTATCCCATTGGAAAGATGGCATCTGTTATCATACCTGTAAGCTTGGTTTCTGTGAGAGCTATGATGTCCGGTGATGCCTCTGACTCTTTCATGCCACTCCTCCCACTTATTTGTCATACCATCAGCGTTTTTTGTACCATACCTTCCAGTTTCCTTTCCAACACTGTGTTTGTGGGGCCTGTGAGGGTGGGAGGACCTGGTGGCATACTGTGGGGGAATTTTTAGTTCGGTGTTGGGGAGGGCTGTGGGTATGGATTGTAGTGTTGTGTTGGGATGGTTGATAGGTTGTATGGTTCTGAGAATAGTTGTGTGTGTGCTTGCCCTTGCTGTTCTGTCTGCTCTGATGACCTCTGGGGTTCCATCCTTTCTCTTTTCTAGCTCCTTTCGCTTTTTTGTCCTCTCCCTCAGCTTGCTGTCGATTTGATTGTGTTCCTGTCTCCTGTCTCGGAACACCCTCTTGTTTACTCTTCCGAGTATTTCAATCGTGGTTTTATTGGAGGATCCTGTTCCCACTGTTCTTTCCGTCCTGGAGAATCACTTGATTGGGTCGGTTTTCTCCCATTCGAGTACCCCCCTATTTCTGAAAATTTTACATATCTGTCCATCTCTTCCCCTATTTCCATGATGATGTTCTCAATCTCCTTTACTTTCTTCCTGCTGACTTTCAGTGTGTGTCCTTTCCTCCTCTCTCTCCTGAAGCCCATGGATAAAACACTGATTTTGCCCTTTCCTCCACCCATTGCCTCAACCCTCTGTGACTCTGCGATCCTGCCTGTATGTGGTCAGTTTTCCCTTGATTTTTCCAGTGGCTCTTGATAGCATGGTTGTGCCTCAAGCATTTGACCTACACTCTCTCCGTCTGAAACCAGCTGTTCTTCCCTTCCACTCCATGGTCTTTTTGGAGGTTGATATGACCTTAGCATAATTCATAATTCCTTCCTTCCTGTTAGGCCTGCCAGTTCATTATGCTGGGTCTTCTCTGGTCATTGCCCTGTAACTCGCTTCAGCCTATTTATCTCAACTTCTAGGAAACTGCGTTTCGGACCTTGTGCTCACAATTCTTTGTCTCCTTCTCCAACCTCTTTTCCAATTTCACAGGAGAAGCTCTTTCTCCATTTTTTCTGAAAGCTCTCCTAATTTTTCTCTCCCGCTCTGTTTCCCATCCTTTTCACTGCCTGTGGATGTGTGTGATGTGTGTTGTGATGTGTGTGTGGTGTTGTGTGTGTGTGTGTTGTGTGTCGAGCTCGTGTGTGTTGTGTGGGTGTGTTGTGTGTGTTGTGTGTTTGTGTGTGTGTGTTGTGTGTGTGTGTGTGTGTGTGTTGTGTAGCTGTGTGTGTTGTGTGGTGTGTGTTGTGTGTGGTGTGGTTGTGTGTGTGTGTGTGGGTGTGTGTGTGTGTGTTGTGTGTGTGTGTGTGTGGGTGTGTGTGTGTGGTGTGTGTGTGGTTGTGTGTTTTGTAGATGAATGGTTCAGGAACCGACATGTTGATAAATTAGAACATGATGAACTCTTGGGTATCTTTTTTGGGGGGGTAGGAGGAAACGGTTTCACAATCAGTGGCTTCATCTGTCCATACAAGGAGAATCTTGAAGAAAGGAGGAGATGAGGTAATTCAGTCCCTCAACCTTGAGTCGATGTGGTCAGTCCATCAACTTGAATAGAATTCGGCTACGGTGGGAGTAGGAGCTTTATAAAAACCGTTGGCAGGAGAGGTGCAGCAGTCTAGGTCGTGTAACATTTTGTTCTATGTTGAAGTAGGCGTGCCCAAGAATTAGGCAAGCGAGAATCGTTTCCTCAATAAATATACCCAGGAGTTGAACATTGTGTCTAATTTTTAACATGTCGGTTCTCTGAACCATTCATCTACAAAACCTGTCAGACACTGGCATCTTTTGGGATCTAATACTAGGGAAATTCTTCGCTTGCCTAATTCTGGGCACGACCTACCTTCAAACATTGAATAAGTGTTACCCAATGCCTCTGACTGCTTCACCTTTCTCCTGCCAACGGTTTTATAAGCTCCTTCTCAGCACGTATGCCGTATTCTATTTCAAGATTTATGGGGACTGACCACATCGACTCAAGGTTGAGGGACTGATTACATCATTCTCCTCCTGTTCTTCAGATTCTCCTTTGTATGGACTGATGATGAAGCCACTGTGTGGCAAAAAACGTTTCCTCAATAATGATACCCAAGAGTTGCACATTGTGTCTATATTTGGTTGTGTGTGTGTAGTCTGTGTGGTGTGTGTGTGTTGTGTGTGTGTGTGTGTGTGTGTGTGTGTGTGTGTTGTGTGTTTGTGTGTGTTGGGTGTGTGTGTGTGTGTGTGTGTGTTTGTGTGTGTGTGTGTGTTGTGTGTCGTGTGTGTGATGTGTG
>NC_069401.1:1665423-1677886 GCF_026875155.1 Cherax quadricarinatus
TGACCCACTGAGTCCATGCAGGAAACTCATCATTTGCCTGCGTAGTCCCTTTCTTGTAGGTTGGCGTCATTTGTCCGGCCTTTCCTGCTTTTTTTCCTCTCACCACTTGTAACTATTTCTATGCAATTTCGAAGACTCAGAACCACTAAATCACTGGCCCGATGGGGTCTGTATATGTGATGTCATCAATTTTTGTACTACTCAAGGTGAATACTCAGTCCTGGTCTTGCTGGTTCTTCCTATCTCCTCCTTATCTGGTAGTGTTCCTTACATGTTGTGGTTACTTATAGTTTTCCTGTACCACCCTCCATCATCTTAGCCATACCATGTTTCTGGCCTCCCATTGTGGCTCAAGTTCTCCCAGTCAATTATCCTTGTGGTTGAAGTCACCCATAATCACCAGCTTTTGCCCTGCTTGCGTGTGAACCTTTTCGCCATTCAGCCAGTGTTCAACCATTGACTTGTTACTCTCATCAACTCTTGCCTTGGCTCCTGACTGTTCAGCGGTGGGTTATACACACTGCAATTACTACCTTGGGACCTAGACTGAAAGTACTCCTGCTTCTCCTCTGTCTACTCTCTCCAGCTATTCAAAATCCGTCAGTTTTGAGAGCAGTTGCCACCGCCTCCACCTCCCCCTTACTTCGGTCTTTCCTCAGGGATCTGATAATCCCTTTGGGAAAGTTGGCCTCTGTTATTATCCTGTGAGTTGGTTTCTGTGAGAGCTATGATGTCAGGTGATGACTCTTTTATTCTTTCATGCCACTCCTCCAGGCTTATTCGTTATTCCATCCAGCATTGGTGTACATACCTTCAGTTTCCTCTCCAAACAAATGTGTTTTGGGGGGGTTTCTGTGAGGGTGGGGAACCTGGCAGTGTGCTGTGGGATTTACAGCGTAGTGAGGGTTGGGCTGTAAGTGTGGATTGTGGTTTGTGTTGGGATAGCGTGTTTATTTGTGGGGTTCTGGGGGTGGTTCTGTGTGTGCGTGCTCTTGTTGCTGTGCCATGCTCTGGTAGTCCTTCTGCTGATTCTGTCCTTGTCCTCTTCCTAGCCCCTTTTGCTTTTTGTGTCCTTCCTCCCCTTCTGCTGCTGTCATTCTGTTTTTGTTCCGTCTTAGTCTAGGAACACCTTTGTATGCTGACGATTCCTTCAGCATGGGTCTCTCCTGCACGGACCTTGTTTTCGTATGATTCTATCTTAAAAATCAGCTTCTTGGACCGACCAATTTCTCCCGACTTCAAGTACCCCTTGTTCTCTGGAAAATTTACTCAGTATTGTCCTCTTGGCCTATTTCTTTGATGATGTTTTCAAATCTCCTGTTTCTCTTCCTGCCATCTTTCACTGTGATCCTCCTATCGCTCTACTGTAGCCATGATTAAACACTGACTTCCACCTCCCATTGCCTTCTCGCTCCCTATGTTGTGTTTTTTGTGTGTGTGTGTGATGTGTGAGCGTGCAACGTGTAAATGTGCATGCATTTATCTGTGCGTTGTGTATGTTTCTCACACATACACACACACACACACCCCGTTAATTTGTTTTCTATACATCAGATATTTTCTCCATACACTCTGGAAATCTTTTAAACCACATGCTCCAGAAAGAATCCTCTCTACTATAAACAACTTTTTTTTTTAAATTTAATGTTTATCACACAATATCCATCATTCACACTCAGCTCACAATTCAAGAGGTGCTTAATAATAGTAAGCTTCAAATCTCAAGGGAATAGTAGGTTTTTAACCCATGGAAAGACAGTCCTAAACAGTGGCCAGTCAACTAACCCAATGGAGTACCAACTAGGTATTTTTATATAGTACAACATGGTAAGTTAGCTTGGGGCACACTGTGACCACAATGCAGTTTCTGCATGTTAATCTCAAATAAACATGGATGTGGTAATTCTACCTCAAGTCCTCTCAGACCAATTATCAATACTAGGATATACGTCAATTATATTCAATCCCACATCATATTATTC
This sequence comes from Cherax quadricarinatus, assembly GCF_026875155.1. NCBI lineage: Eukaryota > Metazoa > Arthropoda > Malacostraca > Decapoda > Parastacidae > Cherax > Cherax quadricarinatus. Next base: position 1,667,406 of record NC_069401.1, read on the forward strand.
AATTCCCTTTTTACTTAACATAGTTTACTTTTTTATTTAATCTTTTCATAGTACTGTCAGTATTGCAAATTAAAAAAAAATTAATTTTATCTTCTAAATGGTATAGAACCTGTGAATGAGAGAAATGACACCTAACATGCCAAATTTTATTGAAAAATTACAGAATTACACAGAATGAAGCTGGTGGTCTGGGTGCACCTTATGCACCAACAGTTTTACCAAGTTTTGAGACCTATTTTAGGCAATTCCATTTCTTAATCTGACCCAATTCTGGAATTTTGCAAATATGACTTTGCTGTTTCGAATGAATAGCATAGAAATACTGTCCATTCAGCTACCAGATATAAACATTTGGCCAATTTCACACATAAATTACAATTTAAAACAAGGTCCAAACTACTTTTGATGGGTTTGTTTTGAGCATTTTACCCCATTTCTTAGCTTATAAATTACAACCAAAATTGATTGGTCATGGTTTTGATTTTTTCAAAACTGAAGCAGAGTTGTAAAATCCCCATAAACAGGCCATAGGGCGTAGGAAGCTACAGGGCCCATACCTTCATTAATAAAACTGCCTAAAATATTACTGCACTTTAAGGGCCTATCTCAAGTCATTCTGGTCTTATACTGACCAAAGTTATCTCCCTTTCACTAGTAGGCTTTCAATTTTTGTCAAATGATATCAAGAAACATCCAATAAACATTTAAAAACAACCCTAGGAATATGCATCAAAATCACTATTTTCAATCCATAACAGGTGTTTGGTCAGATTTTATTGTACACCATGCACCCCCACTGCAGAGAGACCTTTTTCTCAAGTCTAGGCCAGGGCAATTTACCTACACAGTGTATTTGAGGGAATTTTGATTAAGGTCGTAGCTCTTCTTATAGGTGAGTGACAAATGAAAGGATAATACTGTCTTTATTTCCTCTGTGGAAACAGGTTTGTTTTGTGCACCCACACACGGTACCTGTATACAACAAGTGTACAATATACAGCAATATATTACGTGCAATGTGATATCTTTTAAGGCCTTAAACTGTCCAAACGTAGATCTACGTTTGGCTTGGTAGATCTCCAACGTAGATCTACTTTGTTTTATTGCATTCTTTCTTATGGAGATTATCAAGGTTCGGAAGCACTACGCGTGCCAGCGTAGATCTACATTTGGAAGTTTATGGGTCAAGGACCCAACTGTAATGCATAAGCATATCGGTACTTACATAGAGGATGTTGATTCACCAAGTATGGAGTATTGGTGAAGCTGATTGGTAGCCACAGCAAGCCGTCATCACCCAAGATATCAAGGCTTTGAGGTGGCTGGGGCAGAGGATTGAACGGAAACAGTTTGTGTCGACCTTTTGCTCGGGTTGATTTCATATTTGATGATCTATTAAAAAATGTATTGATATAAGTAAAATCAATGAAAAGATTTAACCATACAGGCAACCCTTGATATTAGGGATAATTGAGGATGGGGGGAGAAAAAGGGAAGTGAGACAAAAACTGTCCAAATGTCTGTTAAATAAGAGCAGAATACTGTGGACACGATTAAATCGACCTCAACCTACGATTTTAAATCCAACTTACCAATGCTTGTCAGCGTAAAAATTTGACCCTGACTAGCTTGAAAAACTCGACTTACATAATTTGTCAATAAACATCCAGCATCTGGATGGCCCTGGCTGTGCGCACCCAGCTGGGCCTGCCTTCAGTTAGTGCGCCAAATGTTTTCAAGCCAGTGCGGTTGTCCCACCCATAATTTTGGTACATTTTGTATTACTCCAGTGTTTTTAGTTCTTGAAACTGTAAAATAAGGCCACCATGGGTCCTAGAAAGCTTCAAGTTGCCAACCATTGGTTTAAAACGGTGTTTGAAAATTACCTATGGAACTGAAGAAAGAGATAATTTGTATGTTTGAAATGTAGAGTGCGTTGCCTCTGAGATGGCTGGTTGTACAAACAAAAACCCCAGTCGCTTACTATATGTGCAAAACAAAAGGCAATCAAGGAAGCTTGTTGTTGCGAAAGGTTGCAAGTATCTTTAGGAAAAATGGATCGCAGGTACTCCAAGATGTCGAGAGGACTGTTAATTGGTGTGGAATATTCACAAAAGTTATCAGGAGAAGATTGCATCTCTAAAGCAATCATATGTGAAATGGCAAGGAGTGCCAGGACGATTTAATTAAAAAATTGCCTGCAACTAGGTGGTGATGTGAGTGAATTTAAAGGTAGCAAGGTTGGTTTGGAGAGCTTTTTGAATCGTTAGTGGCATACATTAGAGTGATAAAGCTTGGAGAGGCTGACAGTTCGACCAAAAAGCGGCCTGAAAAATATGTGCAGTATTCCAGGGGGTACATAGAGGTTGAAGATTGAAACCCAACAATGGTTAATTGTGACGTAAACAGGGCCTGTTTTGAGAAGAAAAATGCCAAGCAAGACCTAATTACACAGGAGGAAGAGACACTGCAAGACAACAAGCCTATGAATGACAGATTAACCCTTTAATGTTGTATAGTAATGCTAGTGGTGATTGCAGAGAGAAGCCTTATCGTGTATCACTCTGGACTCCCAGAGTGTTCAGGGAAAAACAATGTCCTCATGGTCTAATTGTGTGGATGTGGGAGGGCAAAACAGTAAGGGCTTGTTGTGTGTGTGTGTGTGTGTTGTGGTGTGTTGTGTGTGTGTGGTGTGTGTGGGTGTGTGTGTGTGGTGTGTGGTGTGTGTGTTGTGTGGAGTTTGTTATTTTTTGAGTGTGTGTGCGCGCACGTGTGTGTGTGTGTGTGTGTGTGTTTACCTAGTTGTACTCACCCTGTTATGGTTGCAGGAGTCGAGTCACAGCTCCTGGCCCCGCCTCTTCACTGGTCACTACGAGGTCACTCTTCCCGCTCCATGAGCTTTACCATACCTCTTCTTAAAGCTATGTATAGACCCTGCCTCCACTACATCACTTCCCAGACTATTCCACTTCCTGACAACTCTGTGACTTAAGAAATACTTCCTAATATTCTTGTGATTCATCAGAGTTTTTAACTTCCAACTGTGACCCCTTGTTGCTGTGTCCCATCCCTGGAACACCCTGTCTCTCTACACCTTGTCGATTCCTCTCAGTATTTTATATGTCGTTATCAGATCCTGCCCTATCTCTCCTGTCTTCCAATGTCGTTAGGTTGATTTCCATTAACCTCTCCTCATAGTACATACCCTTTAGCTCAGAACTAGTATTGTTGCAAACCTTTTCACTCTCTCTCGTCTCCTTATGTGCTTGGCTAGGTGTGGGTTCCAAGCTGGTGCTGCATACTCCAATATGGGCCTAACATACACAGTGTACAGGGTTCTGAACGATTCCTTATTAAGATGTCGGAAATGCTGTTCTTAGGTTTGCTAGGGGCCCGTATGCTGCGGCAGTTATTTGGTTAATGTGTGCCTCACGAGATGTGTCCGGTCTTATATTCACCCCAAGATCCTTTCCCTTGAGTGAGGTTTGTAGTCTCTGAACCCCTAGACTGTACTCCATCTGTGGTCTTCTTTGCCCTTCCCCAATCTTCATGACTTTGCACTTGGTGGGGTTGAACTCCAGGAGCCAAATGCTGGACCAGGACTGCAGCCTGTCCAGATCCCTTTGTAGTGCTGCCTGGTCCTCATCAAATTGAATTCTTCTCATCAACTTCACATCATCTACAAACAGGGACACTTCGGAGTCTATTCCTTTCATCATGTCATTCACAAATACCAGAAACAGCATCAGTCCTAGGACTGACCTCTGTGGAACCCTGCTTGTTACAGGCACTGACTCTGACACCTTGCCACGTATCATGACTCACTATTGTCTTCCTGACAGGTATTTCCTGATCCATTTTAGTGCCTTCCCTGTTATCCCTGCCTGATCCCCCAGCTTTTGCACTAATCTCTTGTGTGGAACTGTGTCAAATACCTTCTTACAGTTCAAGAAAATGCAATCTACCCACCCCTCTCTCTTGTCCTATTGCTGTCACCCTGTCATAGAACTCCAGTAGGTTTGTGACACAGGATTTACAGTCCCTGAAACCATGCTGGCTGTCGTTAAGCTCATTCCCTTCTAGGTGTTCCACCACTCTTCTGATAATTTTCTCCATGACTTTGCATACTATACATGCCAGTGGCACCAGTTTGCAATTTAATGCTTCGTGTCTGTCCCTTTTTTTAAAAATTGGGACTACATTTGCTGTCTTCCATACCTAAGGTAGTTGCCTTATTTCGATAGATGTGATGAAGATTGTTGTTAGTGGTACACAGAGTGCCTCTGCTCCCTCTCTCAGGACCCACGGAAAGATGTTATCCGGCCCCATCACCTTTGAGGTATGTAGTTCACTTAGCAGCCTCTTCACTTCTTCCTCGGTTGTATGTACTGTGTCCAACACTTGTTGGTGTACCCCACCTCTCCGTCTTTCTGGAGTACCTTCTGTCCCCTCTGAATACTTCTTTCAATCTCGTGTTGAATTCCTCACATACTTCGTAGTAGTTTCTTGTGACCTCCCCTCCTTCCTTCCTCAACCTGATTACCTGGTCCTTGACTGCTGTTTTCCTCCTGATGTGGCTGTACAACAGCTTCGGGTCAGATTTGGCTTTCACTGTTATGTCATTCTCGTATTGTCTTTGGGCCTCCCTTCTTACCTGTGCATATTCATTTTTGGCTCTACAACTTCTCTCCTTATTCTCCTGGATCCTTTGCCTTCTATACTTCTTCCATTCTCTAGCACACTTGGCTTTGGCCTATCTACACCTTTGGGTAAACCAAGGGCTCACGCTGGCTTTTACATTATTTCTGTTATCCTTGGGTACAAACCTTTCCTCAGCTTCCTTGCATATTGTTGTCACATATTCCATCATCTCATTTACTGACTTCCCTTCCAGTTCTCTGTCCCACTGAGTCCCATGCAGGAAACTCATCATGCCTGCGTAGTCCCCTTTCTTGTAGTTTGGCTTCATTTCGTCTGGCCTTTCCTGCTTCTCTCTCCACTTGTAACTCTACTATGCATTCGAAGCTCAGAACCACACAATCACTGGCCCCGAGGGGTCTGTCATATGTGATGTCCTCAATATATGTACTACTCAAGGTGAATACTAAGTCCAGTCTTGCTGGTTCATCCTCTCCTCTCTCTCTCTCTCTGGTAGTGTTCCTTACATGTTGGTACTTAAGGTTTTCCAGTACCACCTCCATCATCTTAGCCATCCATGTTTCTGGCCTCCCATGTGGCTCCAGGTTCTCCCAGTCAATTTCCTTGTGGTTGAAGTCACCCATAATCACCAGCTTTGCCCTGCTTGCGTGAACCTTTCTCGCCACTTCAGCCAGTGTGTCAACCATTGCTCTGTTACTCTCATCATACTCTTGCCTTGGCCTCCTGCTGTTCTGCGGTGGGTTATACACCACTGCAATTACTACCTTGGGACCTCAGACTGAAGTACTCCTGCTTCTCCTCTGTCTCCTCTCTCCAGCTCATCAAAATCCCGTCAGTTTTTGATGAGCAGTGCCACTCCTCCACCTCCCCCTTCCTTCTGTCTTTCCTCAGGATCTGATATCCCATTGGAAAGATGGCATCTGTTATTATCCCTGTGAGCTTGGTTTCTGTGAGAGCTATGATGTCCGGTGATGCCTCTTTGACTCTTTCATGCCACTCCTCCAGCTTATTCGTTATTCCATCAGCATTGGTGTACCATACCTTCAGTTTCCTCTCCAACACTGTGTTTTGGGGGGTCTGTGAGGGTGGGGAACCTGGCAGTGTGCTGTGGGATTCTACAGCGTAGTGTGGGTGGGGGCTGTAAGTGTGGATTGTGGTTTGTGTTGGGATAGCGTGTTTATTTGTGGGGTTCTGGGGGTGGTTCTGTGTGTGCTTGCACTTGTTGCTGTGCCCTGCTCTGGTTGTCCTCTGCTGATTCTGTCCTTGTCCCTCTTCCTAGCCCCTTTTGCTTTTTGTGTCCTCTCCCTCAGCTGCTGTCATTCTGTTTTTGTTCCGTCTCAGTCTAGGAACACCCTCTTGTATGCTGACGATTCCTTCAGCCATGGTCTCTCCTGCAGGACCTTGTTTCGTACTGCTTCTATCTTGAAAATCAGCTTGACCGACCAATTTCTCCCCTTCAAGTACCCCCTTGTTCTCTGAAAATTTACTCAGTCATGTCCTCTTTGCCTATTTCTTTGATGATGTTTTCAATCTCCTGTTTCTCTTCCTGCCATCTTTCACTGTGTCCTCCTCTCGCTCTCCTGAAGCCCATGAATAAACACTGACTTCCTCCTCCCATTGCCTTCTCTCTCCCTCTGTTGTGTTTATTGTGTGTGTGTGTGTGTGTGTGAGCGTGCACGTGTACATGTGCATGCATATCTGTGCGTCTGTGTCTGTTTCTCACACATACACACACACACACACCCCCGTTAATTTTGTCATATACATCAGATATTTTCTCATACACTCTGAAATCTTTTTAACCACATGCTCCAGAAACCTCTCTACAATACACAACTTTTTTTTTTAAACTTTAATGTTTATCACACAATATCCATCATTCACACTCAAGCTCACAATTCAAGAGGTGCATAATAATAGTAAGCTTCAAACTCAAGGAATAGTAGGATTTAACCCATGGAAAGCCAGTCCTAAACCTAGCTGGCCAGTCAACTAACCACTGTACCAACTAGGTATTTTTATCTATACAACAGGTAAGTTAGCATGGGGCACCACTGTGACCACAATGCAGGTTTCTGCATGTTAATCTCAAATAAACATGGCTGTGGTAATTTCTACCTCAAGTCCTCTCAGACCCATTATCAATACTTGCATATACAGTCAATTATATTCAATCCCACATCATAATATTCAATTCCCTTTTACTTAACATAGTTTACTTTTTATTTAACTTTTCATAGTACTGTCAGAATTGCAATTAAAAAAAAAATAATTTTATCTTCTAAAATGGTATAGAACCTGTGACTGAGAGTAATGACACCTAACATGCAAAATTTGATTGAAAAATTACAGAATTACACAAGAATGAAGCTGGTGGTCTGGGTGCACCTTATGCACCAACAGTTCTACCCAAGTTGAGACCTATTTTAGGCAATTCCATTTCTTAAACTGACCCAATTCCTGGAAATTTTGCAAATATGCCTTCTGCTGTTTCGACTGAGCATAAGAAACTGTCCATTCAGCTAACAGATATAAAACATTTGGCCAATTTCACACATAAATTACAATTTAAAAACAAGAGTCCAAACTACTTTTGATGGGTTTTGAGCATTTTACCCCATTTCTTAGCTAATAAAATACAACCAAAAATGATTGGTCATGGTTTTGATTTTTTCAAAAACTGAAGCAGAGCTTGTAAAATCCATAAAACAGGCCATAGGGCGTAGGGAAGCAACAGGGCCCATAACCTTCCTTAATAAAACTGCCTAAAATATTACTGCCACTTTAAGGCCTATCTCAAGTCATTTCTGGTCTAAAACTGACCAAAGTAATCTCCCTTTCACTAGTATGCTTTCAATTTTGTCAAATGATATCAAGAAACATCCAATAAACATTGAAAACAACCCTAGAATATGCCTCAAAATCACTATTTTAAATCATACAATGTGTGGGTCAGATTTTTATTGTACACCATGCACACCCACTGCAGAGACCTATTTTCTCATGTCTAGGCCAGAATTTACCTATCACAGTGTATTTGAGGGAATTATGATTAAGTCGTAGCTCTATATATGTGAGAGACAATGAAAGGGTTAATACAGTCTTTATTTCCTCTGTTGAAACAGGTTTGTTTGCACACACACTGTACAGTATACAACAAGTGTACAATATACAGCAATATATTACGTGCAATGTGATATCTTTTAACGGCTTAAACTGTCCAAACGTAGATCTACGTTTGCTTGTGTAGCACTCCAAACGTAGATCTACTTTTTTTTTGCATTCTTTCTTATGGAGAAAATCAAGGTCGGAGCACTACGCGTGCCAGCGTAGATCTACATTTGGACAGTTTAAGGGTCAAGACCCAAATGTAATGCATAAGCATATCGGTACTTACATAGAGGATGTTGATCACCAAGTATGGAGTATATGGTGAAGGCAGATTGGAAGCCCACAGCAAGCCGTCCATCACCCAAGATATCAAGGCTTTGAGGTGGCTGGGGCAGCAGGATTGAACGGAACAGTTTGTGTCGACCTTTTGCTCGGTTGATTTCATATATGATGATCTATTTAAAAAAATGTATTGATAAAGTAAAAAAATTAAAAAGATTTACAGCATACAGCAAACCCTTGATATAATGGGATAATTGAGGGATGGGGGGAGGGGAAAGAGAGACAAAAACTGTCCAAATGTCTGTTAAATAAGAGCAGAATACAGTGGACCCCCGACTTACAATGACCTCAACCTACGATAAAACCAACTTACAATGCTTGTCAGCGTAAAAATTTGACCCTGACCTACGCTGAAAAACTCGACTTACATCATTTGTCCCATACACATCCAGCATCTGGCTGGCCTGAGCGCACCTCAGCTGGCCTGCCTTCAGTTAGTGCGCCAATGTTTACAAGCCAGTGCGGTTGCTCCCACCCATACATTTGGAACATTTTGTATTACTCCAGTGTTTTTAGTTCTTGTAACTGAAAATAAGCCACCATGGGTCCAAAGAAAGCTTCAAGTGCCAACCCTGTGGTAAAACGGGTGAAAATTACTATTGAAATGAAGAAAGAGATAATTAGTAAGTTTGAAAGTAGAGTGCGTGCCTCTGAGCTGGCCAGGTTGTACAACAAACCCCAGTCGCTACTATCCTGGGCAACAAAAAGGCAATCCAGGAAGCTGTTGTTGCGAAAGGTGCAAGTATCTTTAGTAAACATAGATCGCAAGTACTCCAAGATGTCGAGAGACTGTTATTGGTGTGGATAAACAAAAAACAGTTATCAGGAGATAGCATCTCTCAAGCAATCATATGTGAAAAGGCAAGGAAGTTGCATGACGATTTAATTAAAAAAATGCCTGCAACTAGTGGTGATGTGAGTGAATTTAAGGCTAGCAAAGGTTGGTTTGAGAGCTTTATGAATCGTAGTGGCATACATAGAGTGATAAAGCATGGAGAGGCTGCCAGTTCGGACCAAAAAGCGGCTGAAAAATATGTGCAGTAATTCCAGGGGTACATAGAGGTTGAAGAATTGAAACCCCAACAAATGTTTAATGTGACGAAACAGGCCTGTTTGAGAAGAAAATGCCAAGCAAGACCTACATTACACAGGAGGAAAAAGCACTGCCAAGACACAAGCCTATGAAAGACAGATTAACCTTAATGTTGTTTAGTAATGCTAGTGGTGATTGCAGAGAGAAGCCTCTACTCGTGTATCACTCTGGAACTCCCAGAGTGTTCAGGAAAAACAATGTCCTCAAGGCTAATTTGTGTGTGATGTGGAGGGCAAACAGTAAGGCATGGGTCACTAGGGACTTTTTCTAGGACTGGTTTTGCTATGTGTTTGGCCCCACTATGAAAAATTACCTCCTAGAAAATAAATTGGAGCTTAAGTGCCTCTAGGTATTAGACAATGCTCCTGGTCATCCTTCAGACTTGGCAGAGCGAATTTCGGGGGACTCGAGTTTTATCAAAGTGAAGTTTTTGCCTCCTAATACCACTCCTCTCCTCCAGCCCATGGACCAGCAGGTCATTTCAAATTTCAAAAAAACTGTACACCACAGCAATGTTTCAAAAGTGCTTTGAAGTGACCTCAGACACTCGACTGACCCTAAGAGAGTTTTGGATAGATCACTTTAGTATCCCCAATTGTGTAAACCTTATAGGTAAGGCTTGGGAGGGAGTGACTAAGAGGACCTTGAACTCTACTTGGAGGAAATTGTGGCCAGAATGTGAGATTTTGAAGGGTTTGGGGGCTAACCCTCAGGAGCCTATGCCAGTTGTGGAATCTATTGTGGCATTGGGGAAGTCCATGGGGTTGGAGGTTAGTGGGGAGGATGTGGAAGAGTTGGTGGAGGACAACAAAGAAGAACCAACCACTGATGAACTGCAAGAGCAACTGCAACAGCGAGGCCACAACTGAGGAAACTGCTTCAGAGGAGGGGAGAGAGAAATTGAGGAAGTTGCTTACTTCAAAGATTAAGTGCCTCCTAGTGTTAGACAATGCCCCTGGTCATCCTACAGAATTGGCAGAGCGACTTTGTGGGGACATGAGCTTCATTAAGGTCAAGTTTTTGCCTCCTAATACCACTCATCCCCTGCAGCCCATGGACCAGCAGGTTATTGCAAACTTCCAAAAACCGTACACAAAAGCTCTGTTTGAAAGGTGCTTTGTAGTGACCTCAGAAACTCAATTCACTTTAAGAGAGTTTTGGAGAGAGCACTTTAATATCCTCAACTGTGTAAACCTTATAGGTAAGGCTGGGGAGGGAGTGAATAAGAGGACCTTCAACTCTGCTTGGAAGAAACTATGGCCAGAATGTTTAGACC
>NC_069401.1:1678386-1715886 GCF_026875155.1 Cherax quadricarinatus
TAATTTTTACTATTTTTCAACTATCTCAAAAATTTTTTTTTTTTGCGATATTAATTGCTCAAACTTTATGCTATAAGGCAAATCTTACTCTCAGATTAATTTCATATCACAGTGACTATCTATCCTTTAAAGGTTGTTTACCACTACTTAATTTAGTCCCTTTTTATATTTCTCCTGAAATATTTCTCTATATACCAATACATTGTATCGCCCTTTATTCAGTAATTGCTATACTCCTAGTTTTAATAACAATTAAAGGGCTACTTTCAGGTGTTATAATATTTTTTTCCCTCTTGTCCATATAGTCACATTTATTAAAATACTCCAGGTGCTATTGACTATCCCAGGTGCTACTGTTTTTGTTTTTAATTCATTCTTTTATTATTATATTCACTAGCTCCTTTATTTTAGCTCTAAATATCTACCGTAGTTCATCAACTCACATTTGTTAAAATAATTAAGGTGCTATTTAGATGCCTAAGTGTATAACTGAATTATCTATTCTATAATAATCCCTAGTTCTTTTATATTTTTACAAGTTTAGAATAACTACAGAGTCTTATTCCTAAGTCTAGTTGTAGATTCAATACAAATCTTATAATATTTTACTCAGAAAATCTAGTTTGTAGAGTCATTCTCAGCAAGTGTAATTACTACACAGAAGACCAAGCAAAGACATTACTCAGTACAAACAATAACATAACCATCTTTAACTACAATGTCAGATCCTTGAGCAAACATTATGACGACCTCACAGCATTACTCAGTTCCCTTCATTCCAATATATCAATCATCACACTCACAGAAACCTGGCTTAAGCCTGATATTACAGATGTCTATGTCATTCCTGGCTACATGGCCATACACAACTGTAGAACAGACCAGCAAGGGGAAGGAACAGCTATATACTACTCAAATCAACTCGAATGTATCAAAAAATCTTGCACAAGGGATGAACATGGAGAATATATCATAGCCAAATTTAAATCAAAAGACCTGCAAAAATCCCTCACAGTTATAAACATCTACAGAGTACCACAGTCAAACATTTATCACTTTAGTGAAAAACTAGGAAACATGATTACTGATGCACACATGAATAAAGACCACCTGCTACTAACGGGTGATTCCAACATAAACATATTACACGACCAGGACCCACAAGTAACCGAATTCACAAACACTATGAGCAACTGCCTGTTGCTACCAATAATATCTAAACCTACAAGAATCACCGAGACAAGTATCTCCTTAATAGATCACATCTGGACAAACACCATATCCCATTTAAAATCAGGCATAATCAGAGACAACACTACAGACCACTACCCAACCTTTCTCATTACTAATCTAGGTAAATTGCCACAAGACATTACTAAAGTAACCTTCAGACTACATAACGAGACAGCAGTTAACAACTTTATAGCAGCTATGAATAACATCGATTGGCAAAATGAGCTCGAAACATGTACAGACATGAATGAATGTATAAATAATTTTCTAAAAAAAACTCATTGCCTCTACAACAAACCTTGACCCCAAAAAACTAAACATATCACAGCAAAGAGACTGAATAGTCCCTGGCTAACACCCAGCATCCTCAAATCCATTAACACAAAGCACAAATATGAAAAAAACAGTATAGAATGGGTCAAATAACATGGCATGACATAGACAAGGATGTCAGCCACAGCACCGTGTCTTCCTTTGCAGATGACACCCGAATCTGCATGACAGTGTCTTCCATTGCAGACACTGCAAGGCTCCAGGCGAACATCAACCAAATCTTTCAATGGGCTGCAGAAAACAATATGAAGTTCAACGATGAGAAATTTCAATTACTCAGATATGGTAAACATGAGGAAATTAAATCTTCATCAGAGTACAAAACAAATTCTGGCCACAAAATAGAGCGAAACACCAACGTCAAAGACCTGGGAGTAATCATGTCGGAGGATCTCACCTTCAAGGACCATAACATTGTATCAATCGCATCTGCTAGAAAAATGACAGGATGGATAATAAGAACCTTCAAAACTAGGGAGGCCAAGCCCATGATGACACTCTTCAGGTCGCTTACTAACAGCACCTTTCAAGGCAGGTGAAATTGCTGACCTAGAAAATGTACAGAGAACCTTCACGGCACGCATAACAGAGATAAAACACCTCAATTACTGGGAGCGCTTGAAGTTCCTGAACCTGTATTCCCTGGAACGCAGGCGGGAGAGATACATGATTATATACACCTGGAAAATCCTAGAGGGACTAATACCGAACTTGCACACGGAAATCACTCACAACGAAAGCAAAAGACTCGGTAGACGATGCAACATCCCCCCAATGAAAAGCAGGGGTGTCACTAGCACGTTATGAGAGAATACAATAAGTGTTAGGGGCCCGAGACTGTTCAACTGCCTCCCAGCATACATAAGGGGGATTACCAATAGACCCCTGGCTGTCTTCAAGCAGGCACTGGACAAGCACATAAAGTGGTACCTGACCAGCCGGGTTATGGCTCGTACGTTGGATTGCGTGCAGCCAGCAGTAACAGTCTGGTTGATCAGGCTCTGATCCACCAGGAGGCCTGGCCACAGACCGGGCCGCGGGGGCATTGACCCCCGGAACTCTCTCCAGGTAAACAGTCTAAACGTTACCCGTCAGCTCTTACCAGCCTGACAAGAAGATCTAAAAAATTGTATTATAAATATAGATTACATAACGGCCATACCACGTTGAACGCAGTGCTTCTCGCCCGATCAGGGAAGTTAAGCAAGGTTGGGCTTGGTTAGTACTTGAATGGGTGACCGCCTGGGAATACCAAATGCTGTTGGCATAAATCTTTGAAGGACCTGCCTAGTATGGGCCAACAGGCCTGCTGCAGTGTCCCTCCTTTCTTATGTTCTTATAGCATCAAAGGTGATATGAAAAAAAAACTGGAAAACTCTATCTGAAATTCTTGGAACTAAAAAGTTATCCTAAAACAAAACAATCAAATCAGACGAACCCATGTTCCCACCAACTGAAACAACAGACTCAATGTTTTCTTCTCCACCATAGGAAAAAATCTAGCGAACAAAATACCGAGCTCTAACTCCCGTCCATCCGACTACCTCATAGGTACCTACCCAAATACGCTATTCCTAGCTCCAACCAACTAGAAGTCTTGCTCATTATCAACACCCTTAAAAACAAGGCAGGAGACATAAACAACTTGACTGCTTTTATGTACAAAAAAGCTTCTCAAGTATTGTCACCAATTATTGCAACACTCTTAAACAAATCCATTGAATCATCTACCTTCCCAACAATCCTCAAAATAGCAAGGGTCCCACACTCGACTGTAAAGAGGTGACCAAGCTGACTTGAATCACTATAGACCATATCGAATCTTACCACTGCCTCTAAATAAATCTTTGAAAAATTAATTCATAGACGGATCATTCCAACCTCGTCCTCACACAACATATTAAACCCTTGTCAGTTTGGGATTCAGGAATAATAAAATGCAGAGGTGCAACTCATCTACCCCAACCAATTACAGTAGGATCCCACAGGGAAGTTGTCCTGGACCACTCCTCTCCTCATCTACATCAATGATCACCGAATGCATCACAGCTACTCAAACACATATTATTTGCAGATGACACTGCATACTCTTCTTCCAACCTCAAACCCAGTCACACGCCATCACTGCAGTGCCGAATTGCAGAAAATTATCTGCCAGATGATGACTAATTAAACAACCTGAATACTGAATAAAACCTATTTCATTCCAGTTTGGAAACAAAGCTGAATGATCCCTTAACGCTTCAACGATCTACATGTTTTTTTTATATTTTATGTTAAAACTTCATGTACAAATAATAAGATACATATATCAATATGTAACACTGACACTTGGTGATGAAGCAATAAAACAATCACATACACAATCTAATGAATAAGCACATACATAAGACATTAAAATAACTTAACACAACCTACAGACTGCTTCTACGTACGTTATTCACAAGTACAACAAGGTTCATAGAATAGTGGAACCTACTCATTATGCTTTACACTCCCCCCCCACCAATGAATACTTTCTACATTCCTTTCCCATGTTTACTTAAAAATTAAAAAAATGACTTGAACAGGACAGCATCATAACACAATATATAAACACATAACAATCCAGGGCAAACACCTGACACTATGCTATACCTTGAGAGAATATAATGTTTTTTAAAACATATCACAATATCAAGAAGAATAAAGTATAATAATAAAGGCCACAAAATAGCTATAAACAAAACTCCTGAATTACAACCGCACAAAAAAATAATGCACTCAAGGCTTAAAATGACAATCAACCCATAATCAACTCGCCAACAAATTACACAATACCTACAATATTCATTATTAAGAAACCGGTGCTGCAACACAGGTGAACCCAACAACCCTCCCCCCACTCACACAACACAGGTGACCCATCATCCCTCGCCGGCCCACCACACAACACAGGTGAACTTCATCATATCCCTCCCCCCATCACACAACAACAGTACCCTCATCCCTCCCCCACTCACACAACACAGTGACCCATCATCCCACCCCCCACTCACACAACACAGTGACACCATCATCCTCCCCACCCACACACAACACAGGTACCCATCATCCCCTCCCCCCACTCACTACAACACACGTGACCCATCATCCCCTCCCCCACTCACACCACACAGGTGACCCATCATCCCTCCCCCCCACTCACACACACAGGTGACCCATCATCCCTCCCCCCACTCACACAACACAGGTGACTCATCCATCCCTCCCCCCACTCACTCTACACAGTGACTCATCATCCCTCCCCCCACTCACACAACACAGGTGACGCTCATCCCTCCCCTCAACTCACACAACACAGGTGACTCATCAGCCCTCCCCCACTCACACACAACACAGGTGACCCATCACCCTCCCCACCACCACACAACACAGGTGACTCCATCCATCCCCCCCCCCACTCACACAACACAGGTGACCCTCATCCCTCCCCCCCACTCACACACCACAGGTGACACATCTTCCCTCCCCCCACTCACACAACAACAGGTGACTCATCCAATCCCCCCCACGTCGACACAACACCGTGACCCATCATCCCTCCCCCACTCACACAACACAGGTGACCCATCATCTCCCTCCCCCCTACGCACACAACACAGGTGAATCATCATTCCCCCCCACTCACACAACACGGTGACCCATCATCCCCCCCACTCACCACAACACATGTGACCCATCATCCTCCCCCCACTCACACAAACACAGGTGACTCATCAACCCCCCCACTCACACAACACAGGTGACCTCATCATCCCTCCCCCACTCACACAACACAGTGACCCATCATCCCTCCCCCCACTCCACACAAAACAGGTGACGCCATCATCCCTCCCCCACTTCACAACAACACAGGTGACCCATCAACCCTCCCCCCACTCACACAACACAGGTGACCCCTCATCCCTCCCCCCACTCACACATCTCAGGTGACCCATCAATCCTCCCCCACTCACACAACACAGGTGACCATCATCCCTCCCCCCACTCACACAACATCAGTGACCCATCATCCCTCCCACTCACAACACAGTTGACCCATCTCCCTCCCCCCACTCACACAACACAGGTGACCCATCATCCCTCCCCCCCAATCACACAACACAGTGACCCATCATCCTCCCCCCACTCACACAACACAGTAGACCATCATCCCTCCCCCCGACACTCACCACAACACAGGTGACCCATCATCCCTCCCCCCAATCACACAACACAGGTTACCCATCATTCCCTCTCCCCACTCACCCAACACAGGTACTCATCATCCCTCCCCCCACTCACACAAACACAGGTGACCCATTCATCCCACCCCCACTGCACACAACACAGTACTCCATCAGTCCCTCCCCCACTCACACAACACAGTGACCCATCATCCGTCCCCCCATAACACAACACAGGTGACCCATCATCCCTCCCCCCACTCACACAACACAGTTACCCATCATCCCTCCCCCACTCACACAACACAGTGACCCATCAACCCTCCCCCACTCACACAACACAAGTGACCCAACAAACCCTCCCCCTCACCACACACACAGAAGACTCATCATCATCCCTCCCCCCACTCACACAACAAGGTGACCCAGCATCCCTCCCCCCACTCACACAACACAGGTGACTCATCATCCCTCCCCCCTACTCACCACAACACAGGAGACCCAGCATGCCCCTCCCCCACTCACAACAACACAGGTGAACCCCTCATCCCACCCCCCACTCAACACAATAAACACAGTGACTCATCATCGCCTCCCCCACTCACACAACACAGGTGACCCTCATCCTCCCTCCACTCCACAACACAGGTGACCCATCATCCCTTTCCCCTCACGTCCACAACACAGGTGACCCATCATCCTCCCCCCACTCACACAAGACACAGTGACCCCTCATCCCCTCCCCCCGACTCACCCAACACAGGTGACCCATCAACCCTCCCCCCACTCACACAACACAGGTGCCCATCATCCCTCCCCCCACACACCAACACAGGTGACCACATCCCTCCCCCCACTCACACACACACAGTGACCCAATCACCCCTCCCCCCACTCACACAACACAGGTGACCCATCATCCCCCCCACTCACACACACAGTTGACCCATCATCCATCCCCCCCTCACACAACACAGTGACCCATCATCAAGACCTCCCCCCAATCACACAACACAGGTACCCATCATCCCTCCCCCCACTCCACAACAACAGGTGACCCATCATCCCTCCCCCACCGCACAAACAACAGGTGACCCATCATCCCTCCCCCCACCACACAACACAGGTGACCCCATCATCCCTTCCCCCCACTCACACAACACAGGTGACTCATCTCCCTCCCCCCACACACACAACACAGGTGACCCATCATCCCCCCCCCCCCCCACTCACTACAACACAGGTGACCCATCATCCCTCCACACCGCACACAACACAGGTGACCCACATCCCTCCCCCCACTCACACAACACATACCCATCAATCCCTCCCCCCAACCATCATACACACACAACACAGGTGACCCAACATCCCTCCCCCTCTCACACAACACAGGGACCCTATCATCCTCCCCCACTCACACAACACAAGGTGACCCAATCATCCCTCCCCCACTCACAGACCAACACAGGTGCGCCCTTCACCCCTCCCCACTCACACAACACCAGGTGACCCATCTCCATCCCCCACTCACACAACACAGGTGCTCCATCATTCCCTCCCCCACTCACACAACACAGGTGACCCATCATCCCTCCCCCCACTCACACAACACAGGTGACCCCGGCATCACCCTCCCCCCGACACACACAACACAGGTGACCATCATCCCTCCCCCCCACTCACACAACACAGGTGGACCATCATCCCTCCCACTCACAACAACACAGGTGACCCATCACCCTCCCCCCACTCACACAACACAGGTGACCCATCTCATCCCTCCCCCCACACACACAACACAGGTACTCATCATCCCTCCCCCCACTCATACAACACAGGTGACCCATCATCCCTCCCCCCCCCACTCACACAACACAGGTTGACCATCATCCCTCCCCCCACTCACACAACACAGGTAACTCATCATCCCCCCCCCACGCCACAACACAACGACTCATCATCCCCCCACTCACCCTACACAGTGACCCCATCAGCCCATCCCTCCCCACCACTCACACAAACACAGGTGACTCAATCACCCTCCCCCCACTCACATCAACACACAGGTGAACTCATCATCCCTCCCCCACACACACAACACAGTGACCCATCATCCCTCCCCCCACTCACACAACACAGGTACTCATCATCCCTCCCCCACTCACACACACAGTACTCATCATCCCCCCAACTCACAAAACACAGGTGACCCATCATCCCTCCCCCCACTCACACAACACAGGTGACCCATCATCCCTCACCCCCACTCACACAACACAGGTTGGGGTGGGACTCATCGTCATCCCCCACGCACACAACACATAGACACATCATCCTCCCCCCCACTCACACAACACGGTGACTCCAACATCCTCCCCACCAATCACACAACACAGGTGACTCATCATCCCCCCACTCACACAACACAGGTGACCCTTCATCCTCCCCCCACTCACACAACACAGGTGACCCATCCAACCCTCCCCCCACTCCACAAACAACACTGGTGACCCATCATCCCTCCCCCCACTTACGCACACAACACAGGTGACCCATCATCCCTCCCCCACTCACCACAACACGTGACCCATCATCCCTCCCCCCACTCACACAACACATGTGAACCATCATTCCCTTCCCCCCCACTCACTACAACACAGTGACCCTTCATCCCCCCCCCACTCAACACACACAGTGACCCATCATCCCCCACTCACAGCAACACAGTTGACCCATCATCCCCTCCCCCCCACTCACTACAACACGTGACCCATCATCCCTCCCCTCCAATCACACAACACAGTGACGCCAGTCATCCCTTCCCCCCACTCATAACAACACGTGACCCATCATCCCTCTCCCAACTCACACAACACATGTGTCCCCCATCCTCCCGCCCACCCACTCACACAACACAGGTGACCCATCATCCCACCCCCCACTCACACAACACAGTGACTCATCATCCCTCCCCCCACTCACCAACACAGTGACCCATCATCCTCCCCCCACTCACACAACACATGTGACTCCATCATCCCCCCCACTCACAAACACAGTGACCCATCATCCCTCCCCCACTCACACAACACAGGTGACCCATCAATCCTCCCCCCACACACACAACACAGGTGACCCAACAACATCCCTCCCCACTCACGACAACACAGGAAACCATCATCCCTCCCCCACTCACACAACACAGGTGACCCAACATCCCTCCCCCCACTCACAGTCAACACAGGTTGAGCTCATCATCCCTCCTCCCCACTCACAAAAACCCCAACTCAGGGACCCATCATCCCTCCCCCATCTGACACAACCAGGTGACACCATCATCCCTCCCCCCACTCACACAACACAGGTGGACTCATCAGCCTCCCCCAATCACACAACACAGGTGACCCCATCATCCCAGCCCCCACTCACACAACACAGTGACCCATCCGTCCTTCCCCCACTCACACATACACAGGTGACCCATCATCCCTCCCCCCACTCACACAACACAGGTGACCCATCATCCCTCCCCCCACTCACACAACACAGGTGACCCATCAACCCTCCCCCCATCTCACACAACACAGGTGACCCACATCGCTCCCGGCCACTCACACAACACAGGTGACCCATCATTCCCTTCCCCCCCACTCACACAACACAGGTGACTTCATCATCCTTCCCCCCACTCACTACAGCCCATGAGACCCCATCATCCCTCCCCCCCACTCCACAAACACAGGTGACCCACATCCCTCTCCCCCCACTCACACAACACAGGGGTGACCCATAATCCCTCCCCCCACTCATCACAACACGAGTGACTCATCATCCCTCCCCCCACTCACACAACACAGGTGACCCATCATCCCTCCCCCAACTCACACAACATAGGTGACCCATCAACCCTCCCCTACTCACACAACACAGGTGAACCCATCATCCTTCCCCCACTCTCACAACACAGTGACCCATCATCCCCCCCCAACCTCACACAACACAGAAGGGTGACTCACATACCCTCCCCCCACTCACACAACCAGGTGACCCATCATCCCTCCCACCCACTCACACAACCAGTGACCCATCGCATCCCCCCCACTCAGCACAACGACAGGTGACCCATCATCCCTCCCCCACTCCACAAGACACAGGTGACCCATCATCCCTCCCCTCCACGTCACACAACCAGTACTCATCATCCCTCCCCCACTCTCACAACAACAGTGACCCATCATCCCTCCCCCCACTCACACAAACAGGTGACCCATCATCCCCACCCCCCACTCACGACAACACAAGTGACTCCATCATCCCTCCCCCACTCACACAACACAGGAGACTGCATCATCCCTCCCCCCACTCACACAACACAGGTGATCCATCATCCTCCCCCCCAACTCACACACACAGGTGACCCATCATCCCCCCCACTCACACAACTCAGGTGACCCAACACCCTCCCCCAACTCACACAACACAGGTGACTCCATCATCCCTCCCCCCACTCACAACACACAGTGACCCAACACCCACCCACCACTCACACAACACAGGTGACCCATCATCCTCCCCCCAATCAACAGAACACAGGTGACCCTCATCCCTCCCCCACTCACACAACACAGGTGGACCCATCATCCCTCCCCCCACTCACTCAACACAGGTGACCCATCAGCCCACCCCCACTCAACACACAACACAGGAGACCCCTCATCCTTCCCCCACTCACACAACACAGGTTTCACATCATCCACCCCCCACTCACACAACACAGGGACTCATCATCCCTCCCCCCACCACACTCCCAGGTGGACCCAACATCCCTTCCCCGCTCTCACACACACAGGTGACCCATCATCCCACCCCGCCGACTCACACAACACAGGAAGACTCATCACCTCCCCCCACTCACACACCACAGGTGACCCATCATCCCCTCCCCCCCCCCACACACACAACACAGGTGACCCATCATCCCTCCCCCCACTCACACAACACAGGTGACTCATCATCCCTCCCCCACTCACACAAACACGATGTACCCATCACCCTCCCACCCACTCACACAACACAGGTGACCAATCACCCTCCCCCCACTCACACAAACACAGGTGACCCATCATCCCACCCCCCACTCACACTCACAGGTGACCATCATCCCTCCCCCCCCACACACACAGGTGACCCATCATCCCTCCCCCCACTCACACAACACAGGTGACCCATCATCCCCCCCCACTCACACAACACAGGGACCCATCATCCCTCCCCCCACGCCACAACTCAGGTGACCCATCATCCCTTCCCCCCCCACTCAACACACACAGTGACTTCAACATCCCCTCCCCCCACTCAACATCCAACACAGGTGACTCATCATCCCTCCCCCCCCCACTCACACAACACAGGTGACATCATCATCCCTCCCCCACTCAACACAACACAGGTGACTCATCATCCTCCCCCTTTCACACAACACAGGTGACCCATCATCCCTCCCCCCACTCACACAACACAGGTGACTCATCATCCCTCCCCCACTCACCACAACACAGTGACCCATCATCCCTCCCCCCAACTCACTCAACCACATGTGACTCACATCCTCCCTCCCCCCACAACACACAACACAGGTGACTCATCAACCCCCCCACTCACACAACACAAGACCCATCATGCCCTCCCCCCACTCACACAACACAGGTGACCCATCATCCCCCCCACTCACACAACACAGTGACACCATCATCCGCTCCCCCCACTCACACAACACAGGTGACGCCATCATCCCTCCCCCACTCACACACACAGGTGACCCATCATCCTCCTCCCACTCACACAACACAGGGACCATCTTCCCTCCCCCCACTCACACAACACAGGTACTCATCATCCCTCCCCCCACTCACACAACACAGGTGAACCCATCATCCCTCCCCCGCACTCACACAAAACACAGGTGACCTCATCATCCCTCCCCCCACTCACCAACACAGTACCCATCAACCCTCCCCCCCACTCACACAACTCAGGTACACATCATCCCTCCCCCACGACGCTCACAACACAGGTGACTCATCATCCCTCCCCCACTCACCACCAACACCAGGTGACCCATCACCCTCCCTCCACTCACACAACACAGTGACCCATCATCCCTTCCCCCACTCACACAACACAGTGACCCATCATCCCTCCCCCCCTCCACTCACACAACACAGGTGACCCATCATCCCTCCCCCCACTCACACAACACAGGTGACCATCATCCCTCCCCCACTCACACAACACAGTGACCCATCATCCACTCCCCCCACCCACAACAACACAGGTGACCCATCAACCCTACCCCCCCACTCACACAACACAGTTACTCCATCATCCCTCCCCCCACTCAAACAACACAGGTGACCCATCATCCCCCCACCACACAACACAGTTGAACCCATCATCCCTCCCCCCACCACACCACCAGTGGACCCATTCATCCCACCCCCCAAACACGACAACACAGGTGACCCATCTCCCACCCCCCCCCCCCCACTCACACACACAGTGAGACGCACCTCTCCCTCCCCCACATCACTACAACACAGGTGACCCATCATCCCTCCCCCACAATCACACAACACAGGTGACCCATCATCCCTCCCCCACGTCACACAACACAGGACCCCATCATCCTCCCCACTCACACAACACAGTGACTCATCTCCCCCCCCCACTCACATCAACACAGTGACCCATCATCCCTCCCCCCACTCACACAACACAGTGACCCATCCATCCTCCCCCCACGTGCTCATCACAACACAGGTGACTCACATCCCCTCCCGCCCACTCACACAACACCGTTGACCCATCATCCCTCCCCCCACTCACACAACATCAGTGACCCATCATCCCCATCCCCACTTCACACAACACAGGTGACCATAAATCCTCCCCCACCCACACAACACAGGTGACGCCATCTCCCTCCCCCCACTCACCAACACATGACCCATCATCCCCTCCCCCCTCACACAACACAGTGACCCATCATCCCTCCCCACTCCCCCCCCACACAACACAGGGGACCCATCATCCCTCCCCCCACTCACACAACACAGGTGACTCATCATCCCTCCCCCCACTCACACAACACAGTGACCATCATCCCTCCCACCACATCACACAACACAGGTGACTTCATCATCCCCTCCCCCCACTCACACAACACATGTGACCCCCATCATCCTCCCCCCACTCACACAACACAGGTGCCCATCATCCCTCCCGCCCCTCACACAACACAGGTGACACATCATCCTCCCCCCACTCATACAACACAGTACCCATCATCCCTCCCCCACTCACCCAACAACGAGGTGAACCCATCATCCCTTCCCCCACTCACACATCACAGGTGACCCATCATCCTCCCCCCATCACTACAACACAGGTGACCCATCCATCCCTCCCCCCACTGCACACAACACAGTGACCCATCATCCCATCCCCCACTCACCAACACAGTGACCCATCATCCCCTCCCCCCACTCACACAACACAGGTGACCCATCATCCCTCCCCCCACTCCACACAACACGATGTGACCCATCATCCCTCCCCGCACTCCAGACAAATAGTGCCTCATCATCCTCCCCCCCAATCACACGACACAGGTGACCCATCATCCCCTCCCCCACTCAACACAACACAGGTGACCCATCATCCCTCCCCCACTCACACAACTACAGGTGACCCCATCATCCCTCCCCCCACTCACACAACACAGGTGACTGCATCATCCCTCCCCCACACACACAACACAGGTGACCCATCACCCTCTCCCCCACTCACACAACACAGGTGACTCATCATCCCTCCCCCCACCCTCATACAACACAGTGACCATCATCATCACCCATCCCCCACTCACTGAACAACACAGTGACCCATCACCCCTCTCCCCCACTCACACAAACACAGGTGACTCATCATCCCTCCCCCCACTCACACAACACAGTGACACATCATCCCCCCCCACTCACGACACACACAGGGACCCATCATCCCTCCCCCCACTCACACAACACAGTGACTCCATCATCCCTCCCCCCACTCACACAACACAGGTGACTCATCAGCCCTCCCCCACTCACACAACACAGGTGACCCATCATCCCTCCCCCCACTCACACACCACATGAGACCTCAATCCCTCCCACTCACTCACACAACACAAGGTGACCCATCATCCCTCCCCCTCACTCACACAACACAGGTGACTCATCATCCCTCCCCCCACTCACACAACACAGGTGACTCATCATCCTCCCCACTCACAAAACACAGGTGACCCATCAGCCTCTCCCCCCACACACACAACAAAGGTGACCCATCATCCTCCCCCCACTCACACAACACAGTTGACATCATCATCCCCCACTCACACAACACATGTGACCCATCCATTCCCTCCCACCACTCACACAACACAGGTGACCCATCATCCCTCCCCCCAACTCACACAACAAGGTGACTCATCATCCCCCCCCACTCACACAACACAGGTGACCCATCATCCCTCCCCCACTCACACACAACACAGGTGACCATCATCCCTCCCCCCACTCACACAACACAGTGACCCAACAACCCACCCCCCACTCACACAACACAGTGACCCATCATCCTCCCCACTCGCTCAACACAGGTGAACCCCATCATCCCTCCCCCCACGCACACACACAGGTGTCCCATTCATTTTCTCTCCCCCACTCACACAACACCGGTGACCCCATCATCCCTCCCCCCACTCACACAACACAGGTGACCCATCATCCCCCCCACTCACACAACACAGTGACCCCGATCATCCCTCCCCCCACTCACACAACACAGGTACCCATCATCCCTCCTCCCCAATCACAACAACACGGTGACCCATCATCCTCCCCCCACTCACACAAAACACAGGTGACCCATCATCCCCTCCCCCCCGACTCACACGATCACAGGTGACCCATCACCCTCCCCCCACTCACACAACACAGGTGACCCATTCATCTCCCTCCCCCCACTCAACAACACAGGTGTCTCATCATCCCTCGCCCCCACTCACACCACACAGGATGACCCAATCAACCCTCCCCCCCTCACACAACACAGGTGACCCATCACCCTCCCCCACCACACAACACAGGTGACCCATCATCCCTACCCCCACTCACACAACACAGTGACCCATCACCTCCCCCCACTCCACACAACACAGAGACCCATCATCCCTCCCCCACTCACACACCACAGTGACCCTTCATCCCTCCCCCACACACACAACCCAGGTTGACCCATCATCCTCCCCCCACTCCATCTCCCCACAGGAGACTCATCATCCCATCCCCCACTCACTACAATCACCAGTGACCCATCATCCTCCCCCACTTAAGACAACCAGGTGACCCATCATCCCTCCCCCCACCTCACACAACACAGTGACTCATCAACCTCCCCCCACTCTCACAACACAGGTGACCCATCTTCCCTCCCCACGACTCACACAACACAGGTGACCATCATCCCTTCCCCCACTCACACAACACAGTGACCCATCATCCCCTCCCCCACACGTCACACAACACATGACCCATCATCCCTCCCCCCACTCACACAACACAGTGACCCCTCATCCCTCCCCCACTCACACAAACACAGTGACGCCATCATTCCCTCCCCCCACTCACAAACGACAGTTGACCCATCATCCCTCCCCCCACTCCAACACACAGTGACCCATCATCCCTCCCCCACTCCACTACAACACTAAAGTTAGGTGACTCATCATCCACCCCCCACTCATCACACGAGCACAGTGACGCCATCATCCCTCCCCCCCACCACACAACACAGTGACCCCATATCCCTCCCCCCACACACACAACATAGGTGACTCCATCATCCCTCCCCCCACTCACAGCAACAAAGGAGCTCATCATCCGCTCCCCCACTCACACAACCACATGACCCATCATCCCACCCCCCCACTCACACAACACAGGTCACCCATCAACCGTCCCCCTACTCACACAACACAGGTGACCCATCATCCCTTCCCCCACCCACACAACACAGGTGCCCATCTCATCCCCACCCCCCACTCACTAAAACACAGGTGACTCATCTTCCCTCCCCCCACTCACACAACACAGGGTGACAACATCACCCTCCCCCCACTCACACAACACAGGTGACCCATCATCCCCCCACTCACAACAACACAGGTGACACCATCATCCCTCCCCCACCACACACACACAGGAACCATCATCCCTCCCCCCACTCCCACAACACAGGTGACCATCAGCCCTCCCCCCACTCACGACAACACAGGTGACCACAACCATCCCTCCCCCCACTCACCAACACAGGTGACCCAAGTCTTCCCTCCCCCCACTCACACAACACATGTGACTCATCATCCTCCCCCAATCACACAACACAGGTGACTCATCACCTCTCCTCCCCCCACTCACACAACAAAGTACCTCATCATCCCTCCCCCCAACTCACACAACACAGTGAACCCATCATCCCCCCCAACCACACAACACAGGTGACTCCATCATCCCCTCCCCCCACTCACACAACACAGGTGACACCATCCTCCCCCCCCACAGCACACAACACAGGTGACCCATCATCCCTCCCCCCACTTCACACAACACAGGGACCCATCATCCCTCCCCCCTAATCCACAGAACACAGGAACCCATCATCCCTACCCCCCACACACACAAAACACAGGTGACCCATCATCCTCCCCCCACTCACACAACACAGGTGACCCATCATCCCTCCCCCCACTCACAACAAAACACAGGTGACCCCATCATCCCTTCCCCCCACATCACACAACACAGGTGACCCATCATCCCACGCCACCCACTCACACAACACAGGTGACTCATCATCCCTCCCCCCACTCCACAACACAGGAGACCCAGTCATACCCCTCCCCCACACCACACACAAATGAAAACTACCCCATAACGCATCTGAATAATATGAAATTAAATTTATCCTCAGTTTAGGTAAGATCATGACACATGTCACTTGGGTAAAGATTATTTACAATCTTTGATGGTACAGTACAACCAAAATGCACTATACCCTTAAATAAGACTATAACACAAGTGAATATTACATTCAAAACACAAGTATACAACTACCAATAGAAAAAAAATTTGGATATTACCGTTAATGACTTAAACTTATCACATACATTAATTGCCCCCTCACCTACCCGAAATAATATGAACCCGTTATCACACTTGTTGACGTTACAACCTAGACTGTGACATATAGGAAAAAACCTAAGAGGTAATTAGTATAAGTATAGGTGAAACAGTAACACCAAAGACACGGTACATTCAATAACAAATATTAACATAAGGGAAACATGACCAAGTCTTACACATTGACACTTCAACCAGGTTAAGATATGCTTCTAGTGCTTAACAAGTCCAGGAACATTGCCACAATGAAGTTCAACCAATCCTTAATTACATCAGCGTATCTAAGGCGCATGCAGGTGCAGACAGCCACAACTGTGTATGTGCCGTTACACATCCCATACACACTGGTTCATACACATTAGCACGTTACATTATTCCAACACTCTCGCCACACTAAAGTGGCGCACATTCTTTGCAACTGTCCAACCCCAAGGAGTTAGTTAGTTAGTTTAATATGTTTATTATGCACCCCATACCCATCCTGTGGGCGGTAGTCAAAAGATTACAGAGGTACATAATGGGTCCAGGGACTGGGCCTCAAAGTTTTGATAGCTGAGCAAGTTACAGAGGTAATGAATTCACAATTTACAAAGGTAATGAACTCCAGGTAGGTCTAGTCACAATCATGACAAGTTACAAAGGTATTTACAGAGTTCAGCCATCAAAACTTTGGAGCCCGGTCCCTGGACTCATTGTGTACCTCTGCAACCCCAAGGAGGCGACCCTGTTTCTACCCCTGACATCCCATCCTACAGTAGCACTTACCATCCCTACCTTGCCCCTCCCACCTGATTTACAAATCTAATAAAACCTCTAATGTAAGTTCTCTATATCCCTTTGAGAAAGCCCGCTCCCACCTTCTCCCATAAATTTCCCTGTTACGGCACAACGTTTTATAAAACATAGCTGCTAAAACCCGCCTCTTCACCTCTCTAACCCCTTTCCCCCTCATTCCCCACAATATGTATATATAATCTACCATAATGTACCCCACAGCCCTAATGATACTCTCATCTAATCCCCCCACATCAAGACTTAAAGCTCTCAGAACAGAAATCCCTTTACCCCCAATCTTACGGAGCACCCTATTCAACCAACCCCTGATGCTACCTATCCCCTCACAAAAATGTACGCCATGAAACGCCGACTCCTTACCTTCCCATATTCCACCCCCCCTCAACCACCCGTCTATCCCTCAGAACCATACCCGACGACAAAATGCCATGCAGAAAACAATACATTACGTCACGTGCTCGTGGCTGTAACCTCATCCTACTTAACCTATTCCATATACTTCCCCATGTATACATGGGGAAAATTCCCTCTACAGGCGCCACAACCCTCCCCACCAACAATCGACACATCGCACCTATTTTGACCTTCCCCGGATCCCGAACTGACACCATAGCCCTCAAAACAGTTTCACACTCCCGCAACTCCTCTCCTGAATACATTCATTTCAATCTTTCACAGATCCTGACCAGATCCCTCCCCACCCACACCTTCCCTCACCACCTTCCTTTTAATGAAGACACATTTGACCCTCCGCTTTAAGTCCAGCAAACCCAACATTCCCTGCTGCACAGGTAACATTACCACGTCCCTTTTAAGCCAATCACATCCCGAACCCCACAAGAATTTAAAAACCCTCCTGAGTATGTCCACTATTGCCGTCCCAGTTAATGGGAACACGGCCGCCATGTGCCACACCTTACTATACAATAAGACATTAATAACAATGGCACACTGCACAAGAGTCAAATGATAAGGCCTCCTCAATGCACCCAATCACCCCTGAATCCTATCCACCAACCTAATCGATTTTCCATGCGTGCCACAGCCAGATCGTCTGCATAGATAAGACCACAAATTTTTAACAAATTCACCCGCCTCCCCACGACTGAACTACCCCACTCAACCCTCCCAGCCCAAGCTCCTAATCCCATGACCATGGACTTTTCTGAATTCAGTCATACCAGTTGCATCCGAGAACAATTGTACTACCCCATCCAAGGTATCCATTGACATCCCCTCCCTAACCAGAACAGTAGTGTCATCTACATACCCTATTAAGACCGGCCAAACCCTCCCAAACCTACTCCTTTCACCCCCCTATAAGAACATAAGAGCATAAGAATGTAGGAACACTGGAAATAAATATACCATTTATTACCATGTAGGAACACTGCAGAAGGCCTACTGGCCCATACGAGGCAGGTCCTTATCAAAACGACCTCTACCTAAAGCTACCCAAGAAATAACTCCCGTACCCCATGACACCAATCAAACCCAGCCCCTCCCACTCATATATTTGTCCAGTCTCTTCTTAAAACTACCCAAGGTCCTAGCCTCTATCACCCCCACTGGGAAGACTGTTCCACGCATCTACAACTCTGTTAGAAAACCAGTACTTACCTATGTCCTTTCTAAATCTAAATTTATCCAACTTATATCCATTATTTCTGGCTCTTACCTAGTTCGACACCCTCAGTACTTTATTAATATCTCCCTTGTTTATGCCTGTCATCCACTTATACACTTCAATGATATCTTCCCTCATTCTACGCCTCTCCAGAGAGTGGAGATTTAAGGCTTTAAGTCTATCTTCATACGGGAGGTTCCTTACACAGTAAATCATTGCACATATGCTTCTCTATCATCCTATAAAAGGGGTCCTGTATGCATGCAAATAAAAATTGTGACATAGGGCACCCCTGTCAAAGTCCCCTTTCCATTACAATCTTCCCACCCAATCTCCCATTAATCTGTACCCTCGCCATTGCACTGCCATACAAAGCATCTACTCATCCCACTATTTCTTCCCCAAACCCCTGTCCCCTGAGGATGGCTCTCAATGGTTCTCGTTCCACTCTGTCATATGCTCCCTGCCAGTCTAAAGCCCCCCCTTCCCTTTTGCTTCCACGAAATCCCTTAGGAATCTATGTCCCTCCACCATAGACCTCCCTGGCAACCCATACTGAGTTCTTAATACTACTTGATCCACTACGCATTTAAACTGATTCCCCAAAATCTTGGCAAACAGCTTATAATCTGTGCATAACAATGGTATTGCCCGGTAGTCCCTAAGTGTATGTTGCCCCTTACCCTTCGGTACCAATATTACTACAGCCGTTGCCTGCTTCTCTCCCAACTCTCCCCTCTCCTTCATTAAATTTAATAACCTAACCAAAAAAACCTTCATTAGCTTCCAATGCTGATGAAGTTCAATGTCGATAAGTGTAAAGTACTAGCCCTTGGTAATGAAAATAACCCTCGAAGCTATAATCTAGGCGAAGTTTTTTTTTTTTATATATATTTTATTTAAAACATGACATTACAAAATATAATATATAAAACTCATTTTAGGGTATAAATTAACACAATCCTACCTACAGCTAACATTACACACCACACTTACAACTCCGTGTGGGTACACCCCCCCTTCCTGCTCCCTCATCCTATCACTTAACCCAAACCTGTTGGAGCTACCCAACAGAATTACATGATATGAACAGCACTTTTATATACACATCCCTTGAAATGGTACCGAATAATCGATTGCAGACCATGCAATTCATTGCACTGAACATATTATACAGACATATTACCCTCCCCCTAGTGGTTATCCAACCACCCCACTAGTTACAACCTAACATGCTAACAATGAATGTTGCCTAATCTAATGTCACACAGCAATTATCAAAAAATTTTTTTTATGTAATTGTCCTATTGGTTCAAGTACATAACAATATGTATTACACAACAATGATGACATAGAAAAGTCACAAAGACATACAAAATGACTACAAAGCCATATGTATAAACTTAGTCTCAAAAATCCATCACATGTAAGCTTCTACACATTTAAACATGCAATTCCAATGTTAAAAACAATAACAGCTTCATCTATGACATTCAAGCTCTATACAGCTTATATGGACATAACAAATTGCTATTGACAACAGTACAATACAACATAAAATATAACCATGACATAAGTAACACATGAAGACTGTGCCTAGCACGCACCTAAACACAAAAAACCTATAACACCACTGTTGCCCAACTTTATTTACACTATCTGACGTACATTAAATTCTATACTCTCAAAACAAAACTGAAAATTGCAGCTCACCAGTGGCGAACAATAATGCACAGACATTAAAACAAACATATCACAGCATATCTCTGGACACCGTGCATGATCACAGCATCAACACTATGCAGTGCAAGGCACCTAGAAAACAAGTTGGAGCAAAGACATGCAATTATTATAGCAAAACTCCAAATTACAATGTCATTACCGTAAAGCAATATTACCACACGCAATATATATAATAGGTGTATAGTCCATGTCACACAAAAACCTGGCCAGCTCCACAGGTGCTAGCACCCGTGGTCCACATATTATTCACTCACGCATCACTCATCCAACACTCACGCAAACATTTATTGTTATCCATTACCAGGGAGGCGACCCTGTTTTCACCCATGACTTCCCTACCCCAGCAACACTTTCCAATCATACCCTCCCCTCCCTCGTATATTACAAGTCTAATAAAACCTGTAACGTGAGTTGCCTATATCCCTCTGAAAAATCCTTCACCCACCTCCTCCCATAAATTTCCTTATTTCTACATACCGTTTTATAGAACGTTACCGCTAACACCCTCCTCTTCTCCTCAGTAACCTGTTTGCCCCGCAATCCCCACACTACATAGATATAATCTGCCATAATGTATCCCACAGCTCTGATTACACTTTCCTCCCAACCCCCCACGTCGAGACTTAATGCTCTCAATACAGAAATTCCTTTACCTCCTATCCTATTTTATCACCCTATTTAACCACCCCTTGACACTCCTCATTCCATCACAAAAATATACTACATGAAAAGCCGACTCCTCCCCACCACATATCCCACACTCCCCCCCGACTCGTCTATCCCGTAGAACCACACCCGACGGTAAAATGCCGTGCAGGAAACGATACATTACATCCCGAACACGAGGTTGCAACCGCATCCTACGCAACCTATTCCATATACTTCCCCATGCATACATGGGGAAAATTCCCTCTACAGGCGCTACAACCCTCCCGGCTAACAATCTACACAACCTACCTATTTTAACCTTTGCTGGCTCTCGATCCCACGCCATAGCCCTCAAAACAGTTTCACACTCATGCAACTCAACTCCTGTATACATCCGTTGCAATCTGTTATGGATCCTGGCCA
This sequence comes from Cherax quadricarinatus, assembly GCF_026875155.1. Lineage (NCBI taxonomy): Eukaryota > Metazoa > Arthropoda > Malacostraca > Decapoda > Parastacidae > Cherax > Cherax quadricarinatus. The sequence goes on from NC_069401.1 coordinate 1,700,685, forward strand.
AACCCCCCCCACCCACACTTTCCCTCATCACCTCCCTTTTAATGAAGACACATTTGACCCTCCGCTTTAAGTCCAACAATCCCAGCCCCCCCTTACTTACAGGTAACATTACCACATCCCTTTTAATCCAATCACAACTCGAACCCCACAAGAATTTAAAAACCTTCCTAAGTATGTTCGTTATTGCTGGCCCAGTTAATGGGAACACGGCTGCCACGTGCCATACTTTGCTATACAGTAAGATATTAATAACAATGGCACGCTGCACAAGGGTCAAATGATATGGTCGCAATGCACCCAAGCGTCCCTGAATCCTTTCTACCATCCTAATCGAGTTTTCCGTGCGTGCCACAGTTAGATCGTCTGCATAAATCAGACCGCAAATTTTTAACGAATTCACCTGCCTCCTCACAACTGCACTACCCAATCAACCCTACCGGCCCAAGCCCTAACCCATAACCAGGATTTATCTGAATTTACCCTCATACCAGTTGCCCCTGCGAACATTTTTACTACCCCGTCTAATGTGTCCATTGACATCCCCTCCCTGATCAGAACAGTTGTATCATCCACATACCCAATTAAAACTGGCCAAACCCTCGCAACCTCACACCCTGGTCCCTCTACGTGACACATACGCTGCTCCACCAATCTATAAAAGGGGTCCTGTACGCATGCAAACAATAATTGTGACATAGGACACCCCTGCCTAATTCCCCTACCCATTACAATCTTCTCACCCAATCGACCATTAATCTGTACCTCGCATTGCACCTCCATACAACGCCTCAACCCAACCCACTATTTCTTCCCCAAACCCCTGACCCCTGAGGATGGCTTTCAATGCTTTCCGATCCACTCTATCGTATGCCCCTTGCCAATCGAGTGCCACCAAACCTCCCTCCCTCCCCCCCCCTTTTGCCTCCACGAAATCCCTAAGTAACCCATGCCCCTCCACCATGGACCTTCCTGGCAAACCAAACTGAGTTTTTGATACTACCCGCCCCACCACACACTTGACCCGATTTCCCAAAATCTTCACAAACAATTTATAATCTGCACATAACAACGAGATCGCCCGGTAATCCCGAAGCATATGCTGCCCCTTACCCTTCGGTACCAATACAACGACAGCCGTTGCCTGCTTCTCACCAGCTCACCTCTCTCCTTCATGCAATTTAATAACCTAACCAAAAAATGCCTCATTAATTCCCAATGCTGCTGATAAAACTCTGCCGGGAGTCCATCAATTCCAGGTGCTTTGCCCTTTCGCATTCCACTTAAAGCCCTCCATATTTCTCCCTCAGTTATTTCCCCACCCAGTGCTTCCCTATCACTGTTACACAACTGACATACCACACTCCCACACACCTGTTCTAAAACCCCATCCTCTACCCCTTCTCGTTGCCAGTACTTCTCATACCACTTGTCAGCAAACGCCCCATTCCTTCTGTAGCTTGTATGACCTGCCCTCCCTGTACCCTCCTATCGACTCATGAACCTCCAACCATGGAATAGTCATTGCCTGCTGTCTTTGTTTCTGCCTACGCAATACGCACGATGAAGGTCTATCGCCCCATAACACTCTTCCCCCACCCGCCTGTACCCCACCGCTTGGAACCTCTCATCCTGTACCTCACGCAGTCTCCCTTTAATTGCCATAATATCATCCATGGGATAATTGCCCACCACCCCCCCTCGCATAGCAACCCCGTAATCTATCCTCCAAATAGTTAGCAAGCCCATATTTTAAAGAATTGATACGTTTCCCTTCCTTTACGTAATATTGCTTAATCCGTTCTTTAGCCACACCATCCCACCACATCACCACATCCTTTACCCCCCTTTATCTCTGCACTTAACCCCTCCCACAGCGTTGCAAATCCCTCTATCCCCTCCTCATCACCTAACACACTTGTATTTAATTTCCAATAACCCCTAGATATACCTGCTAGTGACTCCCACGCCACCTCTGCTACTACCGCCTGACTATCCGAATAAGCTATTTCTATTGTACGGAAAAATGTCAACCCAACCCCTTGAGATATATACAGCCTATCCAACCTAGCAGCGTAACCCTGTCTTACAAAAGTGTGTTCTACCCCACGCCCCTCCTCCAACCGCATCCCGCAACTGAATATCCCTCAAAAGATCTCGCAAGGCCGCCGACACGTGCCCCGCACCTTTTGGTTCCACGTCAGCCCTCCTAATAACGCAGTTCCAGTCCCCACCAACGACGGCCACTGTAGGTAACCCACGTAAGAAGAAAACTAGTTCTTCACATACAAAATCCCTTTTTACCCTCACATCATTTTCTGCTGGTGCATACACACTTACAAAAGATACCCTCTGCCCCATCCACCACCCATCCACGCGCAATATTCTTCCCCCCTCCCCCCTCACTTCTTCGCAACACAAACGGGCTCGCCTCCCTGATCAATATCCCCACACCACCTTTCAGACGTGCAGATGGCAGAGTCATAACCTGAAACCCCTCCACCTCGAGCACTCTTCCCCTCCTGAAATTGTGTTCTTGCAGGAACACTACATCCACCCTATATTTATACAGAAACATTCGAAACCATTCCTTCTTCACACTATTACACAATCCATTTACGTTCACAGTCATACACCTAAGGCCTCTTTATAGTTTCCAACCCTTCCTCCTCTCTTCATTCATCCCAGGGCCTCCTGCCCCAGAGCCAGCACAAGGCTTCACACCATCAACCCCCCCCTTTTTTGCGATGCCTCTTATCATGACTACTTCGACAGTGCTCTTCCTTCCTCCCAGACCTCTGCGCCGGCGTCAGGACATCATCTGAGTCTGACGCCACCGCTCTCTTCCTCGTGATGCCCTCTACATCCATGTTATCTTCTGAGGTACCCTCACGATGTACCTCAACCTCCACCACGCCTCGTTCCACAGCACACGGCGACAACTCACTCTTACTAGTTGGCCCGTCAACCCTGCTATGGTTTGTATTATTACATCCCTCTACAGGCAACGCCATGCCTCCCACCAGCTCAGGAACAACATCCTCTGCAGGTGGCGTCAATGTCTTTAACACTTCCTGAAGCTCTTCCTCTAGAGCCTGCACCTCCTCCTGCACTTGCACTTCTGTACTTTTCCCTTGTCTAGTAACAGATCCTTTTACATCAGAGCTTACCTCACACATGCCAGTCTCCTCTTTGGCATCCTCCACCTCTTCACTCCACAAGCGCCCAAGCTCTTGCTTTCGCGTGGGGCTCTCAACAGCTATCACGCTGGTAACTGGTGCTTCACCAGTTTGTGCTGGCGCCCTCCTCAGCTTCACGCACTCTGCTGCCATATGGTCGTACGCCCCACATATTCTGCACGTACGTCTCTGTCCGGCATATGATACCATAACTTGCGTCCTGAAGTCCTCCAACACGACGTAAGACGGTATGGGATGTCTCAGAGTCATCTTCAGGGAAAAGGTACCCTCCGGACGGCCCATGTAAGCACCTGCCGTCCACTTTGCCCTTTTGTGCCAGATGTACGGTTTCCATATGCCTCGAAAACACTCTGATGTCAGCCTCATCTGCCTCAAATGGAACATTACGTATCTTAACCCACGTAAAGTGGCGAGATACGTCAATCAAATGCACCTTCACAGCTGGAGTAGCATCAAGACTCACGTCTTGGAATCTCGTCACCAAAGACTCGTACACGGACGTGGAATTCAGTTTGACGAAGATTCTGTAAGCCCCATTCAGGGCTACACCGTACACCTCATCGTCCTGGATTCCATAGGTCTCCCTAATGATTGTTGGGAGTAATACCTGCGCTGAAGAGTGGGAAATCGCCCCACGAAGCAGCTCAATACCAATGGTATTTACGTGCCTCCTCACACTCAGCGCCATGTTGATACAAGGTAGCTCGCCTGAAAACAGCAGAGGGGTGCAGAGCACAACCGCACTCGACCGTGGTCAGGCAGCGAATGAAAAATTGTGACATAGGGCACCCCTGTCAAAGTCCCCTTTCCATTACAATCTTCCCACCCAATCTCCCATTAATCTGTACCCTCGCCATTGCACTGCCATACAAAGCATCTACCCATCCCACTATTTCTTCCCCAAACCCCTGTCCCCTGAGGATGGCTCTCAATGGTTCTCGTTCCACTCTGTCATATGCTCCCTGCCAGTCTAAAGCCCCCCCTTCCCTTTTGCTTCCACGAAATCCCTTAGGAATCTATGTCCCTCCACCATAGACCTCCCTGGCAACCCATACTGAGTTCTTAATACTACTTGATCCACTACGCATTTAAACTGATTCCCCAAAATCTTGGCAAACAGCTTATAATCTGTGCATAACAATGGTATTGCCCGGTAGTCCCTAAGTGTATGTTGCCCCTTACCCTTCGGTACCAATATTACTACAGCCGTTGCCTGCTTCTCTCCCAACTCTCCCCTCTCCTTCATTAAATTTAATAACCTAACCAAAAAAACCTTCATTAGCTCCCAATGCTGATGAAGTTCAATGTCGATAAGTGTAAAGTACTAGCCCTTGGTAATGAAAATAACCCTCGAAGCTATAATCTAGGCGAAGTAGAGCTTGATCATACAGAATGTGAAAAGGACTTGGGAGTCATGGTGAGCAGAAATCTAAAGCCAAGACAGCAGTTCCTTAGTGTGCACAACAAGGCCAACAGATTACTAGGATTTATCTCAAGAAGTGTAAGTAACAGAAGTCCAAAAGTTATTTTACACCTCTATACATCACTAGTTAGGCCTCATTTAGATTATGCTGCTCAGTTTTGGTCCCCTTACTACAAGATGGATATAGATTCATTAGAGAACATACAGAGAAGAATGACTAAAATGATTTACTGTGTAAGGAACCTCCCGTATGAAGATAGACTTAAAGCCTTAAATCTCCACTCTCTGGAGAGGCGTAGAATGAGGGGAGATATCATTGAAATGTATAAGTGGATGATGGGCATAAATAAGGGAGATATTAATAAAGTACTGAGAGTGTCGAACCAGGTAAGAACCAGAAATAATGGATTTAAGTTGGATAAATTTAGATTTAGAAAGGACATAGGTAAGTACTGGTTTTCTAACAGAGTTGTAGATGCGTGGAACAGTCTTCCCAGTGGGGTGATAGAGTGGACCCTGGGTAGCTTTAAAAAGAGATTGGACAAATATATGAGTGGGAGGGGCTGGGTTTGATTGGTGTCATTGGATTCGGGAGTTATTTCTTGGGTAGCTTTAGGTAGAGGTCGTTTTGATAAGGACCTGCCTCGCATGGGCCAGTAGGCCTTCTGCAGTGTTCCTCCATTCTTATGTTCTTATGTTCTTATAAAACTCTACTGGGAGCCCATCGATTCCCGGAGCTTTGCCCTTACGCATTTCACTTGAAGCCCTCCATGTTTCTTCCTCAGTTATTTCCCCTTCCAACGCTTCCCTATCACTGTTTCCCAACTGACATATCACATTCACACACACCTGTTTTAAAACCCCAGCTCCTACCCCATCCCTTTGCCAATACTTTCCATACCACTTGTCTGCAAACACTCTCATTCCATCTGTGGCATGTATAACCTGACCCACCCTATACCCACCTACCGACTCATAAACCTTCAACCATGGAATAGCTGTTGCCTGCTGTCATTGCTTTTGCCTATGCAATACACACGACGAAGGCCTATCGCCCCATAACACCTCTTCCACGCCTGCCATTACCCTCACCACTTGAAACCTCTCATCCTGTACCTTGCACAGCCTCCCCTTAAGTGCCAATATGTCATCCATAGGATAAATGCCCGCCACTGCCCCACCTCGCATAACAACCCCTTAACCTGTCCTCCAAATAGTTGGCCAAGCCATATTTCAAGGAATTAATTCGTTTCCCTTCTCTCACGTAATATTGCCTAATCCATTCTTTAGCCACACCATCCCACCATGTTACCACATCCTCTGCCCCATGTACCTCCCCACTTAACCCCTCCCACAGTGTTGTAAATCCCTCCAACCCCTCCTCATCTCCTAACACACTCGTATTTAACTTCCAATAACCCCGAGAGATACCTGCCAGTGACTCCCATCCCACCTCTGCCATGACCCCCCTATGATCCGAATAAGCTACCTCTATTGTGTGGAAAAACTTTACCAAGACCCCTTGAGAAATGTACAACCTATCTCACCTAGCCACATAACCCCTCCTTATGAAAGTGTGCTCTACCTCCCACACTCCCCCTTCAACTGCATCCCTCAACTGAATATCCTTCAAGAGGTCTCGTAAGGCCACTGACATGTGCCCCGCCCCTTTTGGTTCTACATCAGCCCTCCTAATAACACAGTTCCAGTCCCCACCAACGGTGGCCACCGCAGGTAAACCACGTAAGAAGAAAACTAGGTCATCGCATACAAATTCCTGCTTTACTTTCATATCATTCTCAGCTGGTGTATACACACTTACAAAGGTTACCCTTTGCCCCATCCACCGCCCATCCACATGCAACACCCTCCCCCCTCCTCCCCCCTCACTTCGTATCAACACAAACGGGCTCACCTCCCTGATCAATATACCCACACCACCTATCAGACATGCAGATGGCAGAGTCATGACCTGAAACCCCGCGACCTCCAGCTCTCTCCCCTCCTTGAAATTGTGTTCTTGCAGAAACACTACATCAACCCTATATTTACACAGAAACATTCGAAACCATTCCCTCTTCACACTATTACACAGTCCATTTACGTTCACAGTCATACACCTAAGGCCTCTTTATAGTTTCCAACCCTTCCTCCTCTCTTCATTCATCCCAGGGCCTCCTGCCCCAGAGCCAGCACAGGGCTTCACACCATCAACCCCCTCCCTTTCTTGCGATGCCTCTTATCCTGACTACCTCGACAATACTCTTCCTTTCTCCCAGACCTCTGCGCCGGTGTCAGGACATCATCTGAGTCTGACGCCGCTGCATTCTTCCTTGTGATGCCCTCCACTGCCATGTTGTCTTCCGAGGATCCCTCAAGATGAACCTCAACCTCCACCACGCCCCATTCCACGGCACACGGTGACATCTCACGCTTACTGCGTGTCCCGTCCTCCCTGCTATGGTTTTTTCTTACACCTGCCTCCTCAGGCATCGCCGTGTCTCTCACCAGCTCGGGAACAACTTCCTCAGCAGGTGGTGTCAATGTCCTCAACACCTCCTCAAGCTCTTCCTCGAGCGCAATTACCTCCTCCTGCACTTGCACTTCAACACTCTTCTCCTGCCTAGTAATAGTTCCTGTTATGATACAGTTTGCTTCACACATGCCAGTCTCCGTTATGGGATCCTTCACCATTTCACTCCACAAGTGCCCACGGTCTTGCTTTCGCGTGGGGCTCTCAACAATGGCTTCCACACTGGTAACTGGTACTTCACCCGTCTGTGCAGGCTCCCTCCTCAGCTTCACACACGCTGCCGCTATATGGTCGTATGCCCCGCATGACCTGCACGTACGCCTCTGTCCGGCATACGATACCAAAACCTGCATCCTAAAGTCCTCCAACACGATGTAGGATGGGATGGGATGTCTCAGAGTCATCTTCAGGGAAAATGTTCCCTCCAGACGGCCCATGTAGCCACCAGTTGCCCACTTGACCTGTTGTACCAGATGTACAGTCCCATATGCCTCAAAAACTCTCCTGATGTCAGCCTCATCAGCCTCAAACGGGACGTTACGAATCTTGACCCACGTAAAGTGGTGGGATACATTGATCAAACGCACCTTGACAGCTGGAGTGGCGTCAAGACTCATATCTTGGAATCTCGTCACCAATGACTCGTACACAGACGTGGAATTCAGTTTGACGAAGATTCTGTATGCCCCATTCAGGGCTACACCATATACCTCCTCATCCTGTACTCCATACGTCTCCCTAATGATGACTGGGAGTAACACTTGTGCCGATGTGGGCGAAATTGCCCCGTGGATCAGCTCAATCCCAACAGTATTCACACGACGCCTCACACTGGTCGCCATGTTGATACAAGGTGGCTGGCCTGAATGAACAGCAGAGGGGTGCAGAGCACAACCGCTCTCTACCGCAGTCAGGCAGCAAATGGATCGGATCATCAATCACAAGACTTGCAGAGGGAAAATTCCTAGGTATCCACCTTGACAATAGCCTTAAGTTCCAGACACATATACAACAAATCACCAAGAAAATCTCTAAGACTGTAGGCATACTATCAAAGATACAGTACTACGTTCCCCAATCAGCTCTCCTGGCACTGTACCATTCACCCATATACCCTTATCTCAAATATGGAATTTGTGCATGGGGATCAACAACATTCAATCACCTAAGACCTCTAATAACCCAGCAAAAGGCAGCAGTCAGAATGATAACAAATTCCCACTCCCACCAGCATACTCCACCAATTTTCAAAAGTCTAAATCTGCTCATCATTAAGAACAGTAAGTAAGTAAGTAAGTAAATAAGTAAGTAAGTTTATTCAGGTATACACAAATACAGTTACATAGAATTATCATACATAGCAGCATATGTGTAGAGAACCTAGGATAACCCAAAAAAGTCAGACAGAGTGACTTATTTCCATTGGGGTCCTTTTACCTTATTATTATAATATAAAGGTTATAATATTTTCTTATTATTCTATAATGAAGATAAACATCTTATTATCATGCTAAAAGACTATCTACTACACGAAGGTCATTAAGACTATCTACAATACGAGGGTCAATTACTAGGAATAAGGTAAAATTTACACGTATGTTAGCTAAAAAATAGAAAATCATTCCCCTCCCTTTCTGTACATTCATCAGACACCTTTTGGCACTCTTCTTGAACTGGTTCATGCTATGACTGGCTTTGACATGCGCAGGCAGTCTGTTCCATTCCTTTATTGCTGTACAATAAAAGGTGTTTGAAGCCTGGCCAATGACTGTGGGTACTACAAAGTTGTGCTCTCTCCCCCTAGTACTATGATTGCTTTGGTTCCCAACCTTGACAAAATTGACAGCAATATATTCTGGACACTGTTTGTGAGCAATTTTATAAACATGATTTAGCTTCAGTCTTCAACATTCAGCATATTCAACTGCTGTAATTCATCCTGGCCTACATGTTCTCTTTGTCCCAGCCCCAGGATGAATCTTACGATTTTGTTTTGGGTGATTTGCAGTCTATCTTTCAGTTTTTTTGTCAAGGCAGAGTACCATGAAGAGCAAGCGTAATCCATATGGCATTGTATGAGGGCTAGACATAGGGTCCTGCGAGCCTCAGTAGGTAGACACTGTGCTTGTCTATACAGGAACTTCAGTCTGGCATTCGTTTTTTTTACTACACTGTTCCCTATCAATTCTCCTGACATGCATGGGTCAAAGGGGATTCCCAGATATTTTACTGATGAAACCAAAGTGATGGGCTCCCCATTACACTGGACATTAAAATTATTTACCCTTCTCAGTTTATGTTTTGTGCCAAAGAGAATGGCTTCAGTTTTCCCGAGGTGTAATGATAGCTTGTTGTCTACTAACCATTTGCTGCACACTCCAGTTCCAGTGTTAAAACATTAGCTATATCTTGTGGGTCTTTACGTGACACTAACAGGGCACTGTCATCTGCATACAGTAGGAGTTTGCACTTGACACTGATAGGCATGTCATTGACATAACATAAGAATAATAAGGGACCTAGAATACTACCTTGGGGAACTCCACATGCTATCAGCAGGGGTTCTGATTCCGTTTTGTTGATTTTGACAATTTGTCTCCTGTTGCTAAGGTAGGACTTAAACCAGTCTACAGAACCTATACCGATAGTTTGAAGTTTCTTACATAATATATTGTGGTTGACAGTATTGAAGGCCTTTTGCAGGTCAAAGGTTACCATACCTATGATGTTCCCCTTTGACATTTCAGTTCTCAGGTAATCCATCAGATTAATTAGGGAGGTGTCGGTTGAGTAAGATCTTCTAAAGCCCGATTGATAACTATGGAGAATGTTGTTGTCATTAAGGTACTTAACTACTTGAGAGTACACCGCCCTCTCTAGAATTTTGGATATTATACCGAGTATACTAGCAGGCCTATAGTTGCTGACATCAGACCTACTATTTTTCTTGAAGATAGAAGTAACTCTGGCCTCCTTGAACCCCTCCGGTACGGTATTAGTGGTGATTGATAGATTTATTATGTGAGCAACAGGGATTGACAGTTCAGAAGCACCATCTTTTAGGAACTTAGACAGGATGTTATCAGGGCCTGTGCTCTTAGTTGGGTTTAAACTGCTTAGTTCTTTTTGAATAAAGTCATGAGATACACTTACTAGTTGACAACTGTTTGGGGTTACCCCTTTATTGGTATAGTATGTTTGAAACTTATCAGAGTCTGTGTTAAAGGTATTTGATGCAGCTGGTAGTTTACTTACTAGTGTTGATGTAACAGATGTGTAGTAGGAATTAAAGCAATTTGCCACCTTAGATGTTTCGTGGCATACCTCATTATCGATAGTGAATACTATGTTAGACCTATCTACTGGTTCATGGCTATACCCCAACTGTTTTAGTTGTTGCCAGAGCTTTCTGGGGTTATGCTTATACTCTTCAATTTTTGAGCAATAGTGCTTTGCCTTTGCTCCTTTTATAAGTGTCTGTACTCTGTTCCTCACCCTTTGGAATTCATTTAGTGCTGCAATATCCTGCCTGTTTGCTTTAAATCTTTTAAGCAGCTGATCTCTGAATTTCATATTATCTAATATCTCAGTAATCATCCAGGGTTCAGTTCTTCGTTTAATCCTAACCTCTTTAACTGGTGCAATATTATCAAGGATGGTAGTGAACATTGTTATGAATTTTTCCCAGGCATCGTTTACGTCCGTGCAACTTGTTATCTCTGTCCAGTCACAACTGTGTAGCCTATTTACCAGTGTTTCTTTACTGTAGCTTCTAGTTGACCTCATTTTTATTGTCCTGTGTAGGCCTATCCTATCCCTAGTGATTTTCCTGGTGCAGTAAATGATGAAATGCTCACTAAGACCTGTGGTAATGACGCGTGACTAATGTTCTCAGCGCGGTTACGAAGTATGTGGTCAATTAGGGTGGCTGAGAACTGTGTGATCCGGGTTGGTGTATTAATTAGTTGAGTGTAACTATTTAAACCTAGAATTTGCTTGTACCTTTTGCATAGCCCGTTATTTTGCTGCTGAAAACAGATATTGAAGTCGCCCAGTATTATTGTCTCGCAATTGTTTTCAAGTCCGGACAATACTCTGGAAAAGTCTTCTAAGAGCTGGTCCTGGGTAGGAGGGCGGTAACTAGTTCCTACTAAGATGGGTTTGGTCTTGGGAAGCAGCACTTCAAACCATAGAATCTCCAGTTTATTGTTATTTAAATCAGGTCTTGGGTTGTAAGCTAAGTCATTTCTAATGTAGGCACATACTCCACCACCTTTTCTGTTCCTATCTAAGCGTTTTATATTGTAATCTTCTATTTTGACCTCGTCGTCAGTCACCGTATATCAACCAGGATTCAGAGATGGTTTTTAACTGCCGCCCTAATTTTGTTAGCTAGAATCTTAATCTCTGCCAATTTAGGAAGAAGTGATCTTGTGTTGACATGAATAAAGTGAAGGCCTGTTTTCATAAAACAATTATAATCATCAATATATGGCAATGGGTCATTTGTATTAAAATTAGGTAAATCAATGTCATCATTGCTAAAGGTTAACTGTGCCAAAGTGCATTTGTTACACACAAAATGAATTCTGGCACCGTTGCTATAATTGTACATACATCCATAATGCACCCACCCCTTACACATTTTACATAAGGTGCCTTTTCTGTTTTTTATGCGTACTTTAGTACAGTGTATGCACCTGTTTGGTAGTGTTTGAGATAATAATGGCTGTATTGTCTCACACTGACCTATGTATGCATTACATATGGAGTTAAGGTTATCATTCCTAGCTACTAGACTGTCATTATCACCGTCATTCATCTGTCTGTTTTGCCTCTGCACAATAGTTTGAGGTCTTGGATTAATTTGGACATCACCACTTAAGAGCGCTACAACAAAAGCTGTGTGCCACTGTTTTTGTTTGGGTATGTGGTGTTGCCATACCTTGCGGCGATAGTGACATTTACTTTTCAGGTAGGATGGCAACTGTTGGGCTTTTACTGTCCAGGGCGCTGTTACTCCATTCACCTTTTCCAGCCCTCATGACTGATTTCTTTCTTTATGAAATTGAAGAAGAAAGATAAATATAATTATTGCAGCCTGTACCCCCCTAATGCCTGCCATTTTCACTCTTCGCTCTTTTACTCATATACAATAATATTTATTTCTCTTTTCCAGTCACCTAGTACACCCTAGTATCTGCTTTAGCAATCACCACTGAATTACTAGTAAATTTTCTTCTTCAAAACCCTGTTCACTGCTCACTTTTCCCTTAACTTCACAAACCCCTTTCAGTTAACCCCTTATTACACACTCCCCTTCCGCCTCACTTCACAGTCTGGCTTCACCTATTCAATTCAATTAAATTCAAAGTTTATTCTCTATAAGGATTACAATGTGAGTTTAAAAGAATTTGGTTATTGTGTGGTTTACATGTATAAAATAATAATTACAGAGTGTCCCACTAAAACACCTAGCATGGCTGGGCATTTCGGGCAGACTTAAATTAAATCTTAAGTTTAAAATATTACAAATTATGAGTAAGTTGGTATTATGGCTAAGTGACTAAATACTAGTTTGTGAGTTTAGCAATGTGAATGCTTTTGTTTTGGCACTATACATAGTTTCAGTATTGGAGTATCACAGGCCAACTTATGATAGTTAAGATTTATTATTTTGAGATTGAGATTGATATTTCTGTTTATGGTCAAATGGGTGAGTGAGTGTAAGTGTTAACCACCAGGTGGTATTCGTGTAATTAGCACCATAGTTGGGATTGTAGCCAGCAACAGCTTTGAGAGCATTTAGCCTAGCTTTGCATTTCTTGTTTAGTTGTGGTACAGTGGATTTGTTAAAGGGTACATCTACACCAAGATATCTGTAAGTTTTAACGTAGCCAATGATTTCACCCTGCAAATAGATGGGTGGGGGATGTCGTTTGCTTGTTAATAGAGAACAAGTGATTTGAAAAGGATCATCATGGGCTTGGCATCTCTCGTTTTGAAAGTTTTCATTATCCATCCTATCATTTTCTTTGCACGTGCGATCGTGGTACTGTTGTGATCCTTGATAAGTGAGATCCTCAGACATTACTACTTCCAGGTCCCTTACATTATTTTTCCGCTCTATTGTATAGGCCGATCAGTAAGTATATAAACTCTGTTTTCTAGTTATCATCTCCTCCAGTTTTCATAACGGAGTAGTTGGAATTTGCCCTCATTTGAACATTTATATTGTTTACCGTTGGCCCACTGGAAAACTTTGTTTATAACTCTTGGAGGTAAACCGCGTCCTCAGCAGATGACAGCCTCATGCAGATCCTAGTATCATCCGCAAGGATGATACGGGTGCTGTGGTGTATATATCTGTCTATGTCTGATATGAGGATGAGGAAATTAAGATTGGGGCGAGTACTGCGCCTGTGGAACAGAGCTTCTCTCACTATGGCAGCCTCCGATTTAACTCTTTTGACCACTACTCCTTTGTGTTGCGATTGTTAGGAAGTTGAAGACCATCTCCCACTTTCCCAGTTATTCCTTTAGCACGTATTTTATGGGCTATTACGCCATGATCGTATCTTGTCCCAAATGCATTTGCAAAGTCTGTGTATATTACACCTGCATTCTGATTTTCTCCAGGGGTATCCACTAGCTACGTTTTATAGGGCGGGGGAGGGGGGAGACAACACAGTAAGTGTCAGGGGCCCGAGACTGATCAACTGCCTCTCAGCAAACATAAGGGGGATTACATAGTCCCCCTGGCTGTCCTTCAAGGCGGCACTGGACCAAGCACCCTAAGTCCGGTACCTGACGCAGGCCTGCTGGTGGCTCGTACGTTGGATTGCGTGCAGCCAGCCATTAACAGCCTGTTGATCAGGCTTCTGACCACCATGAGGCCTGGTCAAGACCGGGCCGCGGGGGCGTTAACCCCGGAACTCGTCTCCAGGTAAACTACAGGTATGCAGCTGTGAAAAGAGAGATGGACCGCTCGGCAAGGAGCGGTTGGTTTCGAAGGTATCTAGCCAACCTGGCTGCCTCCAATGCAGTGGTTAAGACCGATCTGCAGGCTCCGCCAGGGGCGATCGAAAGGAGGAATGCGGGCGCCCCGGGTGACACCATTTTTAGTGGGTGACACCATAGAGCCTCTAAGAAGGTGACACTAATGCCAAAACATGCAGCAAACCAACATTTATTTAATTTATGTCTTGCAAACAGTAACATTGGAGGATTTGTATTACAACATGGGTTGCACTACAAAGAGAGCCTCTATTATGCCTAGCTTTATGGCCAACATAACATTATTGACTTACAGAATACTTAACACAAGGAGTATATCATATGTTTTGTAGCAGGCAGGAATAGTAATTATTTCATAGTTGAACAGTTGATTATTAATTATAAGTGAATCAAAATGCAGCCTATTAATATATAACAAAGTACAAATAAACCTATATAGGGAAAATCGTTGATTTTGATGATGTGATAGATGATTTGTATAATTGAAGGCAATGAAATGTACGATCAAAATACACTGAGATGGTTTACCTTACTCAAAGGTCAAATTGGAACTAGCATTTTCTCTGATATTGCAATGTTTTTTTTTATTGATTGAAGATGAATATATTTAGGATCTGTTGCTGCACTCAAAGTGGGTATTTGAGTTTATGTTCCTCATATTACTACGATTATTTATTTTACGTTAATAAAGTTGAGAAGTATTCTCCTTCGGTTTATGGCTCTTAAATGTTCCTCATTGCTAATCATTTGTCACTGGTCCATGTAGTAGTGACATAAGTGGAGTTTTACCCTCCCATCCCCCCGGCCTGGCAGTCTTCAAGCTGGCACTGGACAAGCACTAAAGTCGGTACTGACCAGCCGGGCTGTGGCTCGTACGTTGGTTGCTGTGCAGCCAACAGTAACAGCCTGGTTGATCAGGCTCTGATCCACAGGAGGCCAGGTCACAGCCCGGCCGCGGGGCGTTGAACCTTCCGGAACTCTCTCCAGGTAAACTCCAGGTAAAACTCCAGGCCCTTGAATTTTCATGGGGTT
>NC_069401.1:1720886-1767119 GCF_026875155.1 Cherax quadricarinatus
ACAGTCAAAGACCTAGGTGAATCAGATTAGACAAGAAGGTGGAGACTCACAAGAAATGATCAGGAGGTATGTGAGGAGCAGAACAGGAGATTCAAGGAAGTTTTTACAGTAGAGACAGGAAGGGCTGTGGAGACAGAACAGAAGGGAACATCAAGAGGTGGAATACACCAACAAGTGTTGGATGATATACAACAACTGAGGAGGAGGTGAAGAAGCTCTTAAGTGACCTTGACACCTCAAAGGCGATGGACCGGACAACATCCTCCCATGGGTTCCCTTAGAGAAGGAGCAGAGATGCTGTGTGTGCCTCTAACCACAAACTTCAACACTTCCACTTGAAACGGCAACTATACCCTAGAAATGGAAGACAGCTAATGTAGTCCCCATATTTAAGAAAGGAAAACAGAAACGAGGCACTAAAACTACAGACCTGTGTCTCTGACATGTATCGTGTGCCAGGTCATGGAAAAGATTTCAGGAGGAGAGTGGTCGAACCACCTGGAAAGGAACAAGATTATAAATGAAAACCATGGGTTCATGGAAGGCAAAATCTGTATCACAAACCTCCTGGAGTTTTTATGACAAGGTAACAGAGTAAGACACGAGAGAGAGGTTGGGTAGATTGCGTTTTCCCTAGACTGCAGGAAGCCTTTGACACAGTTCCCCACACGAAGATTAGTGCAGAGCTGGAGGATCAGGCACACGTAAAAGGAAGGGCACTGCAATGGATAAGGAATACCTGACAGGTAGCAGCAACGAGTTCATGGTACGTGAAGAGAGTATCACAGTGGGCGCCTGTTACGAGCGGGTCCCCCACAAGGGGTGTGTGGTCAGGTTCTAGACCAGTGCTATTTTTGATCAATGTGAAAGACATGATGGAAGGAATAGACTCTGTAGTGTCCCTGTTCGCAGATGACGTGAGCTGATGAAAGAATTCAATCGGACGAGGAAGATGCAGACTGCAAAGAGACACTGGAAGGCTGGACATGTGGTCCAGTAACTGCTTCTCGAAATCAATCCAGCAAAATGCAAAGTCATGAAGATTGGGGAGGGTCAAAGAAGACCGCAGACAGAGTATAGGCTAGGCGACAAAGACCTACCGACCTCACTCAGTGGAGAAAAAGGACCTTGGGGTACCATAACACGAGCACACACCGTAGGCACAGACATCAACCAAATAACCGCTGCAGCATACGGCGCCTGGTCAAACCAGAGAATTGCGTTCCGATACCTTAATAAGGAATCGTTCAAGACACTGTACACAGTGTCTGTTAGGGCCCATAACTGGAGTATGCAGCACCAGTCTGGAACCCACACCTGGTCAAGCCACGTCCAAGAAGTTAGAGAAAGACAAAGGTTTGCAACAAGGCTAGTCCCAGACTCAAGGGAATGTCGTACGAAGGAAAGTTAAGGGTAATCGACTGACGACACTGGAGGACAGAAGGGTCAGGGAGACAAGATAACGACATTCAAATACTGCGGGGAATAGACAAGGTGGACAGAGATAGGATGTTCCATAGAGGGGACTCAGGGCAGGGGTCCCAACAGGAAGCTGAAGACTCAGACCGAGTCCACAGGACTTAGGAAGTATTCTTCAGTCATAGAGTTGTCACAAGTGGAATAGCCTAGCAGTGAAGTAGTGAGGCAGGAACCATACATAGTTTTAAAGAAGAGGTATGACAAAGCTCAGGAAGCAGAAAGAGAGGATCCAGTACGATCAGTGAAGAGGCGGGGCCAGAGCTAGTCTCGACCCCTGCAACCACAATTAGGAGTACAATAGGGTGAGTAACACACACACAACACACACCACACACACACCCACACACACAAGACACAACACACACACACATACACACACACACCACAGCACACACACAGTGCACACAACCGAGGAAGAAGTGAAGAGGCTTCTGGTGAGCTAGATTCCCTCAAAGGCAATGGGGCCAGATAACATCACCCCATGGGTATTGAGAGAGGGAGCAGAGGCGCTATGTGTAACCCTAACAACAATATTCAATACATCTATCGAAACAGGGATGATTGCCTGAGCATGGAAGACGCAAATGTAGTCCCAATCTTAAAAAGGAGACAGACATGAAAGCATTAAACTACAGACCAGTCTCACTGACATGTAAATTTGAGCAAAATCAAGGATAATATTGCACATATTAGCTGTAGTAGTGTGGTCTGTGATAACACTACAACGATGCCTAGAAAGGATTGAACTCATCAACGGATGCGTGCAGCCGCATGGTTTCAGGACGGAAATCCTGTGTCACAAACCTACTTGGAGTACTATGACATGGTGACAGCAGTAAGACAAGAAGAGAGAGGGGTGGGTGGATTGCATTTTCTTGGACTGCAAGAAGGCGTTTTTACACAGTTTTCCACACAAGAGATTGGTGCAAAAACTGAGGACCAAGCACCAGGATAACAGGAAGGCACTACAATGGATCAGGGAATACTTGGTCAGGAAGACAGCACGGAGTCATGTACGTGGCGAGGTGTCAGAGTGGCACCTGTGACCAGCGGGGTTCCCCGACAGTGGTCAGTCCTAGGACCAAGCTGTTTTCTGGTATTTGTGAACGACATACGTGAGAAGGAATAGACTCTGAGGTGTCCCCTGTTTGCAGATACGTGAAGTTGATTGAGACAATACACTCGATCGAAGACCAGGCAGAACTACAAAGGGATCTGGACAGGCTGCAGAAAAAACTGGTCCCAGCAATTGGGCTCCTGGGAGTTCAATCCACCAAGTGCAAAGTCATGAAAGATGGGGGAAGGCAAAGAAGGCCGCAGACGGAAGTACATCAGGGTTTCAAGACTACAAAACCTCACTTCAAGGAAAAAAGATCTTGGGGTGAGTATAACACCAGGCACATCTCCTGAAGCGCACATCAACCAAATAACTGCTGCAGCATATTATGGGCGCCTAGCAAACCTCAGAAACACAGCATTCCGACATCTTAAATAAGGAATCGTTCAGGAAACCTGTACAACCGTATACGTTAGGCCCATATATGGAGTATGCGGCACCATTTGGAACCACACCTAGCCAAGCACTTAAAGAAACTAAGAAAGTGCAAAGTTTGGCAACAATACTAGTCCCCCAGAGCTAAGAGGTATGTCCAACGAGGAGAGGTTAATGGAAATCAACCTGACGACACAGGAAGGACAGGAGAGATAGGGGGGACATGATAACGACATACAAAATACTGAGAGGAATTGACAAGGTGGACAAAAAGCAGGAACTGTCCAGAGATCGGACACAGTAACAATGGGACACAGTTGGAAGCTAAAGACACAGATAATCACAGGGATGTTAGGAAGTATTTTCGTCAGCCACAGAGTAGTCAGTAATGTGGAATAGTTTGGGAAGCGATGTAGTGGAGGCAGGATTCCATACATAGCTTTAAGCAGTGGTACGATAAAAGCTCACGCTCGGGAGAGTGACCTAGTAGCGATCATTGGAAGAGGCGGGGGCCAGGAGCTCGGACTCGACCCCCCGCAACCTCAACTAGGTGAGTACAACTAGGTGAGTACACAACACACATAGTTACAAGAGGGTGTTCCTAGACAGAGATTCTCATTCTTATTCGGTGGGACAGCACGAGGGAGAGGACAAAAAAGCGAAAGAGCCTAGGAAAGGAGACAAGGATGGAACCGTAGAGTCATCAAGCAGAAACAGAGCAGCAAGGGCAAGCACACACAACTATCCTCAGAAACCCCACAACCTATCTCACCATCCCAACACACACTACAATCATACCCACAGCTTCTACCCACACCCAGCTATAAATCCCCACAGCATGCTGCCAGGTCTTCCCCCCTCAACGGGCCCCCCAAACCACAGTGTTGGAAAGGAAACTGAAGTATGTACACAAAGGGCGCTGATGGATAATAAATAAGTGGATGAGTGGCACATAAGAGTCAAAGAGGCATCACCGGACATCATAGCTCTCACAGAAACCAGAAGCTTACAGTATGAATAACAGATTGCCATCTTTCCTAATGGCTACCAAATCCTGAGGAAAGACAGAGGGAACAGGGGGGATGGAGGAGTGGCACTGCTGATCAAGGAATCGATGGAATTTTGAATGAGTCCTGGTGGAGAGGAGACAGTGAGAAGAAAGGATTACATACTGGAATGCTTCACTCTGGAGGCCCAAGGTGGTAATTGCAGTGATGTATAACCCAACCACAGAACAGCAGGAGGCCAAGGGAAGAGTATGATGAGAGCAATAGAGCAATGGTTGACGCACTGGCTGCAGTGGCCAGAAGAGCTCATGCATGCAGGGCAAAGCTCCTAATCATGTGTGACTTTAACCACAAGGAGATCGATCGGGAGAACTTGGAGCCACATGGGGGCCAAGATATATGGAGGGCTAAGATGATGGAGGTGGTACTGGAAAACTTCATGTACCAACATGTAAGGGACACTACAAGAGAGAGAGAGAGAGAGGAGAGGATGAACCAGCAAGACTGGACTTAGTATTCACCTTGAGTAGTGCAGATACTGAGGACATCACATATGAAAGACCCCTTGGGGTCAGCGATCATGTGGTTTTAAGCTTCGAATATGCGGTGGAGCTACAAGTGGAGGGGGAAGCAGGAAGGCCAGGCTGAATGAAGCCAAATTACAAGAAAGGGGACTACACAGGAATGAGGAACTTCCTGAACGGGGTTCATTGAGATAGAGAACTGGCAGGGAAGCCAGTTAATGAGATGATGGAATATGTAGCAACAATGTGCAAGGAGGCTGAGGAGAGGTTTGTACCCAAGGGTAACAGGAATAATGAAAAAGCCAGGATGAGCCCATGGTTCACCCAAAGGTGCAGGGAGGCAAAAACCAAGTGTGCTAGGGAATGGAAGAAATATAGAAGGCAAAGGACCCAGGAGAATAAAGAGAGCAGTCGTAGAGCCAGAAACGAATATGCACAGACAAGAAGGGAGGTCCAACGACAATATGAAAATGACATAGCAGCGAAAGCCAAATCTGACCCAAAACTGTTATACAGCAACATCAGGAGGAAAACAACAGTCAAGGACCAGGTAATCAGGCTAAGGCAGGAAGGAGAAGAGACAACAAGAAATGGCCATGAAGTATGTGAGGAACTCAACAAGAGATTCAAAGAAGTGTTCACAGAGGAGACAGAAGGGGCTCCAGAAAGATGGAGAGGTGGGGCACACCACCAAGTGCTGGACACAGCACACACAACCGAGGAAGAAGTGAAGAGGCTTCTGAGTGAGCTAGATACCTCAAAGGCAATGGGGCCAGATAACATCTCCCCATGGGTCCTGAGAGAGGGAGCAGAGGTGCTATGTGTACCCCTAACAACAATATTCAATACATCTATCGAAACAGTGAGATTGCCTGAGGCATGGAAGACAGCAAATGTAGTCCCAATCTTTAAAAAAGGAGACAGACATGAAGCACTAAACTACAGACCAGTGTCACTGACATGTATAGTATGCAAAGTAATGTGAGAAGCTTATCGAAGATGGTGGTCCTAAAAAGAATGATTCATCAACAGCAGCCAACAGGGTTTTCAAGGATGGGGAAAAATCCTGTGTTCACAAAACCTTGGATTTTATACAGGGGTGACGCAGTAAAAAGAGAGGGGAGGGGTGGGGGGTTTGGCATTTTCTTGGACTGCAAAAGGCTTTAAACACATTTTTCCACAAAAGAGTTTTATGAAAAAAACTGGGGGCCCAAAGGGCGGGGATAACAGGGAAAGGACTACAATGGATCGGGAATACTTGTCGGGAAAAACAGCAGTGGTCAGGGTCCCCCCGGGGCGAGGTGTCAGAGTGGGCACCCTTGTGACCAGGGGGGGTCCCCACGGGGGGTCAGTCCTGGGGCCCCAGGGGCTGTTTCTGGTATTTTTTAAACGAGATAAAGGAAGGAATAACTCCGGGTTTTTCCCTGTTTTGCAGATGACTTAAATTGATAAAGAAGAATTCATTCGATCGAAGACCAGGCCAGAGCTAAAAAGGGGAAATCTGGACAGGCTGCAGACCTGGTCCAGAAATTTGGCTCCTAGGGGTTCATTCTAAAACCAAGTGTAAAGTCAGAAGTTTGGGGGAAGGGGCAAAGAAGACCGCAGACGGAGTACAGTCTAGGGGGCCGGGGACTCCCAAACCTCACTAAAGGGAAAAAAAGATTTTGGGGGTAAAGTTAACACCAGGCACATCTCCTGAAGCGCACAACACCAAATAACGGCGGGAAAGCATATGGGCGCCAAAACCAAACCCTTTCAAACAGCTTTCCGACATCTTAAAAAGGGAAATCGTTCAGGCCCTGTAAAAACCGGGGCCCGGTGGCCTGGGGGCAAAGCTCCCGCTTCACACAGGGAAAGGGCCCCGGGGGTTCGATTCCGGGGGGTGGAAACATTCGACACGTTTCCTTAAAACCTTTTTGTCCCGTTCACCTAGCAGCAAATAGGACCCGGGGGGTTAGACGCCCGGGTTTTGGGGCCATCCTGGGGGACAAGATTTAAAGGCCCCAAGGAAATAAGGAAGAAAAATTTCCCCGATTTACGCACTGACTTTTTTTGGGGTTTTCTTTGGGGGGCTAAAACCCCCGGGGGTTTAAAAAACCGAACGAAAAACTTTTCTTTTCTTATCTTACTTACCCATTTTGGAGTAACCCGGGACCCTTTGGGGAAACCCCCAAACCCAGCCCAAACAGTAAAAAAACTAAGGAAAATGCCAAAAAATTTTTAAAAAAGACTAGTCCCGAGGGTAAAAGGTTTTTCCTCGAGGAGAGGTTTTTAAGGGGGAAAAAAACCTGAAAGACCCCTGGAGGGCGGGAGATAGGGGGGGCTGATAAAAGACATACAAAATTCTGAGAGGAATTGACAAGGTGGACAAAGACAGGATGTTCCAGAGATTGGACACAGTAACAAGGGGACACAGTTGGAAGTTGAAGACACAGATGAATCACAAGGATGTTAGGAAGTATTTCTTCAGTCACAGAGTAGTCAAGAAGTGGAATAGTTTGGGAAGCGAAGTAGTGGAGGCAGGATCCATACATAGCTTAAAGCACAGTACAGGGAGAGTGACCTAGTAGCAACCAGTGAAGAGGCGGGGCCAGGAGCTTGGACTCGACCCCTGCAACCTCAACTAGGTGAGTACAACTAGGTGAGTACACACGCACACATGTGGTAATGCTTTATTTACAGCTAGCATGGGGGTGACACCAAAGATGCTGCCCCGGGTGACACCAGAGATTCCGCCCCGGGTGACACCAACTCTGGCGACGCCTCTGCTCCAGCAGGTTATGCACTAGGATGAGTTGAGTTAACTCATCAAAAGTAGCGACACCACTTGCTTTATACCAGCTGGTAAAAGCTTTTGTCTGCTGTCAAACAAAGTCCACCAGGGATTGACCAAGCTTTCATCTGCTTAACTTGAATGACTTCCTATCCTTAGCTGGCATACATTGATATGCTCCAAGAACTGTGGTCTTCACCACTTTATAATCACTGAACTCAGTGTCATTTAACACTGATGTAAATTCCTGTGCCTTACCAAACAATGCTGTATGCACCAACGAAACACGGAACCAGCTGTACTGCTTTTGGCAAACTAAAGTCATTCACCATTTGAGAAAACTACATTCTTTCTTTTTCCCTATCAAATTCTTCCTTGGCATATGCCCTTTCCTCCCCAGTCTGTTCAAGATTGATTTTCACCAACTCAAGTGCCAATGAAGCAGATTCACCCTCAGACAACCCTGTAACGTAAGACTGACGGTTTTGCTCAGGTGATGCATTCGTTTCTTCTGGCGGGAACCTCAAGGTTTTATTCTTGGCTCCCATAGAGGGAGAAGTCTGATGTGCCATCTAATCTTCTCGAAGTTTGACACTTACAACAGTAAGAAGCCACGTAGCTGTAAACGAGCGTTCATAATCAATGCCAATGGAACGAACAATTTGCCAACAATGCTGTAGAAAAAAAATAGACAAGTTTAATAAAGTGTATTTAGACACTAGACGTCTGACTCGTCTAGGCAGCATACCCCAACGTAACATGCTATTTGCAATACACGCTCAGCTATGCACAGTACGACTGCAGAATACTCACATGATAAGGCTGACACGTAACAAAGTTGAATGTAGAATACGCACATACAATAGAAAGGCTGATACGTAATAGCAAAGCCGACTGCAAAATATTCACACAACAACAAGATTGACCATAGCGAAGCGAGCACAATGAACAAGCCAACAGCAAGCTGTCAACGATCACACAATAGCAAGCTGACCATAAAACACAAGGCTGACACACAAAGTTTCGTAAAGCGCTAGCAAAGCTAACACAATGCCAGACAGCAAGCTATACAATGTTCCTGCTTCAGTTTCAACCTTAGGCTCAACTCCTCTAAGTTCAGCTCCAGATTCCGGACAGGTCCCCATATTACAACCCAGGCACAATAAGACCTGTTATCCTGGGTGTAAAGGGGAGCAAGGAGCAGAACAAACACAGCTGAATGGCTGAAATATATTTTCCTTCATCAAGAGCAATATTAATTATTTACAATTATGTACACTATATACAGCTGGAAATGTATGTGTACAACATGGTTAGTCAAAGGCAAAGACACAGCCTGGAGACAGAATGGACAACTGTGCTCAACCAGTTCTAGAATAGAAATGACAAGGGTGGAAAGGTGAGTGGTAACCACTACACCTCCACAACTGCCAGACTCACCTTCTCATTGGCTGAACCTAGATACTGATCCGACAATGTGACCCCGAGCATCCGATCCTCAGCATCTGGTTCGCTGGTTGGGGAGGTAGCCTTTTAATGAGGGTATGTACATGCTCAGAATAAAGATTACGTACTCTTTGCATGCCACAATACATAATGAGAACCCTCAAAACTAGGGATGCCAAGCCACTGATGATTCTCTTCAAATTGCTTGTTCTCTTTAGGCTGGAATATTGCTGTACACCAACGACACCTTTCAAGGCAGGTGAAATTACAGACCTGGCGAATATAAGTACAAAAAGCACCTAAATTACTGGGAACAGTTGAAGTCCCCTGACCTGTACTCTTGGAATGCAGGTAAAAAAATACATGAGATACACTCGGAAAATCCTAGAGGGACTAGTCCCAAATCTGCACACAGAAATCACTCCCAATGAAAGCAAAAGACTCGATAGTTGGTGCAACATCCTCCCTCTCCCAGTGAAAAGTCGGGGCGCCATGAGTACTCTATGAGACGACACAGTAAGTGTCAGGGGGCCCAAGACTGTTCAACTGCCTCCCAGCATACATAACGGGGATTGCCAATAGACCCCTGGCTGTCTTCAAGAGGGAGCTGGACAGGTACCTAAAGCCAGTACCTGACCAGCCTGGCTGTAGTTCATACGTCAGTTTGCGTGTGGCCAGCAGTAACAGTCTGGTTGATCAGGTCCTGATTCACCGTGAGGCCTGGTCATGAGCCGGACAGCAGGGGTGTTGACCCCTGAAACACCTCCAGGTATACCTCATACTAATAAGTACTTAACTAATAAGTACTTAAGCACACATTATCTAATACTTACTGGTGGCTTCAACATTAACCTTGTTCAAGCTGATGACCCTTAAGTAACTAATTTCCATAACATGTTCAATTCCTTGCTTATACCAGCTATAACTAAGTCAACAAGAATTTCTGAGATGAGTGCAACCTCAACTGACCATATCTGGACCTCTCATAGCATCGCTGACCTTGTACATAGCGCGACCCAGAACTACTAATTCAGCAAGGAGGAGGGGTGTGGGGGCTGTCATAATGCAGGAACAGCACACGAGTACTGGATGTTCGACTAGGAAGACTAATAAACATCAACAAGGTTTGAATCAAAGTATTGCCATGTACACAATTCTTTCCTGGTGTTTGTCTCAAAATATTTAGAAGAGATTGGGTCAATCATGCCATACTTATGGGATAGGTTGCTTCAGGGGTCACATGCTTCCTTGCAGGTTACCTGACAGTTTCCCAGACAAGTTATAGTAATGACTTATCCAGGCAGCATTCTCATAAGACTGAGTTTTGTATGGCATCCAGGAGTTCCCGGGATGAGCAAACGCTCAAGATCTGTCTGTATCGATGATGATTAAGATAGTATTTCCAGAGACAGAAGATGATAATTTAGAGTCGTCGTCTGGTGGGAATATCTTCAAATTCCAGCATCAACGTGGCCGCTGCTGTTGCTGGTACAACTGTTGTCGATGTGGGAGGATGGGAGGCTTCTGTTGACTTTTTTCACATGCTTTGATTCATGATCAACATTCTATTCCTTTGACCTGTCGCGATTTTGCTTAGATGACCCTAAATCCCTAGCGTGGAAAAGACTATGGAGTGGATATCCTTGTTGGGTGAAAAAGGAAGATCTACAGCGGTGGGCAGCCCGCCTGCCCACCCCCTGGATGACCTGCATGGCGGCTCAACATATTTTTTCTCCTATTTGCTACTTAATCGTCCCACAATATTACCAAATTGGCAAGAAGGGCAACGCAAACTCCGTCCTCGAGCACAAGACAGGTGTCGGAAAAGTTGGAGTCAATGCTTCACCCGTACCAGGATCGATCCCAGGACTCTCAGTGTGTGAGCCGAGGACACTACCAACTAAGTCACGAGCTGACATATACCGTATAAACCCTGGCACTGGAGATGAATCCCTGATAAATCACAGAGTGAATAGGGCTCGAACCCATGGCAAGGGCGTCCTAAAACTCCTTAGTATTTTTTAAAGGTTTCTTCCAACCATTTTCTGGAACGGTGTCTCGAGTTACAAATTTTGCAGAGTAGAGTAAGTTTATTTAGGTACAGCCGTACAGGTACACGTAAGTACAGTAATCATACACAGAGTGACCTGTAGCTTGGTTGCTAACTCACACACTGAGGTCCGTGGTTTAATCTTCGGTACGGGGGAAAATTAAGTTGTGTTTCCTTGAGGCACCTACCTGGAGTATACCTGGAGAGGGTTTCGGGGGTCAACGCCCTCGCGGCCCTGTCTGTGATCATGCCTCATGGTGGGTCAGGGCCTGATCAACCAGGCTGTTATTGTTGGCCGCACGCAACCCGACATACAAACCACAGTCCGGCTGGTCAGGTACTGACTTTAGGCGCCTATCCAGCGTCTTCTTGAAGACAGCCAGGGGTCTATTGGTAATCCCCCTTATCTATGTTGGGAGGCAATTGAACAGTTTTGGGTCCCTCACACTTACTGTGTTGTCTCTTATCGTGCTAGTGGCGCCCCTGCTTTTCATTGGGGGATGTTGCATCGTCTGCCGAGTCTTTTGCTTTCATAGGGAGTTATTTTCGTGTGCAAGTTTGATACTAATCCGTCTAAGATTTTCCAAGTATATATAATCATGTATCTCTCCCACCTGCATTCTAGGGAGTACAGATTGACGAACTTCAAGTGTTCCCAGTAATTGAGGTGTTGTATCGCAGTTATGTGTGCCGTGAAGGTTCTCTGTACATTTTCTAGGTCAGCAATTTCACCTGCTTTGAAAGGTGCTGTTAGTGTGCAGCAATATTCCAGCCTAGATAGAACAAGTGACCTGAAGAGTGTCATCATGGGCTTGGCCTCCCTAGTTTTAAAGGTTCTCATTATCCATCCTGTCATTTTTCTAGCAGTTGCAATTGATACAATGTTATGGCCCTTGAAGGTGAGATCCTCTGACATTATCTCTTCCAGGTCTTACATTAATTTTTCGTTCTATTGTGTGGTTGGATTTTTTTTTATACTCCTATATAGTTTTAATTTCCTTACGTTTTAAGAATATAATAACATAGAAAGAAGGAACACTGCAACAGGCCTACTGACCCATGCAGAGCAGGTCCATGTATCCCCCCGGATTAGACCAACGCCCCACCCCCGGATTATCCCAATGACCCACCCAGTCTGGTCACCTCCACTCAAGGATGGAGCACTGCACCAGACCCAGCAGCACAAGCTAGTCAGGTCCAACTCACACCCACCCCACACCCACTCATGTATTTATCTAACCTATTTTTAAAACTACACAACGTTTTAGCCTCAATAACTGTACTCGGGAGCTGGTTCCACTTATCCACAACTCTATTACCAAACCAGTGCTTTCCTATATCCTTCCTGAATCTTAATTTTTCCAACTTGAAACCATTGCTGCGAGTCCTGTCTTGGCTGGAAATTTTCAGCATGCTATTTACATCCCCTTTATTTATTCCTGTTTTCCATTTATACACCTCGATCATATCCTCCCTAATTCTACGCCTTTCGAGAGAGTGCAGATTTAAGGTCCTCAGTCTATCCTCATAGGGAAGATTTCTGATACATGGGATCATCTTTGTCATCCTCCTTTGTACGTTTTCCAGAGCATTTATATCCATTCTGTAATACGGTGACCAGAACTGAGCAGCATAGTCTAAATGAGGCCTAACCAAGGATATATAGAGTTGAAGAACAACCTGAGGACTTCTATTATTTATACTTCTAGATATGAAGCCAAGAATTCTGTTAGCTTTATTGCTAACACTAACACACTGTTGTCTTGGTTTTAGGTTACTGCTAACCAGAACTCCTAAATCCTTTTCGCAGTCAGTAGTATTAGTCGACTAATGATGGTCGCATCCTGGGACAAAACTGACCTAATTTGCCCGAAATGTTCTGCATATCAAGGGGTTTTCCATATAAAAAAATATCATTGATGTCATCTAGGCCTGTATAAACTATAAACGTACTTGTAGAAATAAAGATTGTAATAAGTAATATAAGAAGGGTGGAGTATATGGAGAGTAAAGAAGAAGTGAAGAGTGGTGAGGGAGTGCAAAAGGAGAGAAAATGATGGAGTGGGTGAGGTGCTGGCAACAAATTCTGTTGAGAATAAGATAATTTTTTGGAGATAAATAAGCTAAGAAAGCCTAGGAACAAATGGATTTGATAATTAAAAACAGAATATGGGAGTTAGTAGATGGAGAGTTGGAGGTATTGGGAAGATGTCATGAATATTTTGAGGAATTGTTAAATGCTGATGAAGAGAGGGAAGCAGTAATTTCATGCATTGGCCAGGGAGGTATAACATCTTTAAGGACTGAAGTAGAGCTGGATGTGACTGCGGGGTAGGTGCGTCAGGCATTAGGTAGAATGTGAGGGAGTAAAGCAGCTGAAACTGACGAGATCATAACGGGGGGTTATATAGTTTAGGAGTGGTTGGCACTTTTGTTCGATAAATGTATAAAAGAGAGGAAGGTACCTAGGGAATGGCAGAGAGTGTGTATAATTCCTTTATATTTACCTAGAGTTTACCTGGAGAGAGTTCCGGGGGTCAACGCCCCTGCGGCCCGGTCTGTGACCAGGCCTCATGGTGGATCAGAGCCTGATCAACCAGGCTGTTACTGCTGGCTGCAAGCAATCCAACGTACGAGCCATAACCCGGCTGGTCAGGTACCGACTTTAGGTGCTTGTCCAGTGCCTGGTTGAAGACTGCCAGGGGTCTGTTGGTAATCCCCCTTATGTATGCTGGGAGGCAGTTGAACAGTCTCGGGCCCCTGACACTTATTGTATTGTCTCTTAACGTGCTAGTGACACCCCTGCTTTTCATTGGGGGGATGTTGCATCGTCTGCCGAATCTTTTGCTTTCGTTTTGAGTGATTTTCGTGTGCAAATTCGGTACTAGTCCCTCTAGGATTTTCCAGGTGTATATAATCACGTATCTCTCCCGCCTGCGTTCCAGGGAGTATAGGTTCAGGAACTTCAAGCGCTCCCAGTAATTGAGGTGTTTTATCTCCGTTATGCGCGCCGTGGTGACAAAAGAGATTGTAAAAATTATAGGGGAATAAGTTTACTAAGTATACCAAGTAAAGTGTATGGTACGGTTATTAGTAAAAGAATTAGAGGTAAGACAGAGAGCAGGACTGCAGATGAACGAGGAGGATTTAGAATGGGTAGGGGATGTGTAGATCAAGTGTTTACATTGAAGCATGTAAGTGAACAGTATTTAGATTGAAATAAGGATGTTTTAATTGCATTTATAGATTTAAAAATAGCATATAATAGGGTGGGTAGGGGAGCAATGTGGCAGATGTTGCAAGTGTATGGAATAGGTGGTAAGTTACTAAATGTTGTAAAGCGTTTTTAAGAGGATAGTGAGGCTCAGGTTAGGGTGTGTAGGAGAGAGGGAGATTACTTCCTGGTAAAAGTAGGCCTCAGACAGGATGTGTAATGTCACCATGGTTGTTTAACATATTTATAAATGGAGTTGTATAATAAGTAAATGCTAGGGTGTTGGGGAATGGGGTGGGATTAAATTATGGGGGATCAAATACAAAATGGGAGTTGACACACTAACTTTTTGCTGATGATACTGTGCTTTTGGGAGATTCAAAAGAGAAGTTGTGAAGGTTAGTGGACGAGTTTGGGAGGGTGTTTGTAAAGAAAGTTGAAAGTGAACATAGATATGAGTAAGATGATGAGGGTATCAAACGAGTTAGGTAAAGAAAAATTGGAAATCACATTGCAGGGAGGGAGTATGGAAGAAGTGAGTGTGTTCAGATGTTTGGGAGTAGGTTTGTCAGCAGATGGATTTCTGAAGGATAAGGTTAACCATAGAATTGATGAAGGAAAAAGGTGAGTGGTGCACTGAGGTATCTGTGAAGACAAAATAGTTATCCATGGAGGCAAAGAAGGGCATGTACGAGAGTGTAGTGGTACCAACCCTCTTGTATGGGTTTGAAGCATGGGTTGTGATTGCTGCAGCAAGGAAGCTTACACCACACTTACAAAACTGCAACATTAACACCCCTCCTTCAGAGTGCAGACAGTATCTTTGGCAGGTTAAATCACCACCACCAGATGTAGACCAAACGAAATGTAAACTTTGCCAGATGGATTATTGTCACACCCTGCGTCATTATGTACTGGAGTGCGATAAAATTAATGAATTTAGAAACAACTCACTCAGAAGTGTTCAAGAAATGGCTAAGTATTTTATCCACAGTGGTATATTACAGACCATTCTGGAGAAATACCCTGACTTTGCTAGCTGTAAATAAAGCATTACCACATATGTGCATGTGTGTGTGTGTGTGTTTGTGTGTATGTGTATGAGTGTGTGAGTGTGTGTGTGTGTGTGTGTGTGTGTGTGTGTGTGTGTGTGTGTGTGTGTGTGTGTGTGTGTGTGTGTGTGAGTATGAGTGTGTGTGTGTGTATGAGTGTGTGTGTGTGTGTATGAGTGTGTGTGCGTGTGTGTGTATGAGTTTGTGTATGTTGTGTTGTGTGTGTGTGTGTGTGTGTGTGTGTGTGTGTGTGTGTGATTATGTGTGTGTGTGTATGAATTTGTATGTGTGTGTGTGTGTGTGTGTGTGTGTGTGTGAGAGAGACTCAGCAATCAACATTTGCACCAATAACTCACTACAGTTGTGACCGGGTGTGGAAGTGTGAATTGCTCATTACTCTAAAATTTTTTCATGATTGCAGCCATGTATACACGTAAGTAACCATTCTTACAGTATTCATTACCTTTGTAACTTGTGAGTTTATTACCTTTGTAACTTGTGAGTTCATTACCTTGTACCTAGTTCAGCCATCAAAACTTTGGAGCCCGGTCCCTGGACCCATTGTGTACCTCTGTAGTCTGTAAATACCTTTGTAACTTGTCATGATTGTGACTAGACCTACCTGGAGTTCATTACCTTTGTAAATTGTGAGTTCATTACCTTTGTAAATTGTGAATTCATTACCTCTGTAACTTGCTCAGCTATCAAAACTTTGAGGCCCAGTCCCTGGACCCATTATGTACCTCTGTAATCTTTTGACTACCGCCCACTGGATGGGTATGGGCTGCATAATAAACATATTAAACTAACTAACTAGAGTGCAGACACTGTACATTCAGGGTTTTAAATTGTTCCAAGTAGATAGAAGTATCGGGAAGGGGGGTGGGGTGGCATTGTATGTCCGAGATCGCTTGAACTGTTGCATAAAAACAGGTATTAAGTCTGAAGTAACACATACAGAGTCTGTTTGGATAGAATTTTCAGAGGGGCATGAAAAATTAATTTTAGGTGTGATATACCGTCCCCCAAATTTAGATAGGGACCAGGGAAGACTACTATGGGAGGAAATTGTTAGGGCCACAAGGCACGATAATGTAGTAATTCTAGGAGACTTTAACTTTAGTCATATTGATTGGAATTTCTTAACTGGGAATTTAGAATCATAACGATTTCTTAGAAGTAGTTCAGGATTGTTTTTTGAAGCAGTTTGTGACAGAACCTACAAGGGGTAATAACCTGCTTGACTTAGTTCTGGCAAACAATGAAATCCCTTGTTAATAATTTAGAAGTTTCAGAGGAACTGGGTGCCAGCGACCACAAATCAATTACATGTAGAATTGAATGGAAGTATGATAGTAGGGATAACTCAGTAACAGTCCCAGATTTTCGCTTAGCAGATTACGATGGGCTTAGAGAACACTTATCATCTGTTGACTGGGTAACGAAGAGAGCTATCAATATGACAGTTTTCTGAACAAAATACATGCTGCTCAAAGAACGTTTATCCCTTATAAGGAAATTAGATCAAATAGAAATGACCCAAAATGGATGAATAATAGGCTGAAATATCTACTAGGGCATAAGAAAGGAATTTATAGGCGTATCAAAAGAGGCGAGGGTCATCTTATGAATCAGTATATTGACATTAAGAGGGACATTAAAAAGGGGATAAGAAAAGCTAAAAGGGACTATGAAATTAAAGTTGCTAGGGATTCTAAAACTAACCCCAAAAAGTTTTTTCCAGGTCTATAGAACAAAAGTCAGAGATAAGATAGGTCCCCTTAAAAATAACTATGGGCATCTTACTGACAAAGAGAATGAAATGTGCTCGATTTTAAATAATTATTTTCTCTCGGTTTTTACACAGGAAGACACTAATAATATTCCGGTAATTAATTTTTATAGTGGATCAGAAGAAGATAAATTATGTAACATCACAGTCACTAGTGAAATGGTTGTGAAGCAGATAGACAGACTGAAGCAAAATAAGTCACCGGGTCCTGATGAGGTTTTTTCAAGGGTTCTAAAGGAATGCAAAATGGAAGTCTGTGAACCATTAACTAATATTTTTAATTTATCTCTTCAAACAGGTGCAATGTCTGATATGTGGAAGATGGCTAATGTAATTCCTATTTTTAAAACAAGGGACAAGTCGTTACCGTCAAATTACCGCCCAATAAGCCTGACCTCAATTGTAGGCAAATTACTAGAGTCAATTATAGCTGAGATTATAAGAAGCCATCTCGATAAGCATAGCTTGATTAATGATACTCAGCATGGATTCACAAGAGGCCGGTCTTGTCTAACTAATTTATTAACTTTCTTCAGTAAAGCTTTTGAGGCTGTTGACCACGATAAAGAATTTGATATTATTTACTTAGATTTTAGTAAGGCATTTGATAGAGTTCCGCACCAAAGACTGTTGAAGAAAGTAGCAGCTCATGGCATTGGGGGAAGGGTGCTCTCGTGGATCGAATCATGGCTCACAGACAGGAAGCAAAGAGTGTCCATAAATGGGGTTAAATCCGAGTGGGGATCAGTAACAAGTGGCGTTCCACAGGGATCAGTCTTGGGCCCGTTGTTGTTTATAATATATATCAATGATCTTGATGAAGGAATTACTAGTGATATGAGCAAATTCGCCGATGACACGAAGATAGGTAGGATAATTGATTCAAACGTAGATGTTAGGGAACTTCAGGAGGATTTAGACAAACTCTACTCTTGGTCAGAAAAGTGGCAGATGCAGTTCAATGTAGATAAATGCAAGGTTCTGAAGCTAGGGAGTGTCCATAACCCTAGCACTTATAAGTTAAATAATGTAGAACTTAACCATACAGATTGCGAAAAGGACTTGGGGGTTATGGTAAGCAGCAACCTTAAACCAAGACAGCAATGCCTAAGCGTACGTAATAAGGCAAATAGATTACTGGGATTTATATCAAGAAGTGTAAGCAACAGAAGTCCAGAGGTCATACTGCAGCTTTATACATCATTAGTAAGGCCTCACCTAGATTATGCAGTTCAATTCTGGTCTCCATATTACAGAATGGACATAAATTCGTTAGAAAACATTCAGCGTAGGATGACTAAATTAATACATAGCATTAGAAATCTTCCTTATGAAGAAAGATTGAAGACTCTTAAGTTACATTCACTTGTTAGACGAAGAATGAGGGAGACCTGATCGAAGTGTATAAGTGGAAGATAGGTATTAATAAAGGGGATATTAACAAGGTCTTGAGAATATCTCTCCAAGAGAGAACCCGCAGTAATGGATTTAAATTAGATAAGTTTAGATTTAGAAAGGACATAGGAAAGTATTGGTTTGGAAATAGGGTAGTAGATGAGTGGAACAGTCTACCTAGTTGGGTTATTGAGGCTAGGACTTTGGGTAGTTTCAAATTTAGGTTGGATAAATACATGAGTGGGATGGGTTGGATTTGAGTGGGACTTGCACATCAGAGCTTATTTCTTGGGTAGCATTGAAAATTGGGTAGGTCAAATGTTTGTTAGCGGGATGAATTGTAAAGGACCTGCCTAGTATGGGCCAACAGGCCTGCTGCAGTGTTCCTCCTTTCTTATGTATGTTCTTATGTTCTCCTGGACTCATGTCCGGCCTGCCGATTTCCCTGAATTCCTTCATAAATGTTACCTTACACTCCAACAGCACGTCAAGTCCTAAAAACCGTTTGTATCTATTTGCTCCTATTTAATATGCTCATGCATGCTTGCTGGAAGTCCAAGCACCTTGCACACAAAACCTCCTTTACAAGAACACAAGAAAGGAGGATCACTGCAGCAGGCCTGTTGGCCCATATCAGGCAGGTCCTTTACAATCCATCCCACTAACAAAACATTTACCCAACCTAATTTTCAATGCTACCCAAGAAATAAGCTCTGATAACTCTATCCACTCATTTGCAAGTTCCACTCAAATCCAACCCCTCTCACTCATATATTTATCCAACCTAAAATTTAAACTACCTAAAGTCCTACCCTCAATAACCCAACTAGGTAGACTGTTGTAATAATGTTGGTAGAATTACCGACAAGTGCAACTAATGTGACATTTTATTGTGGCAACGTTTCGCTCTCCAGGAGCTTTCCTAGGCCGACGCCTACACTGCCTTCTCTCCACTACAGATTTATACACTCGAAGACAGTCTATTTTATCCCATCCTCTGTACAAATCCAAACTGCCTCAACAACTCGTCCTCAGCCCTCTGGATAATAGTTTTGGTAATCCTGCACCTCCTCCTAATTTTCAAACTATGAATTCTCTGCATTATATTCACACCACACATTGCTCTCAGACATGACATCTCCACTGCCTCCAGCCTTCTCCTTGTTGCAACATTCACCACCCATGCTTCACACCAGGGCTCTGGGAAGACAGAACAGAGGGGGACACCAACAAGGGATATACCAACAAGTGTTGGATGAAATGCACACAACTGAGGAGGTGAAGAAGCTACTAAGTAGCCTTGATACCTCAAAGGTGGTGGGACTGGACAACACCTCTCCATGGGTTCTTAGAGAGGGAGCAGAGACACTGTGTGTGGCACAAATCACAATTTTCAACACATACATAGAAACTGGGCTTCTACCTGAGGTATGAAAGATGGCAAATGTAGTCCCCATTTTTAAGGAAGAAGACAGAAACGAGGCACTGAGCTATAGACCAGTGTCACTGACGTGTATAGTATGCAAAGTCATGGAGAAGATTATCAGGAGGAGAGTGGTGGAGCACCTGGAACATAACAAGATTGTAAACGACAACCAGCATTGATTCATGGAAGACAATCCTCTGTCTCAAACCTTGTAGAGTTTTATGACAAAGTAACAGAAGAAAGACACGAAAGAGAGGGGTGGGTTGATTGCATTTTCTTGGACTGCAAGAAGGCCTTCGACACAGTTCCTCACAAGAGATTACTGCAGAAGCTAGAGGATCAGGTGTGTATAACAGGAAAGGCACTGCAATGGATCAGAGAATACCTGACAGGGAGGAAACAACGAGTCATGGTATGTGATGAGGTATCAGAGTGAATGCCTGTGACGAGAGGGGTCCCACAGGGGTCAGTCCTAGGACCAATGCTATTTTTGGTATATGTGAATGACATGATGGAAGGGATAGACTCAGGAGTGTCCCTGTTCACAGATGATGTGAAGTTAATGAGGAGAATTAAATCAAATGAGCATCAGGCAGGACTACAAAGAGACCTAGACAGGCTGGACACGTGGTCCAGCAACTGGCTCCTCGAATTTAACCTCGCCAAATGCAAAGTCATGAAGATTGGAGAAGGGCAAAGAAGATTGCAGACAGAGTACAGGCTAGGTGGCCAAAGACTGTAAATCTCACTCAAGGAGAAAGATCTTGGGGAGAGAATAATGCAGAGCACGTCTCCAGAAGCACACATCAACCAGATAACTGCTGCAGCATATGGGCGCCTGGCAAACCTGAGAATAACATTCCAATACCTTGGTAAGGAATCGTTCAGGACACTGTACACTGTTGTTACAAAAAACGCGATTCTAAAAGCTTAGAGATCTCCAGTGAATACTAGAAAGGACTGCCCTTCTAGCATCCAGCCTGTTACTGGGTTTTCGTAACAAGTAGTCAGTATCCTTGTCCAATTATCCATTATAAATCAGTATTATTCAATAGTGCTTCAGGATTACAACTGGTAGGCTACTAACTAGAGAAATTAAAATTTAATAAATTTATTAAGTCTAGAGGTATATTATCAAAGTAAATTAAATCACAGCAATCAAAATAAAATCAATCTCTCGAGTTCAATATTATTGTGCTGAAAGCACATATCATATTTATAATTCTTAAGTACCGTCAGGTACATTAACATTTAATAAGATATTACAAATATGTACAAGTAAGTGTGTGTATGCGTGCAAGTGCTCTTAAGTAGTTAGCTATGTCTCAAGACTCGAATAAGACTTAAACAAGTGACTGACAAAGTCCTCAAATAAACTAACTTCTTGACCGACTGGCAACCCGAACAGTCTGCTTGAGCAACAAAGAATGCTAAGCCCAATAGCAATGCAATATGCGACTGCGACACAGAATCAGGATCAAGGAGATAATATAACGACACTAAGTAGGGATCATCAGCAGATCCTCCACAAAAGTTACAAAACTCCCATACTACTGAATCTATGTTCAGCATAGGAAAAACCCGACTGTGACAATACACAGAAACCAGTACAAAATTAGGTCAGAAGCTATAGCTAAGGACCTGAGATGTTCAGTGTCTCTAAGCGACACAACCTCAGTACAACGTCGAAAATCACTAAGTCTATACAATGTTCTGTGAACAAAGTTCTACAGAACTAACAAGAATAATGAGACAGACAATCTGTCCAACCACCTAGCGAGTCTCCAGCAGACTGAAAACTTCACGAGAGGTGAGGACACCCCCCCTCGATCACGTGATAGCTACGTGGACAACTGCAGCTCAGAAGCCGGCAGTATAACGAGCGACAAGCGATAATTACAGTAGTCTGACAATCAAGACTAACTGAGCACATTTTATATACATCCTAACAACATAAGCTAAAT
The DNA here is from genome assembly GCF_026875155.1 of Cherax quadricarinatus. Lineage (NCBI taxonomy): Eukaryota > Metazoa > Arthropoda > Malacostraca > Decapoda > Parastacidae > Cherax > Cherax quadricarinatus. The sequence goes on from NC_069401.1 coordinate 1,742,501, forward strand.
AACAATATAACAGTCAAATAATAATATAAAGTCATACATTTACGATTTAGCTATTATCGAAAAATATAACAATATAAAATTAAATGAAAAGGTAATTACATTATTTTATACATAATAATCATTGTAACCCATTCAGGGGTTGCAACACTGTGTACGTCAGGTCCATACTGGAGTATGCAGCACTAGTTTGGAACCAACACCCGGTAAAGCACATGAAATTAGAGAAAGAGAAAAGGTTTGGGAGCAAGGCTGTTCCAGAGCTAAGGGGAATGTCCTATGAAGAAAGGTTAAGGGAAAAACGGCCCTGACGACACTGGGGGACAGGAGGGTTAGGGGAGACATGCTAACGACATACAAAATACTGTGTGGGGATCGATAAGGTGGACACAGACAGGATGTTCCAGAGAAGGGACACAGAAACAAAGGGTCACAATTGGAAGTTTTAAGACTCAGATGAGTCAGAGGGAGGTTAGGAAGTATTTTCTTCAGTCATAGAGTTGTCAGGCATTGGAATATTCTAGCAAGTGATTAGTAGAGAGGGAGGAACCATAATCTATCTTTACAACGAGGTATGATAAAGCTCATGGAACAGGGAGAGAGAGGACCTAGTAGCGATTAGTGAAGAGGGGGGGCCAGGAGCTGAGTATCAACCCTTGCAAGTTGCACGGTCGATACTCAGCAAAAAGAATGCTGACCACACAAGTTCAATGAATGGTTCACACAACCACTGAAAATTGCCTCCTTGTTCTTTTCCTTGAGAATAGCTTGTACACCTCCATGGACCCCAGCCAGGTGGCAGCATTATCATATCCTAGCACTGCAACAGCATGAATGTCCAGTCCATCACTTTCCAGCTTTTTCAGGATATCAAAACTGATATCAGCAACTTTTTTGCCCATCAAAGGGAAAAAACAAGAACTCTTGGTACCTAATAACACATACTTGATAACTTCTGGCATTTGGTCAGTGTGTGACACATCAGGTGTACTGTCAAACATAACGCTGTAGTAAACAGCTGTCTTGATATCAGTAACAAGCTTCTCTTTGACTCGATTTGCCAGAACACTTAAAAGTTGATGGTGAGAGATACGAAACTGATGACCTGTGTTCACTTGAGCTGCACTTCAGTCTCATTAGGTGCTCTTTTAGCACAGGATCATACCTAGCCATCAATTCAACCATCTCAAGAGTTTCCTCTATTGATGAGAATTCGTCCTCCCTGTGACCATGAAATGCTAAGTTCTGTTTAGCCAGAAACAGTGTAATGTCGCGCAACCTGTACAATATTTCCTACCGCCTTTTCTTCTGGATTTCCAATGAAACAGTCATTTCTGCATCTATGGTTTTGTTCACCCTTAGACCGGCTGCCGTTGCTTTCCAATTCTCGAGGCAATGTAGGTGCTCATCAGAAGTTTCATGATTGTGTATTTTTGGATTCAGCTTCCACCATATTTGAAACCCAGTCACAAACTTTGATGTGGATTATGATGGATCAGGGCCTGATCAACCAGGCTGTTACTGCTGGCCTCACATAATCTAACGTACAAACCCCAGCCCGGCTGGGCAGGTACTGACTTTAGGTGCCTTTCCAGTGCCTGCTTGAAGACAGCCAGGGATCTGTTGGTAATTCCCTTGATGTATGCTGGGAAGCAGTTGAACAGTCTTGGGCCTCTGACACTTATTGTGTTGTCTCTTATCTTGCTAGTATCACCCCTGCTTTTCATTTTGGGATGTTGCACCATCTGCCGAGTCTTTTGCTTTCATAGGGAGTGATTTTCGTGTGCAAGTTTGGTACTAGTCCCCCTAGGATTTTCCAGGTGTATATAATCATGTATCTTTCTCGCCTGTATTCTAGGGAGTACAGGTTTAGGAACTTCAGGCTCTCCTAGTAACTGAGGTGTTTTACTGCAGCTATATGTGCCTTAAAGGTACATTTTCTAGGTCAGCAATTTCACCTGCCTTGAAAGGTGCTGTTAGTGTGCAGCAATATTCCAGCCTAGATAGAACAAGCGACCTGAAGAGTGTCATCTTGGACTTGGAATCCCTGGTTTTGAAGGTTCTCATTATCCATCCTGTCATTTATTGAGCAGATGTGATTAATACAATGTAATGGTCCTTGAAGGTGAGATCCTCTGATATTATCACCCCCAGGTCTTTGACATTAGACCATGAGGCCTGATCTCAGACCAAGCTGTGGGGGCATTGACCCCCAAAACCCTCTCCAGGCAAATTCCAGGTACACTGCACTACACTACACTACAGAACACTGCAATACACTACACTGCATTACACAATGCAACCCTGTACTAAAGAATACTGCACTACACTACACTGGACTACACTACATTGCACTACACTACACTGGACTACACTACATTGCACTACACTACACTACACTACACTACACTACACTACACTACACTAAACAACACTGCACTACACTATACAACACTACACAACACTGCACTACACTACACAACACTACAAACACTGCACTACACTACACTACAAACAACACTGCAACACTGCACTACACTGCACTACACTTACACAACACTGACACTACACAACACTGCACTACACACACTACAACTACAACCTACACTAACACTGCATACACAATGCTAAACAAGACTGTACTACATCTACACATGCACTAACTGAACAACTACACTACACAACACTGCACTACATACACAACACTACACTACACACACTACACTACACAACACTGCACTACACTTCACTGCACTACACTTCACTACACAGCACTGCACTACACAGCACTGCACTACACTACACTATGCAATGCTACACTACACTATACTGCACTGCACTATACTACACCAAGCAACACTGCACTACACTACACTGTGCTACACAACACTACACTACACAACACTGCACTACGCTACACTATGCAACACTACACTGCACTGCACTACACCACACAACACTGCACTACACTACACTGCACTGCACAACACCACACTAAACAATACTGCATTACACTACACCCTTCAAGGTTGGCAACATTGCAGACCTGGAGAGTGTACAAAGAACTTTCATAGCACATATAAGCACTATAAGGCACCTAAATTACTGGGAACTGTTGAAGGTCCTTGATCTGTATTCCTTGGAATGCAGGCAAGAGAGATATATGATAACATATACTTGAAAAGATCTTGGAGGGATTGGTACCAAACCTGCACATGAAAATCACTCCCTATGAAAGCAAAAGACTAGACAGAGGATGCAACATTCTCCCAATGAAAAGCAGGGATGCAACGAGTACATTGATAGACAACACAGTAAGTGTCCAGGGTCCAAGACTGTTCAACTGCTTCCCAGCCTACATAAGAGGGATTACCAATAGACCCCTGGTTGTCTTCAAGAAGGCACTGGACAGGCACCTAGTCAGTACCTGAACAACTGGGCTGTGGTTTGTACATCAGCTTGCGTGTGGCCAGTAGTAACAGCCTCGTTGATCAGACCCTGATCCACCATGAGGTTTGGTGTCAGACCAAGTTGCGGGGGCATTGACCCTCGAAACCCTCTCCAGGTAAACTCCAGGTAAACATTACACAACACTACACTACAGAGCACTGCACTACACTTCACTACACTAAACAACACTGCACTACACTACACTGTGCTACACTACACTACACTGCACTGTACTACACTATACAACACTACACTGCACTACACAATACTACACTACACAACACACCACACTACACAACACAGCACTACACTACACTACACAACACTACACTACACAACACTGCACTACACTTCACTGTCTCAGTAGTACGAGTTACCAGTAACCAGTTACCAGTAGATGACTCACTACCAACTGTCTGTGTGAATCACTGACTGTTATTCACATTGCTGCTGACCATAGCATGTTTTTGAACACCGCTCACCCTCTAGGCACTGGTGGGTCAGTCTGAGATAGAGAGCAGAGAGAGGCAGGGCGGCTGATGGTGCTTCCCATACTTTCCGTTGTAATTATACGTACTAACCAGCCTACGTGAGTGTTTTTATCCCATCCACATTATCGAACCCACATGACAATTTGGTGTTATCGAACCCACATGACAATTTGGTGACAGCGGTGTGGGCGTGGATTTATGGGTATTTCAGAAGTTAGAAGATTGTTTGTGGGGTGCCGGCTGGTCAGAGGTGAACCGTCTCTGCCACCTCCAGCTAGCAGCTTACCCTCACTCACCTCCGCCCTGTGTGCTCCAGCCTGCAAGCCTGTTGCAGCCTCTTTTCAAGCTTCCTGGCTTAGTGTGTGCTAATTGCTTCAATCTCCGAGGGGTTGACCCGGATTTTGCAATTAAGCCAGTCAGTAAGCCAGAGTGTGGAAGAATGCCAGTCAGCCTGCCTCAGCCTATCATCCAGCCTGTCTCCTGTCATCCACCTGCTCCTTCATGCTGTGTGCATCGTTACACATCTTCCAGTCAGCCATTCTCGTGGGTTAAGCCAGTCAGCCAACCCAGCTTCTAACCCAGCTGAGAGAGAGAAGTAAGCCATGCAAGTTCTTCTGAAGTATTGTCTCATATATCGCTTTGTGCTCCCAGTTGGATGCTAAGAGTGGTCTTCACCATCCCTGTGGCATATTGTGGCTTAGTTAAGCCACCTGGGTGTTTCTTGTGAGTGGCAGTGGGTGCCAGTGGGCCGGGTTGCCACACCCACCTGCCACCCACTCCCCACCTCATCTACTGTGGGTTTTTCCACCCTTGTACCGGGTCCTAGTACTGTTTTGGTTCACATAATTGGTCAAGAGATTGTAGCTGTGTGCCAACGATAAAGCCAGTTATGTGAGTTCACCTAGAAAGCGCATTTCTTCATGACAACAATGTGAGTGTAGGAGGTCATCACCCGCACAGGACCACGTCTTCACCTCATCACCCGTCACCGCCCATCTACCACTCCAGACTTCAGTGATAATTTTCTGTTTAGAGACATTTTCCTGCATTTAAAGACATTTGCATGTATGAGACATTTACAGTGAGTTTCTTGTGTACTCTAAGCCTTGTGTTTTCAGTGTACACTCAGTGTTTCTTTGACTCATTATTTTTGCAATATTTTTCGGTGTTATCGTTCATCTTTCGTGTTTCACTTTTATAATTTTTTATCTGTGTTTTTTTAATGCTACTCCCTGCCTTTAGTAAGTATTATTTTGTAGTGTTCAAGTGTATTCCTAATTTCTGTGCAGTATTTTGTTCTTTACCTCAGTCATTCACTGCGTGTGAAGTAATTCATTATTTTTATATCTTGTGTTCTTTCAGCATTGCATTCCCAAGTATTTGTCATTATTGTAGTTCCTGCAGTGATATTCACCCCAGAATACTAAATTATCCATTTATTTCTATGTGTACCTTTTTTATTTTTTTTTTCGTATGCCCAGCAGTGTCTCATTCCCTTGACTTTTCGCAGACTCGTGTACCATTATTTTTGTCAGCAATTTTTGTCGTATCAGTCACAGCAAGATTTTGTTGTAAGAACATAACAAATAAGTGTACAATCCTTGTTGTGTGTGCTCTGCCACTTGTAAGTGTTGTGTGTGCCCACCACTTGCAAGTGTTGTGTGTGCCCTGCCACTTGTAAGTGTTATGTGTGCCCCACCACTTGTAAGTGTTGTGAGTGCCCAGCTACTTGTAAGTGTTGTGTGTGCCCTGCAACTTGTAAGTGTTGTGTGCCCTGCCACTTTTAAGTGTTGTGTGTGCCTGCCACTTGTAAGTGTTGTGTGTGGCCTGTCACTTGTAAGTGTTGTGTGCCCTAACACTTGTAAGTGTTGTGTGTGCCCTTCCCACTTGTAAAGTGTTGTGTGTGCCCTGCCACTTGTAAATGTTGTGTGTCCCTCCACTTGTAAAGTGTTGTACCGCCGCCATTTGTAAGTGTTTGTGTGCCCTGCCACTTGTAAGTGTTGTGTGTGTCCCCACCGCTTGTAATGTTGTGTGGCCCTGCCAATTGTAAGTGGTTGTGTGTGCCCCACCACTTGCAAGGTTTGTGTGCCACCACCACTTGAAAGTGTGTGTGTGCCCCACTACTTGTAAGTGTTCGTGGTATCCCCAGCCACTTGTAAGTGATGTGTGTGCCCAGCCACCTATTTAATTGTTGTGTGCCCTTGCCACTTTTAAGTTTTGTTGAGTGCCTGCCCTTGTTAATGTTGTGGTTGCCCTGTCCATTGTAATGTGTGTGCCTCTAACACTTTGTAAGAGTTGTGTGTGCCCTTCCCTTGTAAGTGTTGTGTGTGCCCTGCCACATGTAAATGTTGTGTGGTCCCACCACGTACGTGTTAGTGTGCCCCGCATTTGTAAGATTGTGTGTGCCCTGGCCACTTGAAAGTGTTTGTGTGTGCCCCCACCACTTGTTAAGTGTTGTGTGCCCTGGCCAATGTAAGTGTTGTGTGTGCCCACCACTTGAAGTGTTGTGGTGTTGCACCACCCACTTGTAAGTGTGTGTGCACCGCCACTTGTAAGTGTCTTTGTGCCCTGCCACCTTGTAAGTGGTTTGTGTGCCCTGCCCACTGTATGTGTAGTGTTCCGCTGCAACTTGCCAGTGTTGTGTGCCCCACCACTTGAATTGTTGTGGTGTGCCCCATCCACTTGAAAGTGATGGTGGTGCCCCGCCAATTGTAAGTTGTTTGTGTGCCCTGCCACTTGTAAGTGTTTGTGTGTGCCCCACCACTGGCAAGTGTTGTTGTGGTGCCTCCCCCACTTGTAAGTGTTGTGTGCCCCGCCACTGCAATGTTGTGTGCCCTGCCACTTTGTAAGTGTTTGTGCCCTGCACTTGTAAGTGTAGTGTTCCCTGCACTTGTAAGTGTTGTGTGCCCCTGCCACTTGTGAGTGTTGGTGAGCCCCACCACTTGAAAGTGTTGTGTGCCCTGCCAACCCCTTGTAGTGTTGTGTGTGCCCCCACCACATGTAAGTGTTTGTGTGTGTCCACCGCCACTTGTAAGTGTTGTAGCCCCGCCACTTGTAAGCTTTGAGTGCCGCTGCCACTTGTAGTGTGGTGTGACCCTGCCACTTGCAAGTTTGTTGTGCCCCCTACCACTTGTTAAGTGGTTTGTGTGTGTGTGGCCCGCCACTTTGTAAGTGTTTGCGTTGCGCCCGCCACATGTAAAGTGTTTGTGTGCCCCGCCCACTAGTAATTGTTGAGTGCCCTGCTACTTGTAATGTTGTGTGTGCCCCCGCCACTTGTAATGGTTGCGAGCCCCGCCATTTTAAGTGTTGTGCGCCCCGCCACTTTTAAGTGTTAGTGTACCCCGCCACTTGTAAGTGTTTGGTGTGCCACGCCACTTGTAAGTGTTGTTGTCCCCGCCACTTGTAAGTGTATGTGTGTGCCCCCCGCCACATGTAAGTGTTGTGTGCCCTTCACTTATAAGGGTTGTGTGTCCCTGCCACTTATAAGTGTTGTGTGCCCTGCCACTTGTAAGTGTTGTGTGCCCTGCCACCTTGTAAGTGTTAGTTGCCCCGCACTGTAAGTGTTGTGTGCCCCTCGCCACTTGTAAGTGTTGTGCGTGCCCTGCCACATGCAAGTGTTGTGTGATTCTGCCACTTGTAAGTGTATGGTGGTGCCCTGCATTTGTAAGTGTTGTGTTGCGCCCCGCCACTTGTAAGTGTTGTGTGCCCTGCCACCTTTTAAGTGTTGTGTGCCCCTGCCACTTGTAATGTTGTGTGCCGCCACTTGTAAGTGTTGTGTGCCCCGCCACTTGTAAGTGTTGTGTGCCCTGCCACTTGTAAATGTTGTTTGCCCTGCCACATGTAAGTTTTGTGTGCCCCGCCACTTGTAAGTGTTGTGTGCCCTGCCACTTGTAAGTGTTGTGTGCCCTGCCACTTGTAAGTGTTGTGTGCCCCACCACTTGTAAGCGTTGTGTGCCCCACCACTTGTAAGTGTTGTGTGCCCCGCCACTTGTAAGTGTTGTGTGCCCCGCCACTTGTAAGTGTTGTGTGCCCTGCCACTTTGTAAGTGTTGTGTGCCCTGCCACTTGTAAGTGTTGTGTGCCCCGCCACTTGTAAGTGTTGTGTGTGCCCTAACACTTGTAAGTGTTGTGTGTGCCCCACCGCTTGTAAGTGTTGTGTGCCCCGCCACTTGTAAGTGTTGTGTGCCCTGCCACTTGTAAGTGTTGTGTGCCCCCCACTTGTAAATGTTGTGTGTGCCCCACCACTTGTAATGTTGTGTGGCCCTGCCCTTGCCACTTGTAAGTGATGTGTGCCCTGCCACTTGTATGTGTTTGTGTGCCCCTGCAACTTGTAAGATGTAGCGTGCCCCGCCACTTGTAAGTTGTTGTATGCCCCGCCCACTTGTAAGTGTTGTGTGCCCTGCCACTTGTAAGTGTTGTATGTGCCCCGCCACTTGTAAGTGTTGTGTGCCCTGCCACTTGTAAGTGTTGTGTGCCCCGCCACTTGTTAATGATTGTGTGCCCCCGCCACTTGTAAGGGTTGTGTGCCCCGCCACTTGTAAGTGTTGTGTGCCCTGCCACTTGTAAAGTGTATTGGTGCCTGCCACTTGTAAGTGTAGTGTTCCCGGCCACTTGTAATGTTGTGTGCCCTGCCTCTTGTTAGAGTGTTGTGTGCCCTGCCACTTGTAAGTGTTTTGTGCCCTGCCACTTGTACGTGGTTGTGTGCCCGCCACTTGTAAATGTTGTGTGATGCCCCACCACGTTTGTAAGTGTTTATGGTGCCCTGCCACTTGTAAGTGTTTTGTGCCCTGCCACATGTAAGGTGTCGTGTTCCCTGCCACTTGTAAGTGTTGTGTGGCCCTGCCACTTTGTAAGTGTAGTGTTTCCCGCACACTTGAAAGTTGTGTGCCCTGCCACTTGTTAAGTGTTGTGTGCCGCCCCCGTCACTTGTAAGTGTTGTGTGCCCTGCCACTGGTAAGTGTTTGTTGCCCTGCCACTTGTAAGTGTTTTGTGTGCCCGCCACTTGTAAGTGTTGTGTGCCCCGCCATTTGTAAGTGTGTGTGCCCCTGCCACTTGTAAGTGTTGTGTGCCTGCCAACTGCTTGTAAAGTGTATGTGTGCCCCTCCACTTGTAAGTTGTTGTGTGCCCTGCCACTTGATAGTGTTGTGTGTGCCGCCACTTGTATAGTGTTGTGGGCCCCCGCCACTTGTAATGTTTGTGTGTGCCGCCACTAGTAATTGTTGTGTGCCCCGCCACTTGTAAGTGTTGTGTGTGCCCCACCACTTGAAAGTGTTGTGTTCCCTGCACTGTAAGTGTTTGTTTGTGCAGCCACTTGTACGTGTTGTGTGCCCTGCCACTTGTAAAGGTGTTAGGGTGAGCAGAGCCACTTGTAAGTGCGTTGTGTGCCCCGCCACTTGTTAAGTGTTGTGTGTGCCGCCACTTTGTAAGTGTTGTGTTCTCTGCCACTGTTAAGTGTTGTGTGGTTGCCGCCCACTTGTAAGTGTTTGTGTGCCTTCCACTTGTAAGTGTTTGTGCCAGCCACTTGTAAGTTGTTTGTGTAAACCCCCCTCACTTAAGTGTTTGTGTGCCCCGCCACTTGTAATTGTTGTTGCCCGTCCACTTGTAAGTTTGTGTGCCCCGTAACTTGTCAGTGTTTGTGTGCCCCGTCACTTGCAAGTGTTTGTGGCCCCGTCCACTTGTAAGTGATGTGTGCCCCGTCACTTCTAAGTGCTGTGTCTGCACCCCGTCACTTGTAAGAGTGTGTGCCCCGTCACTTTGTAGAGTGTTGGTTGCTACCCAGCCACTTGTAACGTTTTTGCCCCGGCCCCTTTGTTAATGTGTTGTGTGCCCCGTCGCTTGTTAAGTGTTGTGTACCACCCCGTCACTTTGTAAGTGTTGTGTACCCCGCCTTGTAAGTGTAGTGTACCCCCGCCACTTGTAAGTGTTGTGTGCCCCGACCACTTGTAAGCGTTGTGTACCCCGCCACTTGGGTAAGTGTTGTGTGCCCTCCGCCACATCTAAGTTGTTTAGTGCCCCGTCACTGTAATTTTTGTGTTCCCCGCCCACTTGTAAGTGTTGTGTGCCCCCCGCAACTTGTAAGTGTTTGTGTGCCCCGCCCCACTTGTAAGTGTTGTTACCCCGCCATTTGTAAGTGTTGTGTATCCCGCCACTTGTAAGTGTTGTGTGCCCCGCCAACTTGTAGTGGTTGTGGTGCCCAGCCACTTGTAAGTGTTTTTGTGTGCCCCGCCACCATGTAAAGGTGTTGTGTGCCCCGACACTTAGTAATTGTTGTGTGCCCGCCACTTGTAAGTGTTTGTTACCCCGCCACTTGTAACTTATTTGTGCCCCGCCACTTTGTAAGTGTTTGGTGAACCCCCCGCCACTTGTAAGTGTTTGTGCCCCGTCACTTGTAATTGATTGTGTGCCCCGCCACTAGTAAGTGTTGTGTGCCCCGCCACTTGTAAGTGTTGTGTACCCCGCCACTTGTAAGTGTTGTGTGCCCCGTCACTTGTAAGTGTTGTGTGCCTTGCCACTTGTAATTGTTTGTGTACCCCGCCACTTTGTAAGTGTTGTGTGCCCCGCCACTTGTAAGTGTTGTGTGCCCTGCCACTTGTAAGTGTTGTGTGCCCTGCCACTTGTAAGTGTAGTGGTTCCCTGCCACTTTAGAGTTTTGTGCCCTTCCACTTGTTAGTGTTGTGTGAGCCCCACCCCTTGAAAGTGTTTTGTGTGCCCTGCCACTTGCAAGTGTTGTGTGTGCCGCAACACTTGTAAGTGTTGTGTGTGCCCCGCCACTTGTAAGTGTTGTGAGCCCAGCCACTTGTAAGTGTTTGTGCCCTGCCACATGTAATTGTTTGTGTGGCCCTGCCACCTTGCAAGTGTTGGTGTGCCCCACCACTTGTAATGTTTGTGTGTGCCGCCGCCACTTGTAAAGTGTTGGCGTGCCCCTGCTAAACTGTAAGTGTATGTTGTGTTGCCCCGCCACTTGTAAGTGTTGCGTGCCCCGCCATTTGTAAGTGTTGTGCGCCCCGCCACTCTTTGTAAGTGTTGTGTGCCTCGCCACTTGAAAGTGATGGTTTACCCCACACTTGTAAGTTTTTGTTGTGTGCCCCGCCACTTGTAGTGTTGTGTGTGCCCCGCCACCTTGTAAGTGTCGTTTGTGCCCAGCCCACTTGTAAGTGTTGTGTGACCCTGCCACTTATAAGTGTTGTGTGGTCCTGCACTTATAAGTGTTTTGGTGTGCCCCTGCCACTTGTAAGTGTTGTGTGCCCCTGCCACTTGTAAGTGTTTTGGTGTACCCCGCACTTGTTGTTTTACGTGCCCCGCCCCTTGTAGTGTTGTTGTCCCTGCCACCTTGCAATGTTTTGTGCCCGTGCGCACTTGTAATTTTGTGTGCCCTGCCATTTGTAATTGTTGTGCGCCCCGCCACTTGTAAGTGTTGTGTGCCCAGCCACTGTAAGTGTTTTGTGTGCCCTGCCACTTGTAAGTGTGGAGTGCCCCGCCACTTGTAAGTGTTTTGGTGCACCCACCAATTGTAAGTGTAGTGTGCCCCGTCAACTTGTAAGTGTTAGTGGATCGCCACTTGTAAGTGTTGTGTGACCTGCCACTTTAAGTGTTTTGTTGCCCTGCCACTTTGTAAGTGTTGTGTGCCCGCACTTGTAAGAGTTGTGTCCCCGCCACTTGTAAGTGTGTGTGCCCCACCACTTGTAAGTGTATTGTGCCCCGTCACTTGTTATGTTGTGTGATCTGCCACTTGTAAGTGTTGTGTTCCCTGCACTTGTAAGTGTAGTGTGACCTGCCACTTGTTAAGTTTTGTGTGCCCCTGCCACTTGTAAGTGTTTGGTGTGCCCAGCCACTTGTAAGTGTATGTGTGCCCCCACCACTTGTAAGTTTGTGTCCTTGCCACTTGTAAGTGTAGGTGCCCCGCCACGTTGTAAGTGTATTTGTGTGCCCTGGCCACTAGGTAAGTGTTTGTGTGCCCCTGGCACTTTAAAGTGTTGTGTGCCCTGCCACTTGTAAGTGTTGTGTGCCCCGCCCATTGTAAGTGTTGTTTGTGCCCCCCTATCATTGTAAGTGTTGTGTGTGCCCACCACTTGTAAGTGTTATGTGCCCACCACTGTAAGTGTAGTGTGCCCTGCCACTTTGTAAAGTGTTGTGTGCCCTGCCACTTGTAAGTGTTGTGTGCCCCGCCACTTTTAAATGTTGTGTGCGCCCCACCACGTACGTGTTTTGTGCCCTGCCACTTGTAAGTGTTTTGTTCCCTGCCACTTGTAAGTGATTTTTTCCCTGCAACATGTAAGCGTAGCGTGCCCCGCCACGTGTAAGTGTATGTATCCCTGCCACATGTAAGTGTTTGTGTGCCACCGTCACTTGGAGTGTGTGGTGCCCTGCCACTTGTAATTGTTGTGGTGCCCTTCCATCTTGTAAAAGTGTTGTGTGCTCCGAACGCAACTTGTAAGTGTTGTGTGCCCCCGCCACATAAAAGTGTTGTATGTTGCCCTGCCACTTGTAAGTGTTGTGGGTGCCCCTCCACTTGTAATTTGTTGTTGCCCCGTCACTTGTAAGTGTTGTGTGCCCTGCCACTTGTAAGTGTGCCTTGCCCGCCACTTGTAAGTGTTCTGTGACCTGCCACTTTGTAAGTGTTGTGTGCCTTCCACTTGTAAGAGTTGTGTGCCCGCCACTTGAAAGTGTTTGTGTGCCCGCCACTTATAATTGTTTGTGTGCCTGCCACTTGTAAGTGTTGTGAGCCCCGCCACTTGTAAGGTGTTGTGTGCCCCGTCACTTGTAAGTGTGTGTGCCCTGCCACTTGTAAGTGTTTGTACCCTTGCACTTAAGTGTTGTGTTCCCTGCACTTTAAGTGTTGTGTGCCTTGCCCACTTGTAAGTGTTGCGTGCCCTGCCGTTGTAAGTGTTGTGGTGCCCCTGCAACTTGTAAGTGTTGTGTACCCCTGCCCACTTGAAGTGTTGTGTGTGCCGCCACTTGTAAGTGTTTGTGTTGCCCCCGCCACGTGTAAGTGTTTGTGTGCCGCCACTTGTAAGTGTATTTGTGTGCCCCGCCACTTGTAAGTGTTGTGTGCCCCAGGCCACATTGTAAGTGTTGTGTGCCCTGCCACTTGTAAGTGTTTCTGTGTGCAGCCATACTAGTAAGTGTTGTGTGCCCCGCCACTTTTAAGTTTGTGGGTGCCGCACTTTGTAAGTGTTGTTGTGCTCTGCCACTTGTAAGTGTTGTGTGTGCCGCCACTTTTAAGAGTTGAGTGATCTACCACTAGTAAGTGTTAGTGTGGCCCACGCCCACTTGTAAGTGTTGTGTGCCCCGCCACTTGTAAAAGTGGTTTGTGTGCCTGCCACTTGTATGTGTTTGTGTGCACTGCCACTATAAGTGTTGTGGTAGCCCCGCCACTTTGTAATTGTTGTGTGCCCTGCCACTTGTAAGTGTTTGTGTATCCCCCCTCAACTTGTAAGGTTGTGGTGCCCCGCCACTAGAAGTGTTTGTGTTCCCGCCACTTGAATGTGTTGTGTGCCCCCCGCCAATTAAGTGTTTGCGTGCCCCGCCACTTTTTTAAGTGTCGTGTGCCCCTCACTTGTAATGTTTGTTTGCCCGCCACTTGTAAGTGTTTGTGTGCCCCGTCCATCTTGTAAGTGCTGTGTGCCCAGTCACTGTAAGTGTTGAGTGCCCCGTCCATTTGTAAGTGTTGTGTACCACCCGCCACTTGTAAGTGTATGTGTGCCCCGCCATTTTAAGTGTAGTGACCCCGCCACTTGTAAGTGTGTGAGTGCAGGCCACTTGTAAGTGTTGTGTGCCCCGTACGCTTGTAAGTGTGTGTACCCCCGTCCACTTGTAATGTTTGTGTACCCGCCACTTGTAAGTGTTTTGTACCCGCCCACTTGTACGTGTTGTGTGCCCCGCCACTTGTAAGCGTTGTGTACCCCGCCGCTGTAAGTGTTGTGTGCCCCCGTCACTTTTAAGTGTTGTGTTCCCCCGTCAACTTGTAAGTGTTGTGTAAACCCCGCACTTGTAAGTGATTGTGTACCCCGCCACTTGTAAGTGTTTGTGTGCCCCGCCACTTGTAATTGTTGTGTGCCCAGCCAATTGAAGTGATTGTGTGGCCTCGCCACTTTAACAGTTGATGTTTGCCTGCCCCACCACTTTGGTAAGTGTTGTTTGCCCCCCCCACTTGAAAGTGTTGTGTACACCCGCCACTTCTAAGAGTTGTGTGGCCCCGCCCATTTGGTAAGTGTTGTGTAACCCCGCCCACTTGTAAATGTAGTGTGCCCGTCACTTTAAGTGTTGTGTGCCCCGCCACTTTAAGTGTTGTGTGCCCTGCCACTTGGAAGTTTTTGTGTACCCCGCCACTTGTAAGTGTTTGTTGCCTGCCCCGTCACTTTTAAGTGTTGTTGCCCTGCCACTTGTAAGTGTTTTGGTGTACCCCCGCCAATTGTAAGTGTGTGTGCCCCGCCATATTGTAAGTGTTGTGTGCCCAGCCACTTGTTAAGTGTTGTGTGCAATGCACTTGTAAGTGTATGTGTTCCCTGCCACTGTAATTTTAGTGTGCCCTGCGCACATTTGAATGTTGTGTGTGCCCCACCTCATAAAGTGTTGTGTTCCCTGCCACTAGTAAGTGTTGTGTGTGCCCCAACACTTTGTAATGTTGTGTGTGCCCCCCACTTGGTAAGTTGTTGTGAGCCCCGCCACTTGTAATTGTTGTGTGCCCAGCCCACTTAAAGTGTGTGTGTTCCCTGCCACTTGTAGTTGTTGTGTGCCCCGCAACTTGTAAGTTTGTGTGCCCCGTCACATGCAAGTGTTGTGTGCCCCCCACTTGTAAGTGTTGTGTGCCCCGTCACTTCTAAGTGCTAGTGCCCGTCACTTGTAAGTGTTGTGTCCCCCGTCACTTGTAAGTGTTTTGTACACCAGCCACTTGTAAGCGTTGGTGTGCCCCGCCACTTGTAGGTGTTGTGTGCCCCGTCGCTGTAAGTGTTGTGTACCCCGTCACTGTAAGTGTTGTGTACCCCGCCCACTTGTAGGTGTTGAGTAACCCCTCCACTTGTAAGTGTTGTGTGCCCCGCCACTTGTAAGCGTGGTACCCCGCCAACTTGTAATTGTTGTGTGCCCCTCCACTTCTAAGTTTTTTGTGTGCCCGTCACTTGTAATTTTGTGTTCCCCGCCACTTGTATGTGTTCGTGTGCCCCGCAACTGTAAGTGTTTTGTGTGCCCCGTCACTTGTAAGTGTTGTGTACCCCCCCTCCATTTGTAACTGTTGTGTACCCCGCCACTTTGTTAAGTGTTGTGTGCCCCGCCACATGTAGGTGTTTTGTGCCAGGCCACTTGTAAGTGTGTGTGCCCCACCACATGTAAGTGTTTAGTGCCCCCCCACTTGTAAGTGTTTGTGTGCCCCGTCACTTGTAAGTGTTGTTTACCCCGCCTCATGTAATGTTTTGTGCCCCGCCACAGTAAAGTGTTTGTGTACCCCCGCCCCACTTGTAAGTGTTTGTGTGCCCCGTCACTAGTAGTTTGTGGTGCCCGCCTCTTGTAAGTGTTGTGTGCCCCGCCACTTGTAAGTGTTGTGTAACCAGCCACTTGTAAGTGTTGTAGTGCCCCGTCTCTTGAAGTGTTGTTTGCCTGCCACTTGTAATTTGTTGTGTACCCCGCCACTTGTAAGTGTTGTGTGCCCACGCCACTTGTAAGTGTTGTGTGCCCTGGCCACTTGTAAGTGTTGTGTGCCTGCCACTTTTAAGTGTAGTGTTCCCTGCTGCCACATGTAAGTGTAGTGTGCCCTGGCCACTTGTGAGTGTTGTGGTGTGCCCACCACTTGAAAGTGTTGTGTGCCCTGCCACTTGCAGTGTTGTGTGAGCCGCAACACATGTAAGTGTTTGTGTGCCCGCCACTTGTAAGTGTTGATGAGACCCATCCGCACAGCCACTTGTAAGTGGTTGTGTGCCCTGGCCACATGTTAAGTGATGTGGTGCCCTGCCACTTGCAATGTTGTGGTGCCCCACCACTTGTAAGTGTTGTGGTGTGCCCCGCCACTTGAAAGTGAAGCGTGCCCCGCCACTTGTAAGTGTGTGTGCCCCGCCACTTGTAAGTAGTTTTAGTGCCCTGCTACTTTTAATTGTTGTGTGTGCCCCGCCACTTGTAAGTGTAGCGTGCCCTCCATTTTGTAGTTTTTGTGCGCCCCGCCACTTGTAGTGTTTTGTCCTCGCCACATGTAATGTTGTGAACACCCAACCCCGCCACTTGTTAAGTGGTTGTGTGCCCCGCCACTTGTAAGTGTTGTGTGTTCCCATCCACTTGTAAGTGTGTGTGCCCTGCCACTAATAAGTTTTGTGTGTCCTCCACATATAAGTGATGTGTGCCTACCACTTGAAGTGTTGTGTGCCCTGCCACTTGTAAGGTGTTAGTGTACCCCCGCACTTGTAAGTGTAGCGTGTGCCCCGCCACTTGTAAGTGTTTGTGTGCCCTGCGCACTTGCTAGTGTTGTGGCCCTGCCACTTGTAAGTGTAGTGTGCCCTGCCGATTTGTAAGTTGTGCGCCCCGCCACTTGTAAGTGTTGTGTGCCCTGCCACTTGTAAGTGTTGTGTGCCCTCCACTTGTTAAGTGTTTGTGTGGCGCCCGCCAACTTATAAGTGTTGTGTGCCCCACCCTTGTAAGTGTAGTGTTGCCCCGTCACTTGGTAAGTGTTGGTGATCTGCCACTTGTAAGTGTTTGTGCCTGCCACTTGTAAGTGTTGTGTGTCCCTGCCACTTGTTAAGTGATTGTGCCCTGCCACTTGTATGTGTTGTGTGGCCCTCCACTTGTAAGTGTTGGTGCCCACCACTTGTAAGTTTTTGTGTGCCTTGCCACTTGTAATTGTTGTTTCCCCGCCACTTGTTTAAGTGTTGTGATGCCCTGCCACTTGTAAGGTGTTGTGTGCCCTGGCACATGTAAGTGTATGTTGCCCTGCCACTGTAAGTGTTGTGTGCCCGCCACTTGTAAGTGTTGTGTGTGCCCTAACACTTGTAAGTGTTGTGTGTGCCCCACCACTTGTAAGTGTTGTTGTGCCCCACCACTTGTAAGTGTAGTGTGCCCTGCACTTGGTAAGGTGGTTTTGTGTGCCCTGCCAGTTTTTCTTGTAAGTGTTGTGTGCCCGCCACTTTTAATGTTTAGTGCGCCCCACCACTTGAAATTTTTTTGTGGCCCTCACTTGTAAGTGTTGTGTGCCCTGCCACTTGTAAGTGTTGTGTGCCCTGCAACTTGTAAGCTAGCGTTCCCCGCCACTGTAAGTGTTGTTATAGCCGTGCACTTGATAGTGTGTGGTGCCCCGTCACTTGTAAGTGTTGTGTGCCCTGCCACTTGTAGTGTTGTGTGTCCCTGCCACTTGTAAGAGGTTTGTGTGCCCCTCCACTTGTAAGTGTTGTGTGCCCCCGCACTTATAATGTTGTGTCCCTGCCACCTTGTAAGTGTTGTGGCCCCGCCACTTGCAAGTGTTGTGTGCCCCGTCACTTGTAAGGTTGTGTGCCCTCCACCTTGTAAGTGTGCGTGCCCTGCCACTTGTAAGTGTTCTGTGCCCTGCCACTTGTAAGTGTTGTGGTGCCCTGCACTTGTAATTGTTGTTTGTGCCCCAGCCACTTGTAATTGTTTGTGTGCCCCGCCACTTATAAGCGTTGTGTGCCGTGGCCACTTGTAAGTGTTGTGTGCCCCGCCACATGTAAAGTGTTGTGTGCCCCGTCACTTGTAAGTGTTGTGTGCCTGCCACTTGTAAAGTGTTTTGTGTACCTCTGCCACTGTAATGTTGTGAGCCCTGCAACTTGTAAGTGTTGTGTGCCTTGCCACTTTGTAAGTGTTTGCGTGCCCTGCCACTTGTAAGTGTTGTGTGCCCTGCAACTTGTAGTGTGTGCCCCTGCCTTGTAGTTATGAGTGTGCCTGCCACTTGTAAGTGTGTGTGCCCCGCCACTTGTAAGTGTTGTGAGTGCCGCCACTTGTAAGTGTTGTGTGCCCCGCCACTTTGTAAGTGTATGTGTGCCCTCCACTTGTATGTGTTTGTGTGCCCAGCCCTTGTAAGTGGTTCTGTGTGCAGCCACTTTTAAGTGGTTGTGTGGCCCCGCCACTTGTAAAGTGTTTGTGTGTGCCCCCACTTGTAAGTGTTGTGGCTCTGCCACTTGTAAGTGTTTGTGTGCCGCACTTTTAATTGTTGAGTGATCTACCACTTGTAATTGTTGTGTGCCCCGCCACTTGAAAGAGTTGTGAGCCCCGCCACTTGTAAGTGTTTGTGGCCTGCCCCACTTTTAAGTGTTTGTGTGCACTGACCACTATGAAAGTGTGTGTCCCACGCCACTTGTAAGTTTGTGTGCCCTGCCACTTGTAGTGTTTGTGTACCCCCCCGCAACTTAAGTGTTGTGTGCCCCGCCACTAGTAAAGTGTTGTGTGTCCCGCCACTTGTAAGTGTTGTGTGCCCCGCCACTTGTAAGTGTTCGTGCCCCGCCACATTTAAGTGTCGTGGCCCCGTCACTTTACGTGTTGTGTGCCCCGCCACTTGTAAAGTGTTGTGTCCCCGTCCACTTTAAGTGCTTTGTGCCCAGTCACTTGTAAAGTGTTGTGTGCCCCGTCAGTAGTAAGTTTTTGTTGTACTCACTCCACTTGTAAGATGTTGTGTGCCCCGCCACATTTAAGTGTTTTTGTACCCCGCCACTTGTAAAGTGGTAGTTGTGCCCCGCCACTTGTAAGTGTTGTGTGCCCCGTCGCATGTAAGTGTTGTGTACCCCGTCACTTGTAAGAGTTGAAGTACCGCCGTCACTTGTAAGTGTTGTGTACCCCGCCACTTGTAATGTGTGTGCCCCGCCACTTGAAAGCGTTGTGTACCCCGCCGCTTTGTAAGTGTTGTGTGCCCCCGTCACTTTTAATGTTGTGAGCCCCGATCACTTGTAAGTGTAGTGTACCCCCGCCACTTGTAATGTTGTTTACCCTCGGCCTCTTGTAAGTGTTGTGGGCCCCGGCCACTTGTAAGTGTAGTGTGCCCACCAAATGTAAGTGTTTGTGGCCCCCGCCACTTGTAACTTTTGTGTGTCCCCACCGACCCCTTTCAGTGTTGTGTGCCCCGCCACTTTAAAGTGTTGTGTACCCCGCCACTTCTAAGTGTTGTGTGCCCCCGCCACTTGTAGTGTTTGTTTTACCCCGCACTTGTAAATGTTGTGTGCCCCGTCCACTTTAAGTGTTGTTGGTGCCCCGCCACTATAAAGTGTTTGTGCCCTGCCACTTGTAAGATTTTGTGTACACCGCCCTTTTAAGTGTTGTGTGCCCCGTCACTTGTAAGTGTTGTGTGCCCTGCCACTTGAAAGTGTTGTGTACCCCGCCAATTGTAAGTGTTGTGTGCCCCGCCACTTGTAAGTGTTGTGTGCCCTGCCACTTGTAAGTGTTGTGTGCAAGCCACTTGTAAGTGTAGTGTTCCCTGCCACTTGTAAGTGTTGTGTGCCCTGCCACTTGTGAGTGTTGTGTGTGCCCCACCACTTGAAAGTGTTGTGTGCCCTGCCACTTGTAAGTGTTGTGTGTGCCCCAACACTTGTAAGTGTTGTGTGTGCCCCGCCACTTGTAAGTGTTGTGAGCCCCGCCACTTGTAAGTGTTGTGTGCCCTGCCACTTGTAAGTGTTGTGTGCCCTGCCACTTGCAAGTGTTGTGTGCCCCACCACTTGTAAGTGTTGTGTGTGCCCCGCCACTTGTAAGTGTTGCGTGCCCCGCCACTTGTAAGTGTTGTGTGCCCCGCCACTTGTAAGTGTTGTGTGCCCTGCTACTTGTAAGTGTTGTGTGTGCCCCGCCACCATGTAAGTGTTGCGTGCCCCGCCATTTGTAAGTGTTGTGCGCCCCGCCACTTGTAAGTGTTGTGTGCCCCGCCACTTGTAAGAGTTGTGTACCTCGCCAGTTTTCTTGTAAGTGTTGTGTGCCCCCGCCACTAGTAAGTGTTTGTGTGTCCGCCACATTGAAATGTTTGTGTGGTGCCCCGCCACTTGTAAGTGTTGTACGCCCCTGCCACTTATAAGTGTTTGTGTCCTGGCCCACTAGAAAGTGTTGTGGTGGCCCCTGCCACTTGTAAGTGTTGTGTGCCCCCACATGTAAGTTTTGTGTGCCCCGCCATTGTAAGTGTTGGTGTGCCCCCGCCACTTGTAAGTGTTGTGTGCCCTGCCACTGCAAGTGTTGTGTGCCCGCCACTTGTAAGTGTTGTGTGCCCTGCATTGTGTAAGTGTTGTGCGCCCCGCCACTTGTAAGTGTTTGTGTGCCCTCCCACTTGTAAAGTGTTGTGTGCCCTTGCCACTTGTAAGTTTGTGTGCCTGCCGCCACTTGTAAGTGTTGTGTGCCCCACCACTTGTAGTGTTGTGTGCCCCGACCACTTGTAAGTTTTGTGTCATTGCCACTTGTAAGTGGTGTGTGCTCTGACCACTTGTAAGTGTTGTGTGTGCCCCAACAATTTAAGTGTTGAGTGTGGCCCCGCCACTTGTAAGTGTTGTGAAGCCCCCAGCCACTTGTAAGTGTTGTGTGTTGCCCCAACACTTGTAAGTGTTGTGTGTGGCCCCGCCACTTGTAAGTGTTAGTGAGCCCACGCCACTTGTAAGTGTTTTGTGCCCTGCCACTTGTAAGTGTTGTGTGCCCTGCCACAGCAAGTGTATGTGTGCCCCACCACCTTGTACGTGTTGTGTGTGCCCCGCCACTTGAATGTGAGCGTGCCCCGCCACTCGAAAGTGTTGTGCCCTCCACTATTGTAAGTGTTTGTGTGTCTGCCCTGCTACTTGTAAGTGTTTTGAGTGTTGCCCGCCACTTTAATGTGCGTGCCCCGCCATTTGTTAAGTGTTTGTGCGCCCCGCCATTGTAAGTGTTGTGTGCCCCCGCCACTTGGTAAGAGTTTGTACCTCGCCACTTGTAATTGTTGTGTGTGCCCCGCCACGTGTAAGTGTTGTGTGTCCGGCACATGTAAGTGTTTGTGTGTGGCCCCGCCAACTTGTAATGTTGTGTTGCCCTGCCACTTATAATTGAAGTGTATCCTGCCACTAATAAGTGTTGTGTGCCTGCCACTTGTAAGTGTAGTGTGCCCTGCCACTTGTAAGTTTTGTGTGCCCCGCCACTGTAATGTTGTGTGCCCTCGCCACTTTGTATGTGGTGTGTGCCCTGCCCCTTGCAATTTTTGTGTTGTGTGCCCTGCACTTGTAGTGTTGTGTGCCCTGCCATTTTGTAATGTTGGGGTGCCGGCCCCGCCACTTGTAAGTGTTGTGTGCCCTGCCAACTTGTAAGTGTTGTGTGCCCTGCCCCCCTTGTAAGTGTTGTGGCCCCGCCACTAGTAAGTGTTGTGTGCCCCACCACTTGTAATTGTTGTGTGCCCCGCCACTTTTAAGTGTTGTGTCATTGCCACTTGTAATGTTGTGGTGCCCTGCCACTTGTAGTGTTGTGGTGCCCTGCCACTACTAAGTGTTTGTGTGCCCTGCCACATCTAAAGTGTTTGATGCCCTGCCAATTGCCAATTGTTGTGTGCCCCACCACTTGTAAGTGTTTTGGTTGTGCCCCGCCACTTGTAAGTGTTCCGTGCCCCGCCGCATTGTAAATGTAGTGTGCCCTCCCACTGTAAGTGTTGTGTGCCTGCAAACTTGTAAAGTTTTTGCGTGCCCGCGCCCTTATAAGTGTTTGTATGCCCTGCCCACTTTGTAAGTGTTGTGTTCCCTGCCACTTGTAAGTTTTGATGCCCGTCACTTGTAAGTGTTTGTGCCCAGCCACTTGTAAGTGTTGTGTGCACCTGCCACTTGTAAGTGTTGTGTGCCCTGCCACTTTGTAAGTGTTGTGTGCCCCGCCACTTGTAAGTTTTTGTGTGCCCCGCCACTTTGTAAGTGTTTGTGTGCCCTGCCACTTGAAAGTGTTGTGTGACCCTGACACTAGTAAAAGTGTAGTGTTTCCCTCAACTTGTAAATGTTGTGTGCCTGCCACTATGAAAGTGTTTTGTGCCAGAGCCCTGCACACTTGTAAGTGTTTGTGGTGCCCTGCCACTTGTAATTGTTTCTGTGCCCCGCCACTTGTAAATGTTGTGTGTCCCCAACCACTTGTAATGTTGTGTGCCCTGCCACTTGTAAGTATTTTGTGTGCCCCTGACCCACATTGTTTTGTGAGTGGCCCAGCTACTTGTTAAGTGTTGTGTGTGGCCCTGCCACTTGTAATGTTGTTTGCCCTCCACTTTTAAACGTGTTGTGTTGTGCCCTGCCACTGTAAGTGTTGTGTGTGGCCTGTCACTTGTAAGTGTTGTGTGCCCTACCACTTGTAAGTGTTGTGTGTGCCCTTCCCACTTGTAAAGTGTTGTGTGTGCCCTGCCACTTGTAAATGTTGTGTGTCCCTCCACTTGTAAAGTGTTGTACCGCCGCCATTTGTAAGTGTTTGTGTGCCCTGCCACTTGTAAGTGTTGTGTGTGTCCCCACCGCTTGTAATGTTGTGTGGCCCTGCCAATTGTAAGTGGTTGTGTGTGCCCCACCACTTGCAAGGTTTGTGTGCCACCACCACTTGAAAGTGTGTGTGTGCCCCACTACTTGTAAGTGTTCGTGGTATCCCCAGCCACTTGTAAGTGATGTGTGTGCCCAGCCACCTATTTAATTGTTGTGTGCCCTTGCCACTTTTAAGTTTTGTTGAGTGCCTGCCCTTGTTAATGTTGTGGTTGCCCTGTCCATTGTAATGTGTGTGCCTCTAACACTTTGTAAGAGTTGTGTGTGCCCTTCCCTTGTAAGTGTTGTGTGTGCCCTGCCACATGTAAATGTTGTGTGGTCCCACCACGTACGTGTTAGTGTGCCCCGCATTTGTAAGATTGTGTGTGCCCTGGCCACTTGAAAGTGTTTGTGTGTGCCCCCACCACTTGTTAAGTGTTGTGTGCCCTGGCCAATGTAAGTGTTGTGTGTGCCCACCACTTGAAGTGTTGTGGTGTTGCACCACCCACTTGTAAGTGTGTGTGCACCGCCACTTGTAAGTGTCTTTGTGCCCTGCCACCTTGTAAGTGGTTTGTGTGCCCTGCCCACTGTATGTGTAGTGTTCCGCTGCAACTTGCCAGTGTTGTGTGCCCCACCACTTGAATTGTTGTGGTGTGCCCCATCCACTTGAAAGTGATGGTGGTGCCCCGCCAATTGTAAGTTGTTTGTGTGCCCTGCCACTTGTAAGTGTTTGTGTGTGCCCCACCACTGGCAAGTGTTGTTGTGGTGCCTCCCCCACTTGTAAGTGTTGTGTGCCCCGCCACTGCAATGTTGTGTGCCCTGCCACTTTGTAAGTGTTTGTGCCCTGCACTTGTAAGTGTAGTGTTCCCTGCACTTGTAAGTGTTGTGTGCCCCTGCCACTTGTGAGTGTTGGTGAGCCCCACCACTTGAAAGTGTTGTGTGCCCTGCCAACCCCTTGTAGTGTTGTGTGTGCCCCCACCACATGTAAGTGTTTGTGTGTGTCCACCGCCACTTGTAAGTGTTGTAGCCCCGCCACTTGTAAGCTTTGAGTGCCGCTGCCACTTGTAGTGTGGTGTGACCCTGCCACTTGCAAGTTTGTTGTGCCCCCTACCACTTGTTAAGTGGTTTGTGTGTGTGTGGCCCGCCACTTTGTAAGTGTTTGCGTTGCGCCCGCCACATGTAAAGTGTTTGTGTGCCCCGCCCACTAGTAATTGTTGAGTGCCCTGCTACTTGTAATGTTGTGTGTGCCCCCGCCACTTGTAATGGTTGCGAGCCCCGCCATTTTAAGTGTTGTGCGCCCCGCCACTTTTAAGTGTTAGTGTACCCCGCCACTTGTAAGTGTTTGGTGTGCCACGCCACTTGTAAGTGTTGTTGTCCCCGCCACTTGTAAGTGTATGTGTGTGCCCCCCGCCACATGTAAGTGTTGTGTGCCCTTCACTTATAAGGGTTGTGTGTCCCTGCCACTTATAAGTGTTGTGTGCCCTGCCACTTGTAAGTGTTGTGTGCCCTGCCACCTTGTAAGTGTTAGTTGCCCCGCACTGTAAGTGTTGTGTGCCCCTCGCCACTTGTAAGTGTTGTGCGTGCCCTGCCACATGCAAGTGTTGTGTGATTCTGCCACTTGTAAGTGTATGGTGGTGCCCTGCATTTGTAAGTGTTGTGTTGCGCCCCGCCACTTGTAAGTGTTGTGTGCCCTGCCACCTTTTAAGTGTTGTGTGCCCCTGCCACTTGTAATGTTGTGTGCCGCCACTTGTAAGTGTTGTGTGCCCCACCACTTGTAAGTGTTGTGTGCCCCCCCACTTGAAGTGTTGGTGCCCTGCCACTTGTAAGTTTGTGTGCCCTGCCCTTGTAATGTTTTTTTCCCCCGCCCCTTGTAGTGTTTTTGGGCCCCCCCACTTTTGGGTGTTTTGTGGCCCCCCCCTTGAAAGTGTTGTGTGCCCCCGCCTTGTAAGTTTTGTGTGCCCCAACACTTGTAAAATGTTGTGTGTGCCCCGCCACTTGGAAGTGTTGTGGGCCCCCATTGTAAGTGTTTTGGCCCTGCCACTTTTAAGTGTTGTGTGCCCTGCCCCTTGTAAATGTTGGGGCCCTGCCATTGCAAGTGTTGTGTGCCCCACCACTTGTAAGTGTTTGTGTGTGCCCCGCCCCTTGTAAGTGTTGCGTTTCCCCGCCCCTTGTAAATGTTGTGTGCCCCCCCCATTTGTAATGTTGTGTGCCCCGCTATTGTAATGTTGTGGTGCCTCCGACTTGAAGTGTTTTCGTGCCCCGCCTTTTTAAGTTTTTGGCGCCCCCCACTTGT
>NC_069401.1:1767619-1961467 GCF_026875155.1 Cherax quadricarinatus
GGGGTGGCCCCTTTTTTAATCCACTAACAAACTTTTCCCATTCCTGTTGCCTAATTTTTCCCTTTCTATTCTTGCATTTGTTAGGCAGCTTGGAACTTCTAGCGGGTTGGGTTCTACATTCAGGGTATGTTTTACCAATCCTCCTAGCTGCTTTTTTAGATTGCGCAGTTTGGGGATCATTATAGTATTTACATTGGTTTTTATTGTTAAATTTAAGTGGAGGGTTTTTTTCCTTTTCCCTCCCACTTGATCTTGAGAACACTCTAAATATGGAATTAAACATCTTTAAATTTTTGTGTGCAATGGGCTCGAATTTTTAAACCCCTTCATCCAAGGGGTTTAAATAAAGTTGTCTCTGTGTTCGTTTGAGAATAAGTTTCCTCCTTCTGTATTAGCTCCTTGATTGCTGGAGTGGATAAAGTTTGAAAATTTGTTATCGGGGAAGGGGATCAGATAGAAATCATCAATTTGACACCCCTGCATCGTATATGATGTATTAAATCCAAACACAGACTAGTATCCCACCATTATGTGAGACTCAGTAGTGCCCAAAATTCGAAATTACATCTCATTTAGAAATTTCCACTATTTTATTTCCATTGGTTTTTTGTTAAGACCCACCAATATTTTATGTCGGGCTTTAAAAATTTCCCCAAAAAATGATGGTGGGTTCACTATTGATGCGATCGGTAAAGCTCAGGTCGAAGCGGGTTTCGCGGGGGGCATAGAGTTTAAAAAAATGTTTAGGGAAAAATCGCCTGCAATCTTTACACCATGTATGCATTTTAAAATCACTTGCAAGGAAAAGGAGTAAATTGGCAAGCTCTTTCTGACATACATCCCAACAGTGGTTTTTGACCTTGGGGTTAAAAGCTGCATACCAGGCAATTTTGGGGAGGTCTCCATCTTTAAATCACATTCCGCAAAAAGATGACATCAAAATTTTTGGGTTCCAATAAAGATGAAGTAGGCAACCGCTTCCTGATGGGAAACAATGTTCCATGAAAAAATTTGTAATGTATCCTTGTATGAGTTATTACAATCTCTTGCTCATAAAAATGGTAAAACTATTATGCTTTGACACAGTGTGCAGATACTTAAAAGCAAATAGCAAGTTTGTACGTCTTTATCTTCGGCCTTTATTTTTAAGCATTTTTTGGATTTTGGCAGCCAGTGATAAGGGAATTTTTGAAGGGAAGAGTTATGCTTCTTTTCACAAAATTGCTGGGAAACTAAC
Source organism: Cherax quadricarinatus (assembly GCF_026875155.1). Lineage (NCBI taxonomy): Eukaryota > Metazoa > Arthropoda > Malacostraca > Decapoda > Parastacidae > Cherax > Cherax quadricarinatus. The sequence goes on from NC_069401.1 coordinate 1,768,857, forward strand.
GGAGATTGCTGCACTTTTGACATCATCACCATGCCAAGTCACATCCTGATTTCAAAATTTTTTAAATTTTCAGGATCTGTTCAAGATCCAATTTTTTTCTGGAAAAAATTGTTATATGAGGAAGGGCGGGGAATCCAATCCCCTTTCCCGGGGGATGGCACTTCTGGGTTGCTTTCTTTAAACCTATCACCCTTTAAAGGTACCATGGGTTTCATTTGTGTTCTCGTTTCTCATTCATTTCAGGAGGCCTGTGCATCGACCTCTCCAATTTCCGGGAGGTTACCCGTGTGGTGTCCTCTGACTGTTGTGTTGTGTGTATTTGGGGGAAAATGCAAACCATCCCCCTTTTCAGGTGTAGCCATAGGTATCGTATGGCAGACCCTAGTTCCCTATTCTGAGGGGTGGCTAGCTCCTCCAAGCTGGTGTGTGTGAGGGATTCTGGGTTTCCCCAAAACCCTTTGCAGTGGGTGGGGCCCTTTCACACTTTGCAGAGGTTCATTTTTCAGTCTGGCTTGGTAACTGGATGGGCCCCATCCCCAGTTTCCATTAAAGGCTTTATCAGGTTTACACGAAAGGGTTTTTTGGGTTTACGCATCCTTGTGGGAAACTGTAACCCCAAAATTTTTTTACAGTTTAACAAACTATAGCCAATATCAAACCTACCATTGCTATCCAAAATCTTTTGAGAAACTCGTGCACAGGAGACTATATTCATTTATAACGGCACAAAACATACTCAACTAAAAACCCACTGCCAATTTGGATAGAGGAAAATAAAAGCACTAATGATGCAATCAAAAAATGCTAGATCAGCTTTAACACAGCATTGGGAAAATAATGTGCATATCCACTAGGAATTTTTATTGACCTAAGAAAAGCTTTTGTACACAGTAGACAATGGACATCCTACTCGCCACAAAACTTGACCATTACGTATAATAGGCCATGCACATTGAACTTATTTCAAATACTTACCTTACTAATAGGTATCTGTATGTCATCATTAAGACACAGCATCAACAACAACGGCCACTTGATACTGGAGTTTTCCTGCAGGGAAGTGTCCTTGGTCCCCTGCTCTTCCTCATAGTACATCAGATCTTCCAAACGTATCCAACACCTGAAACCCATACTCTCACATTTGCTGACGACAACTACTTATGACATCCTCTCACCTATTCTTGCCACCCTCAACAACATTGTTCAAATGAGGAGCCTGAATCAAAATATCGACTTGATGACAGCCAATAAACTTACGGCTTAACACTGACAAAACCTACTATATTATGTTTTGGTACACAGAGCAGAAATGCACAAATTAACATTAAGATCGACAACACTCTACATTACCAGACATAATGAGAGCAAATTCCTAGCTTATACCTGACAACAACCTGAATTTCACCCAATAATCCAACACATACAAAAAAAGAATCCATAACGGGTTGGAGATACCTCTCCAAGATAACGATACTACGTGCCGAAAAACAAACTAGCCCCTTCTCCACACTATACCCTCACTTATTTATCCATAACCTCACACTATGCTATTTGTGCTTGGGGATTCAACTGCAGCAACACACCTAAAGCCAATAATAACCCATCAAAAAGCGGCAGTAGAGAATAAGCTCTAAATCCCATCCCGGGCAACACATACACCCCTCCACTCTTCATAGATCTAAACTTTACTCCCTGTTCAGTACATCACACACATACTACTGTGTCAATCTACATCAACAGGTACCTTTAAACTCCAAGTCACACTTAACCTTGACCTATAATCGCTTTCCCCCCTTGATACGATTGTGACAGAACCCACAAGCCATAACACACGGGACCACAAACATCTCTACGACATTCCCCATGTCCGACTAACACCTTTAACAAAAATTCAATTTAAGTCAAAGGCCCTCAAATCTTGAACACCCTACCTGGAACTCTGAACTAGCAGACACATTCACACCTTCAAACTACCATTAAGAAAACATATTATCTCCCTGATACACCCCGTCCAACAAACTACACGAATATCCACCTGGGGGTTCACACTTACACTCACCCACCCCACAATTTACCATGAACAGAAATATCAATCTCAACTTAAAATATTGAATCCTGTGATACTTCCAATATACTGAAACTATGTAACTGTGGCCAAAACAAAAGCATTCACATTGCTAAACTCACAACTAGTATTTAGTCACTTAGCCATAATACCAACTTACATTGGTGAATCATTGACACAATTCACCAATGCTTCACACGGGAATGGGAAAATTCATGTTAGGAAAAACAACAATGTAGTCACAAAATCTGGTACACAATCACGAACGAGAATGATCTATCAAACGATATCTCATGGATACTAATCTTCCAGAGAATAACTAAACATGAGTCCAACCTAAAAGCCTACGTAGTGTAGTGTATGTTTTGTTGTGCTCCTTATTTCAAATTTCCATTGTACAATCCTTAGTAATTAAATAATCAACTACCTCACTTTGTGATTTTACTAGTAAGCTATAATCACCTTATGTAATTTTCTTATGTTATATTGTTTGCTTAAACATTAGCTGAATTGATACTTTCTCTGTCCATATTACTACCTCATATTTTTTTTTAAATCTATCTATGATATTACTTACTAAAATTAATAATTATCATTTTTACTATAAATTTCAATTTACTCTTAACATTTTTGACATTTAATAACCAATACTTGTCTTAATTACCTTTACCTGTTTTAATACCACATTTACTATCTTATAGAGTACTCCTTAATTACCTTGTACCCTTGCCATATAACCTCTAGTATACTACCAGTTGCAATATTGAATGAAATAAACATTACATTTTCACTTTTGTAATCATTATAACTTACAAAATTTTATTAAAACAGCATATTTACTACCAGTCAATATTTCTTTGTACCATTTAAACATTATTTTATACTTCCCATAACATTTTGTTGTCCAAATTTCAATTTTGTATATTCAACTCAAACCTTTTTTTATTTTTTATATTTATCCTTTGTTACCAGTGTACCTGTTACCTGTTTACCTTGTACCTGTGTACCTGTCCCACTCATCTAAACTATCATATTAAAACCAAGACATACCCTTGTTATTTTTTACTATTATTCTTTTGTACTTTAATTTGAATATATTTTGTCAATTAAAATCTCAAGTTATACTCTTGAATCTTTGTCAACAACTCTATAACCACCAGAACTCTTGTGTCAATTGCAAGTACCATTTCAATATTGTATTTTTATATTATAAGTTTAATTATTCCTACTCTAAGTATGTTTCATATCTTAGTGACTATAATTGTTGGCAATTAGTGTATATTACAATTATATTATTGTTCAAGGCCCTTAACTGTCTTTTGCTAACTAGTTAACCAACTAAACTACCTCATATATTTTTTTTTTCTACTTTTTTTTATTCTTTTGCTACCTTAAATTGTATATTTTAATCTTGTCAATTTAAATCTAGTTATACACTAAATTCTTGTAAACAACTTATATAACACCTTAGTGCATTACAATTGAGAGTCTTGTGCCTTTATTTAATTATTAGATTAAACACAGATGTACTAATTCAATACCAATTCATATATTATACCATATTGCAATTACTAGTGAGAGACTGGTGCTATTTTTAATTTGTATTTTTATATATTAGATTAATCTAGTTTGTACATAGCTCATTCTAGCTCAAAACATAGACTCCAACAAAAGTCATTATATTAGACCTTAGTGCAATTTAATTTGATTACCATCACTTTAATGTTTCACTATGACACAACTTATATTAGTCCCTTTTATATTATAATTTTAATATTATAATTCTAACTTTAAGAATTACCTTTAAATAAACTACCTACTATCAAATTCCCCATGCTCCATTATTTGATCATCACTTTATTTGTTACCACAAATATTTTTAGCCTTTTATATTGTCCTCCTTTATTTTAGCTTAAAAAACTACCTTAGCTCATTATTTTTACATTTTTTAAATAATTCAGGTGCTATTTTTTTAGCTTTAAATATTTTATTACTTGTTTTATACTTAATTCATAACTATAGATTCACTAACAAATCTTATGATACAAGCATTCGATCCTGATACCAACCTCTTATTTTAATGACTTAAAGAATCAAACAGTGACTGTAATTACTACACAGCAGAACAATCAAAGGCACTTCTCAGAGCCAACAAACAACATAACTACTTTAACTACAATATCAGATCTTTACGCAAGTAATACATGACCTCCTAGCATTACTAAATTCCTTGGCAAGCCAATATGTCCCTCATTACACTAATGAAACCTGGCTAAAGCCTGATACTACAGATGTCTGGAGTTTACCTGGAGAGAGTTCCGGGGGTCAACGCCCCCGCGGGCCCGTCCCTGTGACCAGGCCTCCTGTGGATCAAGCCTGATCACCAGGCTGTTGCTGCTGGCTGCAACGTAACACAACCAACGTACGAGCCAAGCCCGCTGATCCGGAACTGACTTTTAGGTGCTTGTCCAGTGCCAGCTTGAAGACTTGCCAGGGGTCTGTTGGTACTCCCCCCTTATGTGTGCTGGGAGGCAGTTGAACATCTCGGGCCCTGGACACTTATTGTATGGTCTCTTAACGTGCTAGTGACACCCCTGCTTATCCTTGGGGGGATGGTGCAATCAGTCTGCCAAGTCATTGTGCCTTTCGTACAGTGAGTGATTTCGTGTGCCAAGTTCTATGATACTAACCCCCCAGGATTTTCCAGGTGTATATAATCATGTATCTCTCCCTCCGTTCGTTCCAGGGAATACAGGTTTAGGAACGCTCAAGCGTTCCCAGTAATTGAAGTGTTTTATCTCCGTTATTCGCGCCGTGAAAGTTCCTCTGTACATATTCTAGGTCGCAATTTCACCTCCTTCAAAGGTGCTGTCTAGTGGTGAAGCAATATTCCATGCTAGATAGACACAAAGTGACCTGAAGAGTGTCCATCATGGGCTTGGCCTCCCTATTTTTGAAGTTTCTAATTATCCTCCTGTCATTTTTCTAGCAATGCGATTGATACAATGTTATGGTCCTTGAAGTGAGATCCTCCGACATGATCACTCCCAGGTCATTGACGTTGTGTTTCGCTCTATATTTTGTGGCCAGAATTTATTTTGTACTCTGATGAAGATTTAAGTTTCCACATGTTTACCATATCTGAGTAATTGAAATTTCTCCATCGTTGAACTTCATATTGTTTCCTGCAGCCCACTGAAAGATTGGTTGATGTCCACCTGGAGCCTTCAGGTCTGTCAATGGAAGACACTCGATCATGCAGATTCGGGTGTCATCTGCAAAGGAAGACACGTGCTAGTGGCTGACATCCTTGTCTATGTCGGGATATGAGAACTGAGGAAGCAAGATGGGAGCGAGTACTGTGCATTGTGAACAGAGCTTTTCACCGTAGCTGCCTCGGACTTTTTACTCTGTTTGACGACTACTCTCTGTGTTCTGTTAGTGAGGAAATTAGAGATCCATCGACCGAACTTTTCCTGTTATTTCCTTAGGCACGCATTATGTGCGCTAATACGCCATGGTCAACACTTGAGTCGAAAGGCTTTTTGCAAAGTCTGGTATATATTACATCTGCAATTCTTTTTGTCTTCTAGTGCATTAGGACCTATGTCTATAGTGATCCAATAGTGAGACAGACAGGAGCGACCTGTTCTAAACCCGTGTTGCCCTTGGTTTGAGCAACTGAGTGGGTTTCTAGATTGGGTGGTGATCTTGCTTCTTAGGACCGCTTTTCAAAGATTTTTATGATATTGGGAATGTTTAGTGCTATTGGTCTTAAGTTCTTTGCTGTTGCTTTACTGCCCCTTGTGGAGTGGGGCTATGTCTGTTGTTTTTAGTAACTGTGGGACACCCCCGTGTCCATGTCCCTCTCCATAGGATGGAAAAGGCTCGTGATAGGGGCTTCTTGCAGTTCTTGATGAACACAGATTCCATGAGTCTGGCCCTGGGGCATGAGTGCATGGCATGTCATTTATCGCCTGTGTCGAAAGTCCATTTGGCGTCAGATAACATCGGATAGGCTTGTGTTAATCAAATTTTGTGGCTCTCCTCATAAAAAATTCATTTTGATCTTCGACTCTCAGTCTGTTAGCGGCCTTGCCTAAAAACGAGTCTATACAGGACTTGAGTATGCTCACTCATTTCCTTGCCTGTCATCTGTGTAGGACCCATCTTGTTTAAGTAGGGGCCCAATACTGGGACGTTGTTCTCGCTTTTTGATTTGGCATAGGTAGAAGAAATACTTTGTGGGTTATCTTTCGATTTCATTTATGGCTTTTTAGTTTCTTCCCGCGATTTCCTGACTCTAAAAGGATTCTTTTTAAGCTTAGTTCGATGCTTGCTATTTCTCTGACATGTCTCCCTACGCATTTCAGATATACTTTGACCTCTTAAGCCCTCTGTTATTCTTTTCCGTCCCTGTAAAGGGAGCGCCTGTCTCTTACTATTTTTACCATCTACTCCTCCTTTTCTTAGAGGAATAGACCGTTGTGCAAACGATCGAGTGCTCACCGAGTTAATCTGTTCTATGGCAAAGTTGGGGTTCGTGTTGCTTAGTTATTCTTTCCCCAGCTTATTTCGGTTAGGAATTGGTTACCTTGGTCCCCCACTTTAATGTTTATGTTATGAATTGAATTTGTGAATGCTCCCTCCGTGACTAGTCTCATCTTGTCGGTCTGGGGCCTCCAACGCATACATTTCTGAACCCTCAATTATCAGTTGTGAATCAGAGTATATTGTTTTTGATATGGTGACATTTCTTATCAGATCATCATTGTTAGTGAGATGAGGTCTAGTGTATTTCTCCAGTCCCCCCCCCACTAGTAGCTCTATTATTTGCTCTGGTTTAAATTGAATTTTGTGGCAGAGATTTAAAAAGCTGTGTGAGTGTGAGTTTTCATCAGAGCTGGCCTCCTGGTGTTATTACTGCAACAGATATTATTTGCTATATTCCTCCATTTTAGGTGCCTTAAGTTTTAAATTCGCCCAGTAGCAAAGATGTTGGGTGCAGGATGCTGGAAGATTTTCCAGACAGATGGTCAGATTTTAACCAGCTGTTCCTGAATTGCTGGGATGTTGCATCCGGAGGCTTGAAGACTACCACAATGACTAGGTTTTGGCTTTCACGACCTTTACTGCTAAAACTTCCACTACATCATTCTGAGAGGCATTAAGCAGTTCTGTGCAAACAAGTGACTCTGCAATTACAGGCCAAACCCCATCCCCCCCCCCCCCCTTTTGCCTGTTTTTTTTTTTTTTTTTTTTCGACTCCTGTCACATCTGAATAGGTTTGTAACTGGATCCATATTTCGTTGTCCAAGTGATCCTTTATTGTGGGTCTCAATGAAAAGCCGCGAACATTTCCTTTGCCTCTGCAAGCAGTCCACGGATGAAAGGTATTTTTGTTGTTTGTTGCTGGCTTTGAACCCTGTATATTTTGCAAAAAAATGTTATCGGACTGGGTAATTCAGTTGCGGCGTACTGGGGGGATTTTTTTTCCGGCATTAGTATCCTGTATCTGTTGGTTTGGGGAGTGGGAAGGCCTTCGACCTGTGGTTTCCACTCCAGAATGACTGAATTTGGTGTACAGATTTCTGCCATTTCCTGCCAGTTTTTTTTTTTCCTTCCTGCACTAAAAAAAACCTCTCTCCCTCTTGATTGGCTGTGGTTTACCCAGGTTTTTCCCCAGGCCTGGAATGTTTTCGTATCTTTTTGTCCCCTTTAGATGGTAATGCCGGCAATTTAAGTTATACACAGTCTTTTTTCCTGTACTGAAGAGTACACAGTTCAGGGTGAAGAAAGCTTACAGGAATGGATTTGCATTTTCCTGTTGTCATAGTGGGCATGGCATTTTCTAGGGTGGGTCATAGTTGCACGTCCCATCTGTTTTTTTCCATAATAAAGATTTCCCATGCCAGCAGACACCAAGTGCATAGTAAGTGGCCCAGGCTTGGTTTCCGTTTGCCTTGGGGTTTCTGTGACTGTATCCCTGTTGGTGCAATGTTTCCCTGTCTTACTTCTATCCTTCCTAGTCACCAACAATGGACACCACCATTTGTTTTTGGTAATATATCCTCACTATTGCTAGTGGAGTCCTCTTGTTTGCCTTATTTCCTGCGTATTTCAAGTTTTGCAATATTGGTTTTATCTATCTTTGACAACACTTGTTTCCCTACTATGCTTCCTGTCCCCCTATCCGAGGTCATTTATATGTATTACCGTCCTGCGTATAGTTCCCACCTAACCTGGACAAAATCTACACTTCACCATTTTCTGTCTCCCAGACAGCATCCTCCAGCTTCACCCTTTACTGTCTCCCAGGACAGCAACCCTCCAGCTTCACCATTACTGTCTCCCAGACACTCCTCCACTTCACCATTACTGTCTCCCAGACAGCACCTCCAGCTACACATTACTGTACACCCAGACAGCACCTCCAGCAATCACCATTACTGTCTCCCAGGACAGCACTACAGCCCCCACATTTACTGACTACCATGTAGGTGGTCACGTGGTTGGGCATTGTACTGTCACTATGGGAAGAAGTAGCTGTTAATCACTACTGCATCGGCTAGATTATCTTGCTTCTGCTTTTATCAATCTTGGTAAGCAAAATATCTGTTCAATTGGTGTATCCATGTTGATTTTTCCAGTCCTTGACGGCATCTTCAACTCTTCGTGTTTTTGGGAAAGTTAATTTTGATCTGTGTATATAAGGTACGTGAAAAATTTTTTCCCAGTTCTTGATGAAAACGGAGTTCCACGAGTCTGGGCCTGTTTGGGCAGAGTAACATGGGCATGTCACTTATTGCTTTTTCAAAGTCCTGTGGGTGTTTAGGATTAATATCAGAAATTCCTTGAATTAACAAATTTTTTTTTAGATCTCGGTCAAAAAAAAATTTAGATCTTTCGACATTTAGTCTGATTAACAGCTCACAAAATGCTGAGTTATATTTACCACTTCATAATCTCACTCATTTTAGATTTCGCATAGGAAAAAGAAAATATAATATATATATTCATTTTCAGTTATGGCTTTAAGTTCTTCCTGTGTTTCTTGGCTCCTGGTGTAATTCCTTAAGCTTAAGTTTCAGATATTTTCTATTTCTTTGGGGCCCCAGCCCCTTCTTCCAAAATCAGATATACTGACCTCCCTTCCGCAGCTCTGTCATTCCTTCACTTTCACATATAAAGGGAGTCTCTCTCTTTTTATTTACATCTCCTTCTTTTTTCTTAGTGAAAATGTGTTTTAAAGCATTCCTCAACGTGCTACAGTTTTAACATCCTCTAGGCAAAGGTTCGGATCCGTTTGTTAAGGATATCTTCCAATGGTTGTTTCATTTAGGACATGGTCAATTTTAATCCAAAAAAATTGTATGGTTTTCTATTATTAAGTAATGAATTTGGTGAAGGTCACCTTCATTTTTTGCTGGCAATAGCCCCTGCACATAAATGTCTGAACTTACTCTTTGATACTGTTATAACTTCGTACCAGATCATCATAATAGTGAAGATAATAATAATAATAGAAATAATAATAATAATAATAGATAATAATAATAATAATAATAATAATAAATAATAATTATTATTATTAAATTATAATATTTCTACAAACAGTGACATGCTACTATATAGAAAGCCGCTTGTTATGCATCCATTTTCCTACAAATTTAGGTCGGTTTTGTCCCAGGATGCTCCTCAACATGATAATATAACTTGGAAGGTCCTTGGAGGGATTGGTACCAAATCCTTGCACAAAGAAAATCACATCCCTATGAAACCAAAAGACTCGGCAGAGAGCAACATTCCCCCATGAAAAGCAGGGTGCGCACGAGTTACACTGAAGACCACAATAAGTGACCGGGGTCCATGACTGTTCAACTAGCCTCACCAGCCTATATAAGCGGGATTACCAATAGGTCCCTGGCTGTCTTTAAGAAGGCAGTACCGTGACCAACCGGCTGTGGTTCGTACTCAGCTTGCCGTGCGGCCAGTAGTTCTACAGCCTTGACCCCCGAAAACCGCTCTCCAGGTAAACACCAGATACCCCATGTTTACTGATGGGGAACAGACAACCGGTCTGAAGGAAACACGCCCAATGGTTTCTACCCCTCACGTGAAAGAAGTTCTATTCAGGTATACACAAAAACAGTTACAAAGATCATACATAGCACATACAGTAGAGAACCTAGGATAATCCATAAAAAAGTTAGTGACTTTATTTCCATTGGTGAAGCTAGAGCTTTTAGGCCACGAGTGCCCACGGGGCCACGGGCCACGGGGCCCACGGGACAACCATAGGATCTAATCTCGACAATAAAATCCCACATACCAATGCCCCCCCCCCTTCTGGGACTACCTAGATGAAATTTCCTTTCCCAAATTACACATTCCGTCTTGCACCAACTGAGCCCGACGGAAAGTCACCGAGAATATAAAGTCACTTAAAAATAACTCAGGGAATCTGTCTCATGTCCCCACCACATATACTGTACAAGCGAGCGGCCCATGTCCTTTACCATGCTATTTCTACTTTTTAACAAGTCACTAGAAACTAGCACCTTCCCGAAACTACTCAAGATGGCAAGGGTTACACCAATACATAAAGGTGGTGACCCTACAGACTTAAACAACTTTTTTATTTTTTTTTTTTATATTTATTTAAAACAGTACACGAACAGTTAATAAATAAATATTACAAGACCCTATTCCGGCAACAGATGTGATTAAACATTCCTCGCCTAATGAAACCACACAACTCTGTGTGGCTTCCAACACCCCCCCCCTTTTACCCTCCTATTCTAAATCAAACAGGTTTACCACAGCTTACGGACATATTGACATGCATACATTAATTTTTTTTTTTTTTTATTTATTTAAAACAGTGCGATACAAATGACAAGAAATATATTAAAAAAGATACACGACATAACAGATTACTGCACTAGAATCCACTTCACACCGAACCTAATAACGACACCATTAACAGTACGTGGTAAAACACACTCCACACACACCACAACCGTACTATTACATTCGTATTACACTCACACACAACCACCGTATATTACAGTGAATATACACTCTCACACACAAACAACCGTATATTACAGTGGTAATACACCACACACAACACTATACATTACATGGTATTGTTTATTTGTTAAAGAAACATCGGTAACAAGGATTAACATATTACCAAAACATCAAACCCTGGAAAATTATGAATATTGTACATAAAACAGAGATAAACAAAACAAACAAACACGCACATGACACACAACAAGCACAACACGTTTACAACTACATGAGACTACATCAGGCACCATACTAGGTGGGTTTCTGCTGTCAACACAACACGTTACACAAATGAGACACATCAGCACATACTAGAGGTGAGGTTTCTGCATGTCAAACAGCGGATGCAAGACTAATTTCTAAGATCTCAGGTCTTAACAGAGCACCAACGATACACAAAAAAACAGTATAATATTGACGCGTTACAAGAGATCTTAACATAACATAGGATTTTAGTATTCAACGAAGGAAACGGGAAATAACTAAAGAAGTCACTATAAAAACATCCAATATAACAAAACAAAAAACTATGTGATATTTTAACATCTCATCAAAACAAAGAAAAAATAATGCAACTATTACATGTAATATACAAATAACGAAAAGCACACCTGTAACACAGCATAAAATATAACATAAAATAAACCATTGCTTATGCTAGGAAACACTTTTTAAACCACTTACAATTGAACAAAACAGTAAAGCTCACCATAACATATTTGAGTCCCATTGAAAATTTTTCATCATAAAGTCCTTGAAATGATTTATACATGATAAAAATATGCAACCGTAGTGCACACCTTTCTACAAAATGATAACTGTGTAGTTCTTAATGCCGAAGTACAGCCCCAGTCGGGGTCTAATACCCTTCCATTTGCCTCTATATATCAAAAACACAATTATACATCCTATAAACAACTCTCCAATGCTCACAAAGCCTCACTGTCTAAAAATAGCCCGTCGTATCCCCTATACGCCATTTTGCAATCCCATAAATCCCTAATGTGAAAAAAAAATATCGATAAACCCTCCTAAAATCTTCTTCTCTTCCCATCTCCCATCCATACACCCCATTATTCCTACACTGTGTCCTATAAAAAGTTGCCTTCAAATGCTTTTAATCTTGCACGCACGTCCGCCCTCCCTCATTAGCCCACATCATGTATATATATCCGTAATCCATTACCCGAATCGCATTCTCAACCCTTTATTCACCCTTATATCTAGACTTAAAAACCCCAAAAAACCCCTGCCAAACCCCCTCCCCCCACTAACCTTAAAACCTTACCCATCCAAACCCTTATAAGTTCAATACAATCGCAAAAATATTACCGATGATAAATAGTCGCCAATCCTCCACAATCCTTGCATTCCCCATCCTCTCCGTATTCTCTAAATAGAATAAAACCATTCCTGACAGCAAGATTCCATGTAAAAATCTATACAAACTTCTTTCTGACTTTAGGATTTAAAACGCAATTTATTTAAACGCCCCAAATATTATGCCAAATCATACATCGGAATAAACTCCTTCTAACCCGCCGCTACCAGAGCCTTAACCATCTGCCCTATAAGATTTCTCAATTTAATTTGTGAGTGATCCTCACGTTTATGAAGAACCCGTAACATTGCCTCACCTATCATAAACTCCCGACCCCCCCACCACCGTCGCATATCCGATGTATCCTATGAAGACCGAGGTCTTCTTTTTCTTTCGCCCCCCCCTCCCCCCCCCGCTTATATCAAGTTTAAATACATACTTCATTATCCTCTTTCGACATCTATAAGACCCAGCCCTCCACGGCCAACGGGAGTGTGACATACCGCTCTCTTAAACCTTATCGCTCCCTTTCCCCCAAATGGAATCTAAAAACAACACACTTTTTTGTAACCTTTTAATTCACAACGAGTATCGAAAAATTACCGTAACATGCCATAGGTTTTTACTATTAATACACATTCGCTCTGTTATCACCCTTTGTTGCAAACTTAAATTAGCAGCTCTTAACCCACTAAGACGCTCAGAAACACTATCAACGATACGCACGGAATTTATTTGTTTGTGCTGGACTTGATATCATTTACATAAACGATCCCCATATTCTTTATTTGGTCCACCCTTTCCCACCTTTCAGCTACCATTCCTTCCTCACGCGACCCTTTTCCCAAATTCATATACTTTTGTTTTCCCCATGTGATCGCATGCCAGTAGCCTTTTCAAAAACTTTCACTAACTTTTGCTAAACCCCAATCAAATCCATGTTTTCTCTCAACCAAAATCGTCGTGTCGTCGAACATATCCAACAATGCCCGCGTCCCCCACCCCTTACATTACCCAACCCAATTAGCTCTCCAATAAAACCCTTAACTCTATAAAAGGGATCTTGAAAACAAGCAAAAAAAATTTGTGAAAGGGGACAACCTTGGACGCAAACCCCTTCCCATCTGAATCCGATCTCCCCAACCACCCCATTTTCACCGTGGCACTCACGCAAAGATGCATCTTTAACATTAATTTGGCCCATGATAAATTTCTGCCACCAAACCCCTGCCATCTCATTATTCTTTCCTAACGTCTCCCTTCCAACACTATCATATGCCGCCTCCCAATCTATAGCCATAACCCCCGCCTCCCAATCCTTACTCCTCTTTCTTCATCAAACTTCTAATCATACCGTGACCTTCCATACATAGACCCTGCCCGGCCCCATATTGTCCTTTGTCCAATCTGTTCTTTGCCCAGGACTTTTTTTTATTCGGTTGGCCAAGATCCTTCCAAAAATTTTATAGTCCCCCACAAAATAACGGAATGCACGATAATCTTTTAACCGTATAATGCACGCCTTTTTTGTGTTTTAGGAACTAGGACGGACCACAGTCCAACCTTTGTTGTTTTCCCCTAAAACCCCATCCGCTTCATGATATTGAATAAACGTACCGAAAACCCCTTTAAAAAACGTTCCAATTTGAATATAAAAGTCGCTGGGCAAACCCATCTATTCCTTGCGCCTTACCCAACTGCGCCCTCAATAAAGCCTCTCCAAGTCTCACACCCGTATCGCCCTCCCAACATCAAACGATCATGCTCCTCAGCTCAGGGGGGGGGGGGGGGGGGGGGGGCAACGCACAAAACCTAACCGATTGCCACCTGCAATGCAATTTTCACTTATTCCAACACTTGTGCGTTTCAATTTAACCCAAGCATCATATACCCCACTCAATACCCTCCAGTCGTCGTCAACACCTGATTCACTCTATAACCCCTGCATACCTACTCTGGACATTCAAACCCCAATTAACTCCATAGCTTTGCGACGTCTGTGTTGATTCCTCAACACACACGCCACGGCCGATCTCCCACAAACCTCTTTCGATTCCACCCTTAAGCCTTTCCCCATCAAACCTTTCGTTTGTAAATTTAGTATTGCTCCTTAATTCGTTCAATTTCTGTAACAAAATTACAGCATTCGCTTGTACATAGCAGTCCGCGCAAACTGCCCCTCTAAATACGTATGGAACCATACTGTAACTGATTATATCTCACTCCCCTGACTTAATAAAAAATTTCCTTAATTTCGCTTTTTTGGCTATCATTTCCCACCAATTTAAACCTAAGCCACAAGGCGTTCCCACAATTCCCAAAAGACAAAACGATTTCCTCTCTCTTCAATAACTTTACATTTAATTTCCAAAAATGACGGACCCCCTTCTAGCACACCCTCAATATCTAACATCCATTACAACTCCTCTTTGGATCCGGCAAAAACCACATTTATCACACTCACTCTCCGAACTGTAACCGCACTAGACACGTACATTCTATCTAATCTCGCCGCAAATCTCGTCTAATGAAAGAAGCTCACATTGCCACCCCCCCCACACACAAATCCCATTAAACCCACACTCGTCAATAAATCTCCCAGGAACCCCAAGCAACAACCATAACCCCTCCCTCGAGGCTCCACATCTTTTCGTCGTATTAACACCATTCCAGTCTCCCACCATTATCGCTACATTTGGTAAACTACGTAGATGATATACTAATACACATCTTGTACAAATGTTTTAAAGTCGGTACATCTCCCTCAGCCGGCCCATATACACTACAAAACTTATATGTACTCTACCCCATAAACCATCCACCCTAATCATCTCTCCCCTCCCCTCCCCCCCTTTCACTATGGCGTACTACAAACGGCTATTTTCCTTCTTACCAGAATGGCGACGCCTCCTTTTAACCTCGTCGCATATTCATATACACATCGTACCCATCTAATTCAATCTCATAGCCAATTCTGCATTGTGTTCTATGTGATAAATACCACATCCACATCTAGACGCACCAAAAATTTCATTAAACCACTTTCGCTTACCCGCTCCGTGATCTCAAACCGTTAATAATTATTGTCAAACACTTAAAGTCAAATTATGGGATTTTCCTTTGGTTCTAGTATTAGACTTTCAACTTATACATTTTAAATCACCCTCAATCCCTCTCTCCAGTTTTTGGGAATCACCTTGATAAACTCTTTTTTCGTGGATTCACTGTTTCCCTTTCCTTTGTACATCCGCCAAGTACTTTCCCTGGCCTTTCGGCAGGAGTAAGCACGTCGTCTGAGTCTGATGGGGTCGCAGTTCGCTTTTTCGCGTCCTACTACCCTCCACTGCATGGAGGATTTCTTAGTACTTATCATGTATGCACTCCACTTCTGCTATATTTAACCATCATACCATGCGACACCCCAGACTCAATGCTTTCATCCGTTGCCTTCAACCTGATGCTCAACCGATCCAAATTTGCATCCTGGTTCCATCCACATGGTTGACGATCGACCACCCCTCGTCTAACAATAACATCCAGTGCCTTCACTAAAGAACGCCGCTACAATCCTCGACCCCCCAATAGTGGGGCAGAGTCTCCTTCAAATACTTTATTTTTATCATCTAGTGAAATGGTGATTCGTTCTCGCTGTTTTGCATCCTCCAAAGATTCTCCTGCGCTTTTTTCTACTGTTCACTCCAAGATGTCCGTTGTCGAGACGGTGAGTATTAAGGCATAAGACTGTTCTCGGTCCCTTTCACTTCCTCGACCATCTTCCGGTTGTTGCTTTGCCCGATAATTGGAGATTCCCACGACGCTTACCACACTGTGGCCGCTACTGGTGGTCATACGATCCACACACCGACACGTACGAAAAACGTAGCCCCCCGCACATGTTACATATACTTGAGTTCGAAATCTAGCAACATAATTAGGACGGATGGGATTGCCGTAGGTCCATTTTGACTGAATATGTTCCCTCCAAACTTCCAGCAAAGGCCAGCGGCCCACCGACCTGCAGAGGGCCATATGAACCGTACCATAATTATCTTAGTTTTCATCTTTTATAACAAATTTCATTCGCCTCAAAAGGCACATTCCTTATTTTTTAACCCATGTTTAGTGTCGTGATTACATCAAGTAACGTACGTGATATAGCTGAATTGCAGGCTAAAATGGTCTCCTTGATACTTATCCACCACCGCTTCATAAACCATTTTCTGAACGTCCATTTTAAACGAAGATCCGTGTCGTCCCCATAAGTTGGGGGGACTAGAAACCCACATATCCTTCATTAGCGATACGTAGGTAATCACGGATAATCGCCGGTAGTAACAAGTCCCCATTGTGGCTCCAGTGACAGCCCCCACTGGTCAATTCAACGCAAACAGTGTTATGCGCCTGATACTCTGCAGCGTCCATGTTGGTAAATGAGCATCGCACGTCCACAACTTCTCAATGGTTGTGACGAACTGAGGTACTCGCCTGAAAACAGCAGAGGGGTGCCGGCACAACCGCACTCCACCCGAGGTCCAGGCAGCGAAGTTTAACAAACTATAGCCAATATCAAACCTACCATTGCTATCCAAAATCTTTTGAGAAACTCGTGCACAGGAGACTATATTCATTTATAACGGCACAAAACATACTCAACTAAAAACCCACTGCCAATTTGGATAGAGGAAAATAAAAGCACTAATGATGCAATCAAAAAATGCTAGATCAGCTTTAACACAGCATTGGGAAAATAATGTGCATATCCACTAGGAATTTTTATTGACCTAAGAAAAGCTTTTGTACACAGTAGACAATGGACATCCTACTCGCCACAAAACTTGACCATTACGTATAATAGGCCATGCACATTGAACTTATTTCAAATACTTACCTTACTAATAGGTATCTGTATGTCATCATTAAGACACAGCATCAACAACAACGGCCACTTGATACTGGAGTTTTCCTGCAGGGAAGTGTCCTTGGTCCCCTGCTCTTCCTCATAGTACATCAGATCTTCCAAACGTATCCAACACCTGAAACCCATACTCTCACATTTGCTGACGACAACTACTTATGACATCCTCTCACCTATTCTTGCCACCCTCAACAACATTGTTCAAATGAGGAGCCTGAATCAAAATATCGACTTGATGACAGCCAATAAACTTACGGCTTAACACTGACAAAACCTACTATATTATGTTTTGGTACACAGAGCAGAAATGCACAAATTAACATTAAGATCGACAACACTCTACATTACCAGACATAATGAGAGCAAATTCCTAGCTTATACCTGACAACAACCTGAATTTCACCCAATAATCCAACACATACAAAAAAAGAATCCATAACGGGTTGGAGATACCTCTCCAAGATAACGATACTACGTGCCGAAAAACAAACTAGCCCCTTCTCCACACTATACCCTCACTTATTTATCCATAACCTCACACTATGCTATTTGTGCTTGGGGATTCAACTGCAGCAACACACCTAAAGCCAATAATAACCCATCAAAAAGCGGCAGTAGAGAATAAGCTCTAAATCCCATCCCGGGCAACACATACACCCCTCCACTCTTCATAGATCTAAACTTTACTCCCTGTTCAGTACATCACACACATACTACTGTGTCAATCTACATCAACAGGTACCTTTAAACTCCAAGTCACACTTAACCTTGACCTATAATCGCTTTCCCCCCTTGATACGATTGTGACAGAACCCACAAGCCATAACACACGGGACCACAAACATCTCTACGACATTCCCCATGTCCGACTAACACCTTTAACAAAAATTCAATTTAAGTCAAAGGCCCTCAAATCTTGAACACCCTACCTGGAACTCTGAACTAGCAGACACATTCACACCTTCAAACTACCATTAAGAAAACATATTATCTCCCTGATACACCCCGTCCAACAAACTACACGAATATCCACCTGGGGGTTCACACTTACACTCACCCACCCCACAATTTACCATGAACAGAAATATCAATCTCAACTTAAAATATTGAATCCTGTGATACTTCCAATATACTGAAACTATGTAACTGTGGCCAAAACAAAAGCATTCACATTGCTAAACTCACAACTAGTATTTAGTCACTTAGCCATAATACCAACTTACATTGGTGAATCATTGACACAATTCACCAATGCTTCACACGGGAATGGGAAAATTCATGTTAGGAAAAACAACAATGTAGTCACAAAATCTGGTACACAATCACGAACGAGAATGATCTATCAAACGATATCTCATGGATACTAATCTTCCAGAGAATAACTAAACATGAGTCCAACCTAAAAGCCTACGTAGTGTAGTGTATGTTTTGTTGTGCTCCTTATTTCAAATTTCCATTGTACAATCCTTAGTAATTAAATAATCAACTACCTCACTTTGTGATTTTACTAGTAAGCTATAATCACCTTATGTAATTTTCTTATGTTATATTGTTTGCTTAAACATTAGCTGAATTGATACTTTCTCTGTCCATATTACTACCTCATATTTTTTTTTAAATCTATCTATGATATTACTTACTAAAATTAATAATTATCATTTTTACTATAAATTTCAATTTACTCTTAACATTTTTGACATTTAATAACCAATACTTGTCTTAATTACCTTTACCTGTTTTAATACCACATTTACTATCTTATAGAGTACTCCTTAATTACCTTGTACCCTTGCCATATAACCTCTAGTATACTACCAGTTGCAATATTGAATGAAATAAACATTACATTTTCACTTTTGTAATCATTATAACTTACAAAATTTTATTAAAACAGCATATTTACTACCAGTCAATATTTCTTTGTACCATTTAAACATTATTTTATACTTCCCATAACATTTTGTTGTCCAAATTTCAATTTTGTATATTCAACTCAAACCTTTTTTTATTTTTTATATTTATCCTTTGTTACCAGTGTACCTGTTACCTGTTTACCTTGTACCTGTGTACCTGTCCCACTCATCTAAACTATCATATTAAAACCAAGACATACCCTTGTTATTTTTTACTATTATTCTTTTGTACTTTAATTTGAATATATTTTGTCAATTAAAATCTCAAGTTATACTCTTGAATCTTTGTCAACAACTCTATAACCACCAGAACTCTTGTGTCAATTGCAAGTACCATTTCAATATTGTATTTTTATATTATAAGTTTAATTATTCCTACTCTAAGTATGTTTCATATCTTAGTGACTATAATTGTTGGCAATTAGTGTATATTACAATTATATTATTGTTCAAGGCCCTTAACTGTCTTTTGCTAACTAGTTAACCAACTAAACTACCTCATATATTTTTTTTTTCTACTTTTTTTTATTCTTTTGCTACCTTAAATTGTATATTTTAATCTTGTCAATTTAAATCTAGTTATACACTAAATTCTTGTAAACAACTTATATAACACCTTAGTGCATTACAATTGAGAGTCTTGTGCCTTTATTTAATTATTAGATTAAACACAGATGTACTAATTCAATACCAATTCATATATTATACCATATTGCAATTACTAGTGAGAGACTGGTGCTATTTTTAATTTGTATTTTTATATATTAGATTAATCTAGTTTGTACATAGCTCATTCTAGCTCAAAACATAGACTCCAACAAAAGTCATTATATTAGACCTTAGTGCAATTTAATTTGATTACCATCACTTTAATGTTTCACTATGACACAACTTATATTAGTCCCTTTTATATTATAATTTTAATATTATAATTCTAACTTTAAGAATTACCTTTAAATAAACTACCTACTATCAAATTCCCCATGCTCCATTATTTGATCATCACTTTATTTGTTACCACAAATATTTTTAGCCTTTTATATTGTCCTCCTTTATTTTAGCTTAAAAAACTACCTTAGCTCATTATTTTTACATTTTTTAAATAATTCAGGTGCTATTTTTTTAGCTTTAAATATTTTATTACTTGTTTTATACTTAATTCATAACTATAGATTCACTAACAAATCTTATGATACAAGCATTCGATCCTGATACCAACCTCTTATTTTAATGACTTAAAGAATCAAACAGTGACTGTAATTACTACACAGCAGAACAATCAAAGGCACTTCTCAGAGCCAACAAACAACATAACTACTTTAACTACAATATCAGATCTTTACGCAAGTAATACATGACCTCCTAGCATTACTAAATTCCTTGGCAAGCCAATATGTCCCTCATTACACTAATGAAACCTGGCTAAAGCCTGATACTACAGATGTCTGGAGTTTACCTGGAGAGAGTTCCGGGGGTCAACGCCCCCGCGGGCCCGTCCCTGTGACCAGGCCTCCTGTGGATCAAGCCTGATCACCAGGCTGTTGCTGCTGGCTGCAACGTAACACAACCAACGTACGAGCCAAGCCCGCTGATCCGGAACTGACTTTTAGGTGCTTGTCCAGTGCCAGCTTGAAGACTTGCCAGGGGTCTGTTGGTACTCCCCCCTTATGTGTGCTGGGAGGCAGTTGAACATCTCGGGCCCTGGACACTTATTGTATGGTCTCTTAACGTGCTAGTGACACCCCTGCTTATCCTTGGGGGGATGGTGCAATCAGTCTGCCAAGTCATTGTGCCTTTCGTACAGTGAGTGATTTCGTGTGCCAAGTTCTATGATACTAACCCCCCAGGATTTTCCAGGTGTATATAATCATGTATCTCTCCCTCCGTTCGTTCCAGGGAATACAGGTTTAGGAACGCTCAAGCGTTCCCAGTAATTGAAGTGTTTTATCTCCGTTATTCGCGCCGTGAAAGTTCCTCTGTACATATTCTAGGTCGCAATTTCACCTCCTTCAAAGGTGCTGTCTAGTGGTGAAGCAATATTCCATGCTAGATAGACACAAAGTGACCTGAAGAGTGTCCATCATGGGCTTGGCCTCCCTATTTTTGAAGTTTCTAATTATCCTCCTGTCATTTTTCTAGCAATGCGATTGATACAATGTTATGGTCCTTGAAGTGAGATCCTCCGACATGATCACTCCCAGGTCATTGACGTTGTGTTTCGCTCTATATTTTGTGGCCAGAATTTATTTTGTACTCTGATGAAGATTTAAGTTTCCACATGTTTACCATATCTGAGTAATTGAAATTTCTCCATCGTTGAACTTCATATTGTTTCCTGCAGCCCACTGAAAGATTGGTTGATGTCCACCTGGAGCCTTCAGGTCTGTCAATGGAAGACACTCGATCATGCAGATTCGGGTGTCATCTGCAAAGGAAGACACGTGCTAGTGGCTGACATCCTTGTCTATGTCGGGATATGAGAACTGAGGAAGCAAGATGGGAGCGAGTACTGTGCATTGTGAACAGAGCTTTTCACCGTAGCTGCCTCGGACTTTTTACTCTGTTTGACGACTACTCTCTGTGTTCTGTTAGTGAGGAAATTAGAGATCCATCGACCGAACTTTTCCTGTTATTTCCTTAGGCACGCATTATGTGCGCTAATACGCCATGGTCAACACTTGAGTCGAAAGGCTTTTTGCAAAGTCTGGTATATATTACATCTGCAATTCTTTTTGTCTTCTAGTGCATTAGGACCTATGTCTATAGTGATCCAATAGTGAGACAGACAGGAGCGACCTGTTCTAAACCCGTGTTGCCCTTGGTTTGAGCAACTGAGTGGGTTTCTAGATTGGGTGGTGATCTTGCTTCTTAGGACCGCTTTTCAAAGATTTTTATGATATTGGGAATGTTTAGTGCTATTGGTCTTAAGTTCTTTGCTGTTGCTTTACTGCCCCTTGTGGAGTGGGGCTATGTCTGTTGTTTTTAGTAACTGTGGGACACCCCCGTGTCCATGTCCCTCTCCATAGGATGGAAAAGGCTCGTGATAGGGGCTTCTTGCAGTTCTTGATGAACACAGATTCCATGAGTCTGGCCCTGGGGCATGAGTGCATGGCATGTCATTTATCGCCTGTGTCGAAAGTCCATTTGGCGTCAGATAACATCGGATAGGCTTGTGTTAATCAAATTTTGTGGCTCTCCTCATAAAAAATTCATTTTGATCTTCGACTCTCAGTCTGTTAGCGGCCTTGCCTAAAAACGAGTCTATACAGGACTTGAGTATGCTCACTCATTTCCTTGCCTGTCATCTGTGTAGGACCCATCTTGTTTAAGTAGGGGCCCAATACTGGGACGTTGTTCTCGCTTTTTGATTTGGCATAGGTAGAAGAAATACTTTGTGGGTTATCTTTCGATTTCATTTATGGCTTTTTAGTTTCTTCCCGCGATTTCCTGACTCTAAAAGGATTCTTTTTAAGCTTAGTTCGATGCTTGCTATTTCTCTGACATGTCTCCCTACGCATTTCAGATATACTTTGACCTCTTAAGCCCTCTGTTATTCTTTTCCGTCCCTGTAAAGGGAGCGCCTGTCTCTTACTATTTTTACCATCTACTCCTCCTTTTCTTAGAGGAATAGACCGTTGTGCAAACGATCGAGTGCTCACCGAGTTAATCTGTTCTATGGCAAAGTTGGGGTTCGTGTTGCTTAGTTATTCTTTCCCCAGCTTATTTCGGTTAGGAATTGGTTACCTTGGTCCCCCACTTTAATGTTTATGTTATGAATTGAATTTGTGAATGCTCCCTCCGTGACTAGTCTCATCTTGTCGGTCTGGGGCCTCCAACGCATACATTTCTGAACCCTCAATTATCAGTTGTGAATCAGAGTATATTGTTTTTGATATGGTGACATTTCTTATCAGATCATCATTGTTAGTGAGATGAGGTCTAGTGTATTTCTCCAGTCCCCCCCCCACTAGTAGCTCTATTATTTGCTCTGGTTTAAATTGAATTTTGTGGCAGAGATTTAAAAAGCTGTGTGAGTGTGAGTTTTCATCAGAGCTGGCCTCCTGGTGTTATTACTGCAACAGATATTATTTGCTATATTCCTCCATTTTAGGTGCCTTAAGTTTTAAATTCGCCCAGTAGCAAAGATGTTGGGTGCAGGATGCTGGAAGATTTTCCAGACAGATGGTCAGATTTTAACCAGCTGTTCCTGAATTGCTGGGATGTTGCATCCGGAGGCTTGAAGACTACCACAATGACTAGGTTTTGGCTTTCACGACCTTTACTGCTAAAACTTCCACTACATCATTCTGAGAGGCATTAAGCAGTTCTGTGCAAACAAGTGACTCTGCAATTACAGGCCAAACCCCATCCCCCCCCCCCCCCTTTTGCCTGTTTTTTTTTTTTTTTTTTTTCGACTCCTGTCACATCTGAATAGGTTTGTAACTGGATCCATATTTCGTTGTCCAAGTGATCCTTTATTGTGGGTCTCAATGAAAAGCCGCGAACATTTCCTTTGCCTCTGCAAGCAGTCCACGGATGAAAGGTATTTTTGTTGTTTGTTGCTGGCTTTGAACCCTGTATATTTTGCAAAAAAATGTTATCGGACTGGGTAATTCAGTTGCGGCGTACTGGGGGGATTTTTTTTCCGGCATTAGTATCCTGTATCTGTTGGTTTGGGGAGTGGGAAGGCCTTCGACCTGTGGTTTCCACTCCAGAATGACTGAATTTGGTGTACAGATTTCTGCCATTTCCTGCCAGTTTTTTTTTTTCCTTCCTGCACTAAAAAAAACCTCTCTCCCTCTTGATTGGCTGTGGTTTACCCAGGTTTTTCCCCAGGCCTGGAATGTTTTCGTATCTTTTTGTCCCCTTTAGATGGTAATGCCGGCAATTTAAGTTATACACAGTCTTTTTTCCTGTACTGAAGAGTACACAGTTCAGGGTGAAGAAAGCTTACAGGAATGGATTTGCATTTTCCTGTTGTCATAGTGGGCATGGCATTTTCTAGGGTGGGTCATAGTTGCACGTCCCATCTGTTTTTTTCCATAATAAAGATTTCCCATGCCAGCAGACACCAAGTGCATAGTAAGTGGCCCAGGCTTGGTTTCCGTTTGCCTTGGGGTTTCTGTGACTGTATCCCTGTTGGTGCAATGTTTCCCTGTCTTACTTCTATCCTTCCTAGTCACCAACAATGGACACCACCATTTGTTTTTGGTAATATATCCTCACTATTGCTAGTGGAGTCCTCTTGTTTGCCTTATTTCCTGCGTATTTCAAGTTTTGCAATATTGGTTTTATCTATCTTTGACAACACTTGTTTCCCTACTATGCTTCCTGTCCCCCTATCCGAGGTCATTTATATGTATTACCGTCCTGCGTATAGTTCCCACCTAACCTGGACAAAATCTACACTTCACCATTTTCTGTCTCCCAGACAGCATCCTCCAGCTTCACCCTTTACTGTCTCCCAGGACAGCAACCCTCCAGCTTCACCATTACTGTCTCCCAGACACTCCTCCACTTCACCATTACTGTCTCCCAGACAGCACCTCCAGCTACACATTACTGTACACCCAGACAGCACCTCCAGCAATCACCATTACTGTCTCCCAGGACAGCACTACAGCCCCCACATTTACTGACTACCATGTAGGTGGTCACGTGGTTGGGCATTGTACTGTCACTATGGGAAGAAGTAGCTGTTAATCACTACTGCATCGGCTAGATTATCTTGCTTCTGCTTTTATCAATCTTGGTAAGCAAAATATCTGTTCAATTGGTGTATCCATGTTGATTTTTCCAGTCCTTGACGGCATCTTCAACTCTTCGTGTTTTTGGGAAAGTTAATTTTGATCTGTGTATATAAGGTACGTGAAAAATTTTTTCCCAGTTCTTGATGAAAACGGAGTTCCACGAGTCTGGGCCTGTTTGGGCAGAGTAACATGGGCATGTCACTTATTGCTTTTTCAAAGTCCTGTGGGTGTTTAGGATTAATATCAGAAATTCCTTGAATTAACAAATTTTTTTTTAGATCTCGGTCAAAAAAAAATTTAGATCTTTCGACATTTAGTCTGATTAACAGCTCACAAAATGCTGAGTTATATTTACCACTTCATAATCTCACTCATTTTAGATTTCGCATAGGAAAAAGAAAATATAATATATATATTCATTTTCAGTTATGGCTTTAAGTTCTTCCTGTGTTTCTTGGCTCCTGGTGTAATTCCTTAAGCTTAAGTTTCAGATATTTTCTATTTCTTTGGGGCCCCAGCCCCTTCTTCCAAAATCAGATATACTGACCTCCCTTCCGCAGCTCTGTCATTCCTTCACTTTCACATATAAAGGGAGTCTCTCTCTTTTTATTTACATCTCCTTCTTTTTTCTTAGTGAAAATGTGTTTTAAAGCATTCCTCAACGTGCTACAGTTTTAACATCCTCTAGGCAAAGGTTCGGATCCGTTTGTTAAGGATATCTTCCAATGGTTGTTTCATTTAGGACATGGTCAATTTTAATCCAAAAAAATTGTATGGTTTTCTATTATTAAGTAATGAATTTGGTGAAGGTCACCTTCATTTTTTGCTGGCAATAGCCCCTGCACATAAATGTCTGAACTTACTCTTTGATACTGTTATAACTTCGTACCAGATCATCATAATAGTGAAGATAATAATAATAATAGAAATAATAATAATAATAATAGATAATAATAATAATAATAATAATAATAAATAATAATTATTATTATTAAATTATAATATTTCTACAAACAGTGACATGCTACTATATAGAAAGCCGCTTGTTATGCATCCATTTTCCTACAAATTTAGGTCGGTTTTGTCCCAGGATGCTCCTCAACATGATAATATAACTTGGAAGGTCCTTGGAGGGATTGGTACCAAATCCTTGCACAAAGAAAATCACATCCCTATGAAACCAAAAGACTCGGCAGAGAGCAACATTCCCCCATGAAAAGCAGGGTGCGCACGAGTTACACTGAAGACCACAATAAGTGACCGGGGTCCATGACTGTTCAACTAGCCTCACCAGCCTATATAAGCGGGATTACCAATAGGTCCCTGGCTGTCTTTAAGAAGGCAGTACCGTGACCAACCGGCTGTGGTTCGTACTCAGCTTGCCGTGCGGCCAGTAGTTCTACAGCCTTGACCCCCGAAAACCGCTCTCCAGGTAAACACCAGATACCCCATGTTTACTGATGGGGAACAGACAACCGGTCTGAAGGAAACACGCCCAATGGTTTCTACCCCTCACGTGAAAGAAGTTCTATTCAGGTATACACAAAAACAGTTACAAAGATCATACATAGCACATACAGTAGAGAACCTAGGATAATCCATAAAAAAGTTAGTGACTTTATTTCCATTGGTGAAGCTAGAGCTTTTAGGCCACGAGTGCCCACGGGGCCACGGGCCACGGGGCCCACGGGACACTATTCGCTCACGCGAGATGGTAAGGAGGTGGGGGAAACCCCAAAAGAGATTGATGGTATTTAAGAAATTTAGGTCAAAAAATTTAACATACCCCAAAATTTCCTTTTAAAGGTCATTTGGGGAATTACAAAAACTCGTATAGAATAATGAAAGGTTTTATTGGCCCCCAAAAAAAGGCAAATGTGGGGAATGTAGCAAGGGGGGAAGCCTGGTCCCCTAAACCTGCGCCCCCCCATCTCATCATGAAGTGTAAAAACCGTTTACAGAGCAAATATTTGTTGTGTAAAAATATTACCAAAATCCAAGTCGGGAAACAGTATTGTTTTTTCATGGAAAAAGCTATGGGTATCCGTTTTTTTTAAACGTATTTTTTTTCATTTTTAAATAACGGGCAATCAGCCCAAATCTAAAGAAATTGTTTCATTGCAGTCAGTTTTTGGCAGCTTCCCTCCTGGGTTGAGTAGGGTGCTCTCTCTTGGTTTTTCTTTTTGTATCTGCACGTGGTGTAAATTTTTTTATATTTCATTGTACTAGTGGGTGAAATAAAATATAAAAATTTAGTCTATCTGTGACTTTGTTTCTCTACAAAAATCACCGCCCAGTCATAGGTCATTATAACCTGTTTTTCGAAATAGACGGTATATCATAACAGGAAACACAGTAAAGGTACTCAGAAAAACAGGTACATCATAACGTTGCATCAGGACAGATATATCAGTAAAGGTACTCAAAAAAAGGACTCATGACGATACATCAGAACGGGTAATTAGTGACACTAATCAGCAACATGTACATAAATGACAGGTCAATCACCAACAGGTATATAATGACAGATACATCATCAACAGGTCATCAGTGACAGGTATGAAATCAACGGAAAATCAGTGCAGGTACGCAGGGGCAGGTACATCACCAACAGGTACGTATATGAAAGGACATCAAAACAGGAAAATCGTGACGGTACATCAGCAAAGGTAAAGTGACGGGTGCCCCAGCAACAGGTAACCAGCAACAGGCCATCAGTGCAGGACATCTAAAAGGTCCCATGACAGGTACATACAACAGGTACACAGTGGCAGGTACCCCGCAACATTATCAGGGACAGGTAACCAGCAACGGGTGATCAGTAACAGGTACACAATAAAAGATATAAAAGTGAAAGTTCATCAATGACGGGAAATCGTGGCAGGTGCATCGAAAAGGGTTTAATCATGAGGGGTGCATAGCAAGGACATCATGCGGGTGCCCAGAACAGGACACCAGAACAGGCACTCGTGACGGCACATAATTTAAAAAGGTAATAGTGGCGGTGCATCAAACAGGTACATCAGGCAGGGCATCGAAAAGGGTACCAGTGCAGGTGCATCAGTAACAGGTGATCGGTAATAGGTACTCAGTAGAGGACATCAGCAACAGGAAATCAGAAAACAGGTAATCATAAAAGGTACATCAAAAACAGGTACATCAGAGCATACATCGTGACGGATAATATAAAATACATCAGTAACAAAATTTCAAAACAGGTTTTGTAGGTTACTCGACCTGTAATAACTTCAGACTTTATTACCGGTGGCTCCTCCTCAGGAAAATTAAAAGAATAAAAAAAAAAAAATAACAGACAACAAAAACACTTTTTAATAGAAATTTAAAAAAAAAAAACACTTAAATAAAAATTTTTAATCCAATTAAAGAAAATAAAAAAATAAAAAAATTAAATGATAATGAATTCAACGCAATATATATAGGGTGTCGGGTGTTGTGACATGTTTTTGAAATCTTAGCCTTTGCTGATGTGGGGGGGGGGGGTCGGGTGTTGGTGACCACCACCGGCTAGTTTTTCATGAATCGTGGTGAGTATTCTACCCCGATGACAGGAAAGAGGTTCTTCCCGCTGCAATGATGGGGGGGTTTACGTCCTAAAATTTTTCATACGGGTCACAGGTAATTAAAATCCAAAATGGGGACGTTCCGGGACGTTACCCCGTCTCCTTATTTCTCCTCGTTGATTAAAGGGTGACCCCTCTTCACCCAAGCTAAAAAGACTAATTTTTATTGGTAAAAAGTGAAGCTTTAAACCCAATAAATCCATAAAATAAAAGGCGGATGTACTTAAGTAGTGTTGGGAGCTGTGAGCGAGTGATTTTTGTTTGACCAGAGCCCCACACTCCTTTGGGGGGGGGGGGGGTGAAAAGAGGGGGGGGGGAAGGGATAGGGGGACTAGACTGCCCCTACAAAACAAGCACCCCAAAAAAACTATACTTTAGGGGTGGAGGAGAAAGGGGGGGAATGCGGGTTTGATTCCCCCTACCTTAACAAGTGCGGAAATGAAACTATTTTACTATAACTCCCCGACTCCTACCTATTGAACTTTTCCTCACACTCCCCCTTTACAGACTTTAGTAAGGGATATAAAAAAAATGGCGAGGAAAAAGTTATTAATATGGAAGTGCGAAGGCAAAAAAATTCTTCTACTGATGTCACGACTTAAACCCATCAGAGAAAAATTATGAACCTTTGTATAAAAAAATAGGGAACTTAAAAGGGGGAGTGCCAATTCCCCCTAAGAGGCGACTTTTTGGTTCCCCTTAAATTTTATGTTATAAAAGGTTTTTTGTGGTCCGTTTCAAAAAATGAATTCTTTTCCAGCAAATAAAATTTAAGTTTGGAGATCCCCCCCCAAAAGGGGGGCCAAAAAATTCTTTTTTTTTGGGGGGATTTTTCCTTTTCTGTGGGAAGGTTTTTCGGCTTAAGAAGAAAAGGGAAAGGGGAAATCCATCATGGTATTGTAGTGCACCGCCCCTAAGCCATTTTTGGAGGCATCGTTCTTAAAACAAAATGTTTTTTAATTTTGGGAATCTTAATATAGGGTCTTTGAAAAGTTGTTTTTAATTCATTAAACTTTTCCACTACTTTGGAAAGTTCAAGGGGTTTTCCTTCCAGATTTTTTTAAGGGAAATCAGATAAGATGCCTTAAGATCAATAAGGTTCGGGTAACCCATGCATAAAAATTTACAGAACCAAAAGCTATGCATGAGCTTTTGGTTTGGGGAATTTAAATTTTAAAATAAAGCTTTGATCTTAGGGGAGGGGTCGGAGTTATTAGAAAGTATACTAAGAATCTAATCTTGTTATACCCAAGGAAAGCATTTCTTGGTTGGGGCAGTGGGGCCCATGTGGCGAAACCTCCCAAAAAACTGATGTTATGTTTGGTTTAGTTCGTACCCGTGGATTCATTATAAATTTATCAAAAAAAACTAAAACATTTGGACATTACCCAAAGCCCTTTTCTCACCATTCACGTAGGTAGCAAGGAGTTACCAAACCAAAGGGGCCCATAGTTTATATTGCATCGTCCTTGGTGTGTAGGAAAGCTTTTTGAAAATGCTTAGAAAAGGATCAACATTACTTGTGATATGCCTGGCAATAAATCTCTGAAAAAAAGGAAAAGCTCATAAAATTTTGTGTGTCGTTCTTTTAAAGGGGCATGGGTCGACCCCCCGGTAAATAGCATTAAGGGCCTCTGAAGTAAATGCAAGTCTATATAAATTATCCTCCTTCTTAACCATGATTGGTGAAATATGAAGATAAAGGTTAAATGACTTTAGTTTTAAAAATTTGCTCCCCTTCGGTCAAAGCTCCCAAAGGGAAACGGGAAAACTGGGTAAAATTTTTTTCGTTGATAGGTTTTGCCTCAAATCAATTTTTGGGCTCCGTGGGGGTTTAACACTGGAATATCAGAAAAAGACGTCTAAAAGTTACCCAAACTTTTGAAGTATTTTCATGTCTTTTTGGGTCACCAAAGATTTTAAAATTTTAAAATTTTTTTGTTGGCCCAGTGGTAAAGATCCCCAAGTCAGTAGTTCTTCATCTAGTCAAAGTTAAGGTGTCAATTACGCACACCTTACATTTTCAGTTTTTTTCAAGGTTCGTGTGGAAAAACTAAGTCAAATTTTATTAAGGCATTAAACCAAATTTTCTTCGGTAATATTTCTTAAGGAGTTGATAGAAAAAGCTTGGGTTTCCCCCTTGCATCTATGGGGTAGTAAATTTTCCCCCAAAAATTTTTAAATTTTTTTTGGCCCTTTCCATGCTACTAAAAATTTATTTGATTGAAGGAAAAAAATACAAGAACTTATCTTACTTTAAAAATTTCCTTGACTTTTGGAGTCAAAAGGGGTTTTGTACGGTCCATTGACAGCTTGGGTTTTTTTCGAAACTATGTAAGGTCTCCTAAAGTTTGGATTAAGGTCAAGGAGAAACGGGTAAGAAAAATAAACCTCAGCTTTTACCTCCTCATTATAAAAATCATGAAGGAGGGACAATGGTTCTCTGGCCTGTCTACCATAGAGAAGTTCAAAAGGTAAAAACCCCCAAAAGGTCACGGGGAATTCCCCTGGCAAAAAAAGCACGGGGAGGTAACGACCCACCCTTAGGTTTAAAAGGGAAAAAAGTTTCCTTAAAAAAGGGGGCTTGAAAAACAATCTGGGCTCAATCCCCCTTACGTGGGATGTAGGGTGGCTGAAGAGAGGTTCCACCCCCGAATTGGTATAGTTTTTGCATTAAGTAGATGTGAATTGTGCCCCACGGTCAGACAAAATTTCTTAGGAGCCACTTGGAAAAGGGAAAAAAAGGGCTTTGCCCCTCTGTAGTTTACGGTCTTTAAAGGGAATGGCTTCAGGGAAATAAAAAGCATAATCAATAATGTTTATTTTTTATGCCCCCCAATGAAAGTGGAGAAAAAAAGACCCACATGTCAATAGCTCTCTTTAAAACGGTACCTTTTAAAAAGGGGCTTTTTTGACATTTCTCGCCTGGTCCTCGGGGTTTGACTTGGCAAACTTTACATGATTTTTCAATAGGTAGTGACTCTAGGACTTTTTTGGCCAAAAATGGGTTTTTCCCTAATTTTTTTTAAGGTTTTACGTTGCGAGAAATGTCGGCCATGGCAGGTCTTGAGCCATTTTTAAAAAACCCCTCTTGCATTGATTGGGAAAACAACTAAGATGGAATTCGGGTTCATTAAATTTAATTTGAATACGGGATTGTACAAGATACCTTTTATAATTCAAATTTTTTAATGAAAATTTTTTTTCCTTTGGATAACTTGATTTTGTTTAGCGGCATTTTGGCAGTTCTGAGAGAAGGGCAATTACTTGTAAATTTGGGGAAAGGGTCCCCTTTGAACATCTAAAAAGGGTTAAAAAATAGGGAAAAACAAAAGGGTGGACAGTAGGAGAAGCCTGGGCTTTGGTTAGCCCTAGCAAGAATTTTGGTTTGGGGGGGGTTTTCATTTATCTAAAATGAACGGTGATCCTCACCTCGCTTCGAGGTGCATCATGGTTTTTTAATCCCCATGAAATTTAGGAGACTTGTTCATTTGAACTTTTTGGGGGTTCCCCGTTACAGAAGGGATCTAAACACTTATGTCCATCTTTGGTTTATGAAAGGTCAATTCAGAAGGAAAGAAAAGGCACCTTTTTCTTTTCCCTTTTGCACGGAGCAAGAAATGATGGGGTAGTACGGCTTCAGACCAACCCGTGACCATTTTTGACCTAATGTAACAAGGAAGGTGGAAAGTGTCGTACGGCCCCAATTGTCTGAAAATAAAAGCAGAGGAATGAGTTTCTTTAAAAGGTTAGGGGAACCTTTCAAAAAACTAAATGTGCTTCCCGTGTCTCGTAAAAAAAGGGGGGTACTTAAATCCCCTTAACTGTTCCTGAACAGAAGGGTGCTTTGGGATTACAGTCTTTAAAAAATCTTCCCAAATTTTTTTTCTTCTTAGAAGGACAATCTTTAAAATTTTTTGCCCCCTTAAAAAACCACACAAATGACAAAAGGAATAAAAGAAATATTTTACTTTCCCCTAGAGGCTTTGATTTCTTCAGGTTGATGAACCCTTTTCCTTTGGGTTTTGATCCCATTTTCTTTAAAGGATTGTGAGCTCGCATACAGGTCAGCAGCCCCAGCAACTTCCCCGCTTTAATGGTTTACGTTTCTGATGAATTTTTTTGATCTGATGGGGAAAAGCTGTCAGGAAGGTCAGCAACCTAATCTCTAAAGATTTTTTAACGGGGATTCAATTCCTGAACTCTCCATCCAAATTTAAAAAAAAACGAAAGAGTGTTACCTGTAACGCTGAAAGTTCTGGGGAGGTTAAGGTGGCTACCGAATCTTTCCCGTAAAATTAGTGGTTTTTTGATGTGCTTTAAAGGTTGCCTTCTTCAAAAGGGTTTAAATTTCTATGATTCCTGCGGCAAAGTTTGCATGATATTCAAGGCTGTACCCAAAATAACATTCCCCAAACCTGGTAGCCCAGGGGGTCAGCAGGCAATCCAGAGGGGGGCGGTATTTTTTTAAACCCGATAATGTATGAAATTAGTCTCCCCCTCTGTGGGGGGTTTAAAAAAGTGTTTTGGAATATGTGCATGATGCACGTTGTTTCCCTTACCCTTTCCCCGAATTGTTGTTTTTTGTAAAAGTTAACTTTTTAAATTCTTCATTCAAGGGGAGATTTTTTTGAGCTCGCGATTTTCTCTCTATTTAAATATCTTCCCAGCTCTTTTTCCCCCGTTCTCTAGCTTTTTTTTCCCCAATTCTCTATCCTTTGCTCTTTTCCCCAAGTTCTCTTAATTTAACCCGTTTTTCCCCACGTTCTTGCTTGTTCCCCCCACTTTCCCCCAGTCTTTCCTAAGATAAGTTATCACTCTTTTTGGTCTTTTTTCGCTCTCTTTTTTGTTTTCTTGGATTTCTCTCTCAATTCCTTCTCTCTCCTTTTTTTTCCTGTCTTTCAAGGTTCTTTTTCCTTTTTCTTTTCTCTTTCGATTCTTTTTTTCCTTTTCTTCTTCTTTTCCCTTTCTAAATGTCTCTTTCTCCTCAATTCTCTCCTTTCAAGTCTTTCCTGGATCTTAGCATAAGAAAGAAAATTTAAATTTTTCCCTGTTTTCCCCAAATTATTCCGGTTTTATCCCCAAAATGGTATTCCCCCATGTTTTAAGAATTAAAATTAAACTATCGGGAAATTTAAACGGGTATTAAAGAAAACAGGGGTTCAATTCCTGCTCCGTTCAAACTGTAAAAAAAACCCCAAAGGGTCGATCCTACTTCAAAAAACAATATGTATTAATTAAAACAAAGGGTTCTATGCCGGCTCCCCAAACTAAGTAGATGGGGTTACTTGACCCTCCAATTTTCCCAACAAAACAAAAGTGTTTTTACGTTTTCCCCCGATATATAAAGAGCTCAAGAAACAAATTCCCCCGGAAAATCTGGGTCCCTAGAGTTAATCCCCCAAAGTGTTTCAAGTCACATAAAATTAGGTGGCAGAATTTAAAAATTAATCCTGCCCGACTTGCTTTCAATAAATTTAAATAAAAACACCAAATCTTTTAAATAACCCCGTACCGTTTTGTCCTACCATAAGAATGATTTTCCATGGTTGGGGGTAACCGTCTGTGGTATGCGGTTGAAATTCGAATTGTAGATTCGGATGGGTTTTAAAACTTGATTCTGTAGGTTGCCCGGCAAGGTCGCCCTTTGAAGGTTACTCAACCTGTAATAAATTCAAAAGTTTACTCAGGTGGGCTCCTCCCAGGAAAATTAAGAATAAAAAAGAAAAAAATAAACCCCGCATAAACACTTTTTTTTATAGAAATTTAAAATATAAAACACTTAAATATAAATATTTAAACCTACATTAAAGAAAAAGAAAAAAGAAAAATTAAATGATAACTAATTTAAAAGCTAATATTTGGGGGGTCTGGTGTTGGTGACATGTTTTGAAATCTTAGCCGTTCGATGTGGGGGGGGGGGGGGCGCAGGTGTTGGTGCCCCACCCCGGGTAGTTCTTCACTGAGTATCGTGGTGAGTATTCTATCCCCAAAGACGGAAAGCAGGTTTTTTTACCCCTCAATGATGTGGGTTTCTCCTGCAATTTCAAAAAGGTGCAAAGGGGAATTTAAAACCAAAATGGGGCGTCTCCGGACGTTAGTCCCCTCTCCCTTATTTTCCCCGTTGATTGAAGGGAAACCCCTTGCATCCAAGCTGAAAAGACTAATTTTTTTATTTGGGCAAAAATGAAACTTTCAACTAATAAAACTAGAATACAAGGCAGGCTGTTTCTTTCAGTTGTTTGGGGGCTGTGAGTCGATGATTTATGTTTGACCCGAGCCCCACACGTCACCCCTTTTGGGGGGGGGGGGAAAGGGGGGGGGAAGGGATGTGGGGGGCTAGATGCCCTACATTAACAAGCAGCCGCAATCAAAAAATATCACTTTGGGGTGGAGGGAGAAAAGGCGGGAATAGGGGAGCTTTACTTACCTCCCTTAACAAGTCCCGGCAATGAAATGTTACTATTACTCCTATTATTAACTTTTCCCTTTCTCAAGGTCATTTTGGGCAGGTACACGTGTTATATCTTCGAAATTGGTCATCCTGTGTTATTTAACTTTTTGTAAGAGAATATGTTAAATCATTTTAATATTTTTTTTTTTTTTATTTTATTTAAACAAATGACAAAAAAATTTTTAAAAAGATACACGACAACAATTACTGACTAAAAAATTCACTTAACCGAGCCCTAATCGACCCCATACAGTACAGTGGTAATACAACCACACACCCCACACCGTATTTTACTTTTGTATTACATCACACACAACACCCGATATTACGTAAATATCACACAAACCCCCCGTATATTACAGTGATAATTCACCACCCCAAAAACACTTTACATTACGGGGGATATTGTTTTATTTGTTAAAGAACATCTCTAACAAGGTTTTACATTTACCAAACACAAACACGGGAAATTTTATAAAGTTTGTACAATAAAACAGGTTATACAAAAAAAAACACGAAAATGACACCACAAGCACACAATTAAAAACTTGGATAACCCAAAATCTAGGTGGGGTTTTTCCCCTGTCAACTCACACGTATGAAAGACTAATTTCTAAATCTAGGTGCTTAAAAGGCACCACGATATAAAAACTTAAATATTGGCGTTTAAATCACGAGTTAAAAATACATATTTTTTTAGTATTCAAAAAGGAAAACGGTTAATTCAAAAAGTCACTATAAAAACCCCCTTATAACAAAAAACTACGATTGATATTTTACATCTCAGCAAAAAAAGAAAATAATGAAAATATTACTGTAGAAAAATTTTACTAAAAAGACACTGTAACACGCATGAAATATAACAAAAATTAAAACCCTTTGTTTGTAGAAACACTTTTTCCCCACTTAAAATTTGAATCAAAAAAGAAAAGCACCTAAAACTTTTTTGGAATTTTGAAATTTTCATCAAAAAGCCCTTAAAAGATTTATACATAAAATATGCAATCGTGTCCCAAACCTTTAAAAAGATAACTGTTTTTGTTGCTGAAACCTCGGGGAATCCCCATTGCCCCTAGAATCAAAACCAAAATAAACCCTTTTAAAAAGCTCCCAGTCACACCCAAGTTAAAGGAAAATAGCCCCTCGTATCCCCTTCCCATTTTGCAAAACCCCTAAACCCCTTTAAAGTGAAATTTTATAACCCCCATAAAAACTTCTTCCCCCTCCTCCTACCCCCTTTTTTTTCACATGGTCATAAAAAAAATTTCTGCCATGCATTAATTCTTTCAGCAGCCCCCTCCCCCCTAGCCCCCCAAAATTTTATAATCCTAATGTATACCCAAAGCATTCTCAACCCTTTTTTTCACCCCCTTTTTTAAAATTTTAAAACCCCCAAGACCCGCAACCCCCCTCCCCCCCCTTTCCTTTTAAAACCCCTTACCCTCCAAACCCTTAAAAGTTTTAATACAATCGAAAAAAAAATACCCTATGATAAAATAGTCGCCAAACCCCACAACCTTTGATTCCCCATCCTCTGTATTCTCTTTAGAATAAAAACCCTTCCTGACGGAAGTTCCATGTAAAAATCTAAAACAAATTCTCTGACTTTTGGTTTTTTTAAAAGCAATTTATTTAAACCCCCCAAATATTATGCCAAAATACTCGGATAAACCCTTCTTTCCCGCCGCTCCAAGCCCTTACCTCTGCCCTATCAGATTTCTCAATTTAATTTTTGAGTGATCCCTCACTTTATGAAGACCCCTAACATTGTCACCTATCATAAACTCCCGACCCACCACCTCCGTCGCATATCCTATGTATCCTATGAAGACCGCTTCTTTCGCCCCCCCCTCCACGCTTTATAACTTGGTTTTAAATAATAACCTTATTATCTCTTTTCGTCATCTATAAGACCAAGCCTCAACGGCCAACGGGGGTGTGACAACGCGCTATTAAACCATTCGATTCCTGTTCCCCAAAGATCGAAAACACACTTTTTTGTATCCTTTTTAATTCACAACGTATGGTATCGGAATTATTACCGTAAACCTGCCCATAGATGTATATATAACTAGCACATTCGGGTTTATCCACCCTTTGGTGCAAACTTTAAATTAGGCAGCTCTTTACCCACTAAGGAAGCTTCAGAAACACTATCATCGATTACGCACGGAATTTATGGTTGTGCTGACTTGATATCATTTACATAAACGATCCCAATATCTTTATTTGGTCCACCCTTTCCACCTTTCAGCTACCATTCCTTCCTCACGCGACCCTTTTCCAAGAGTCATATACTTTGTTTTCCCCATGTTGATCGTCATGCCAGTAGGGCCTTTCATAACTTTCATAACTTTTCTACCGAATCAAATCCTTGTTATCTCTCACCAAAATCGTCGTGTCGTCGGACATATCCAACAATGCCCGCTCCCCAACCTTACATTACCCAAAACCAATTGCTTCCAATTTTTTTTTTTTTAAAAACCTTATCCCTCTATAAAAGGAGATCTTGAAACAAGCAAAAAAAATTTGTGAGGGGACAACCTTGACGCAAACCTTCCATCTGTATCCGATCTCCCAACCCATTCACCTGCACACGCAAAGTTGCCTCTTTATTCATTAATTTGGCTTGATTATAATTTCTGCCCAAACCCCTTGCCATCTCATTATCTTCCATAACGTCTCCCGTTCCACACTATCTTTGCGCCTCCATTCTATAGAAAACCAATACCCCCCCCTCCATTCTTACTCTTGCTGCAATTAAAACTTCTAATCATTACCGTTGACCTTAATACTTAGAGCACTGCCCGGCACCCCATTTGTCCTTTGTCATTCCACTTTGCCCAGGACCTTTTTTTATTCTGTGGCCATGATCCTTCCAATAATTTTATAGTCCCCACATAATATCGAGATTGAACGATATTCTTTTTAACCGTTATCTGGCTCGCCTTTAGGAACTAGAACGACCACAGCCAACCTGTGTTGTTCCCCTAAAACCCATCCCGCTTCATGATATTGAATATACGTACCAAAACCCCTTTAAAACGTTCCAATTTTGATATAAAAAGTCGCTGGGCAACCCATCTTTTCCTGGCGCCGTACCCAAACTGCGCCCAAGATTTAAAGGCCTCCCAAGTCTCACACTCCGTTATCGGCCCTCCCAAATCAAACGATCATGCTCGCCAGCTCACAACGCACAAACCTACCGATTGATGCAATTGCAAGTTAACTTTTCAACACTTTGCGTTTTCAATTTAACCCCATGCATCAATAGACCACTCATACCCTCCGTCGTCGTCATCACCTGATTCACTCTATACCACTGCATACCGTCCTGGCATTCAAACCCCATTAACTCATTGCTTTTGCGACGTCTGTGTTGATTCCTCAACACACACGCCGTCGGGCCGATCTCCCACACAAACATCTTCGATTCCTCCCTTAAGCCTTTCCCCATCAACCTTTCGTTTTGTAATATTTCGTAGTTGATCCTTAATTCGTTCAATTTCTGTAACAGGATAATTGCATTCGCTTGTACATAGCAGTCGCGCAATGCCCCTTAAATATCGTTGGAAAACCATTCCTGTAACTGATTTAATCTTCACTCCCTGACTAATTTAAAATTCCTTAATTCGCCTCATTTTGGCTATCTTTTCCCACCAATTAACCAAAGGCCACAAGGCGTCCACATATGCCCCAAAGACAATCGACCTTTCCTCTCTCTTCAATTACTGTACATTTAAGTTCCAAAATGACGGACCCCTTCTAGGCACACATCAATATTCTTCATCCATTACTACTCCTCTATGGATCCGACAAATAACCAATTTATTCACCTCACTCTCCGCACTGTAAAACCTCACTAGGACACGTACATTCTATCTAATCTCGCCGCATCATTTATCTCGGCTAATGAATGTATGCTCCACATTGCACCCCCCCCACACACCATCCTTTAAACCCACACTCGTCAATATATCTCCCAGGTAACCCTAAGCAACAACCCGCTCTCGAGGCTCCACTCTTTTAGTGTATTACACAATTCCTGTCTCCACCTATTATCGCTACATTTTGGTAAACTACGTAGATGTTATACTAATACATTTGCTTACAAATTGAGTTTAAAGTCGGACATCTCCTCATGCCGGCCCTATACTCTTTACAAAACTTTTATGTTCTCTTTCCCATAAACAATCCACCCTAATCACTCTCCCCTTCCCCCTTTCAACTATGGCTACTACAAACGGGCTATTTTCCCATTTACCAGAATGCGACGCCTCCTTTTAATACCTCGTCGCATATTCCTATACACATCGTAACCATCTAATTCTTAACTATATCAATTCTGACATTTGTGTTCTTGGATAATTCCACATTCCTCATCTAGACGCACCAAAATTTCTTTAACCCAGCTTTCGCTTCGCTCCGATCTCTAACCGTTAATAATTTTTTGTCATAAACCTTTATAGTACAATTGAATGGGTTTTGCTCCTGGGGTTCTAGGTATTTTGACTTTTCTCTTATAATTTTACACCTCTATCCCTCTCCCCTTTTGTGGGAAATCACCTTGATAAACTCTTTTTTGTGGATTTCACTGTTCCCTTTCATTTGTACATCCGCCCTAAGACTTTTCCTGGCCTTTGGGCAGGGTAAGCTCGTCGTCTGAGTCTGGTGGGTCGCAGTTCGCTTTCGCGTCCTACTCCACCTGTGCATGGGGTTCATAGTAATATCTGATGCACCTCCACTTCTGCTATATTTTACATCATACGATGGCGCACCCCAGACTCAATGTTTCATCGTTGCCTCACCGTGATGCTCAACCGATCCCAAATTTGCACCTGGTTTTCCTCCACATGGTTGACGATCGACTCGTTAACAATACATCCAGTGCCTTCACGAAAGTCGGCCGCTACTTCCTCGTCCCCCATAGTGGGCAGGAGTCTCTTCAAATACTTTTTTTTATCTAGTGTGGTGATTCTTCTCGCTGTTGTGCATCCTCCAAAGCCATTCTCTGCGCTTTTTCTACCTGTTCACTCCAAGATGTCCGTTGTCGAGACGGGTGAGCATAGCATAAGAGGTTCTCGGTCCCTCCACTTCCTCGACTCTTCGGTTGTTGCTGTTGCGATATTGGGTGATTCCCACGACACTTACCCCACTGTGCGCTATGTGGTCATACGATCCACACAGCCGTCAAGTACGACGTTTTTGCCCCGACATGTTACATTAATTGAGTTCGAAATGCTTGCAAACATATTATAAGGACGGTTATATGGGATGCCGTAGGTCATTTTGGATGCTGAATATGGTCCCTCCAAACTTCCAGCATAAGGTCCAGCGGCCCCCCACCGAACCTGAGAGGCCATTGAAAACCGTACATAATTACGTAGTTTTGTTCATCTTTTATAACAATTCATTCGCCTCAAAAGGCACATTCCTTATTTTAACCCATGTGTAGTGTGTGATACTTCATATAGACGTTACTGATATAGCTGAATTGATGGCTATAATGGTCTCTTGATACTTATCCCACCAGCGCTTCATAAACATTTGCTGGACGTCATTTTAACGAAATCCGTGTCGTTCCCATTAAGTGCTACACCAAAATCTCTTCATTAGTGATACCGGAGGTATCACGGCTATTGCAATCGCCGGTTAGTATCAAGTCCATTGTGGATCCAGTGGACGCCCCACGGGTCAAACTCAACGACTAACAGTGTTGTTGATGCGCCTGTAGCTCGCAGCGCCATGTGGTAAATGGAGCACGCTCGTCCTCTTCTCAATGGTGTGACGAACTGAGGATAGCTCGCTGGAAACAGCGAGGGGGTGCCGTTGCACAACCGAACTCCACCGAGTTCAGGGCAGAGATGTTAAAACAACTATAGGCCAATATCAAACTTACCATTGCTTTCCAAATCTTGAGAAACTCGTGCACAGGAGACTATATTCATTTATATAACGGCACTAATACATACTCAACCCCTGCCAATTTGGATAGAGGAAAATAAACGCGACTAATGTTGCACTCATTAAAAATGCCTAGTCTGCTTTACACGCATAGGAATAAGGAATATCCACTAGGAATTTTATTGACCTTTGATAAGCTTTTGACTCAGTAGACCTTGACATCCCTTACTCACAAACTTGACCATTTCGGTATAGAGGCCATTGCCACTTGTTATTTTCCAATCTTACCTTGCTTATAGGTATCAGTTATGTCATCATTAAAGAACTGCATCAACAACTCGGCCACTTGATAATGGAGTTCTGCAGGGAAGTGTCCTTGGTTCCCCTGCTTTCTCATATACATCAAGATCTTCCGACGTATCCAACACTGAAACCCATTCTCTTTGCTGACGACCGAACTTATGTCATCTCTCTCCCTAATCTTGCCACCCTCAACACCATTGTTAATGAGGAGTGATCAACAAATATCGAATTGGATGTCAAGCCATTAAACTTACCTTAACAATGACCAAAACCTACTTTATTATGTTTGGTAGCAGAGCAGGAGATGCACAAATTAACATTAAAGATCGGTAACACTCTAATTACAGACTAATGAGAGCAAATTCTAGCTTATACCTTGACAACAACCTGAATTTCAGCACAATTTCCAACACATAACAAATAATGTATTCCAAAACGGTTTGGGTTCCTCTCCAAAGATTCGTTATCGTGCCGCAATACTGCCCTTATCACACTATACCACTCACTTATTTTCATACCTCACCTATGCTATTTGTGCTTGGGGATCAATACTGCTGCAAACCAACCTAAAGCCAATTAATAACCATCAAAAAGCGGCAGTAAGATAACTCACTAAATTCCCCATCCTGCAACACACCTCCCTTATTCATAGATCTTAAAACTTACTCCATGTTCAGTAACATCCAACACATACTACTGTGCAATCTACTCTACAGGACCTTATACTCCAATATTAACCTGACCTAAAAAACGCGTTTTGTTAGTTGTGACAGAACCACAGGCATAAAACCAGACACAAACATCTCTACGACATTCCCCATGTCGACCTAAAACCTTTCAAAAATTCAATGTATGTGACAAGGCCCTAAATTCTTGAACACCCTACCAGAGACTCTAGAAAAAACTGCAGTCACTTCTTCACCTTCAAAATCTACCATTAGACAAACTCTTATCTCCCTGATACACCCCGTCAACTAACTACACGAATACCACCTGGTGGTTCACACTTACACTCACCCACCCATTTGACCATGAACAGAAATATCAATCTCAATCTTAAAATATTGAATCCTGTGATACTCCAATACTGAAACTATGTACTGTGCCAAAACAAAAGCATTCACATTGCTAAACTCACAAACTAGTATTTAGTCACTTAGCCATAATACCAACTTACATTGGTGAATAATGACACAATTCACCAATGCTTCACACGGGATGGGAAAATTCTTGTTAGGAAAACAAATGTAGGTCAACTGTACACAATCACGAACGAGAATGATCTATCACGATTTCTCAGGGATACTAATCTTACAGAGAATAACTAAACAATGTCCAACCTAAAAGCCTACGTAGTGTAGTGTATGTTTTGCTCCATTATTGTTCAAATTTCATTGTACAATCTCTTAGTAATTAAATAATCAACTACCTCACTTTGTGATTTTACTAGTAAGCATAAGTCACCTTATGTAATTTTCTTATTTACTATTGTTTGCTTAAACATTAGCTGAATTGATACTTTCTCTGTCCATATTACTACCTCATATTTTTTTTAAATACTATCTATTGATATTACTTACTAAAATTAATAATTATCATTTTTACTATAATTTCAATTTACTCTTAACATTTTTGACATTTAATAACCATTACTTGTCTAATTACCTTTACCTGTTTTAATACCACATTTACTATCTTAGAGTACTCTTAATTACCTTGTACTGCCATATAACCTCTAGTATAACTACCAGTGCAATATTGAATGAAATAAACATTACATTTTCACTTTTTTGTAATCATTATTACTTACTAAAATTTTATTAAACACCATATTTACTACCAGTCAATTTTACTTTTGTACATTAAACATTATTTTATACTTCCCATAACATTTTGTTGCCAAATTTTCAAGTTTGTATATTCAACTCCAACCTTTATATTATCCTTTGTACCTGTGTACCTGTGTACCTGTGTACCTGTGTACCTGTGTACCTGTCCACCATCTTACTATCATATTATAACCAAGACATTACCCTTGTTATTTTTTACTATTATTCTTTTGGTACTTTAATTGTGAATTATATTTTGTCA
Organism: Cherax quadricarinatus; assembly: GCF_026875155.1. Classification (NCBI taxonomy): domain Eukaryota; kingdom Metazoa; phylum Arthropoda; class Malacostraca; order Decapoda; family Parastacidae; genus Cherax; species Cherax quadricarinatus. The sequence goes on from NC_069401.1 coordinate 1,812,232, forward strand.
ATTTAAATCTAGTTATACTCCTGATCTTGTCAACAACCTATACCAGACTCTTGTGCAATTGCAAGTACCATTTCAATTTGTATTTTTATATTATAAGTTTATATTATTCCTACTCTAAGATTGTTTTCATATCTTAGTGACTATATTGTGTGTGCAATTAGTGTATATTTCAATTATATTATTGTTCAAGGCCCTTAACTATCTTTTGCTAACTAGTACCAACTACCTCATATATTTTTTTTTCTACTTTTTTTATTCTTTTGCTACCTTAATTTGTATATTTTATCTTGTCAATTTAAATCTAGTTATACTCTAATTCTTGTAAACAACTTATATAACACCTTAGTGCAATTACAATTGAGAGTCTTGTGCCTTTTTTTATATTATTAGATTAAACACAGTTGTACTATAGTCAATACCAAATTCATTATATTAGACCATATTGCAATTACTAGTGAGAGACTGGTGCTATTTTTAATTTGTATTTTTATATTATTAGATTAAATCTAGTTGTACTATAGCTCATTCTAGCTCAAAACATAGACTCCACAAAAGTCATTATATTAGACCTTAGTGCAATTATTTGATTACCACTTTATTGTTCACCACAACTTATATTAGTCCCTTTTATATTATAATTTTATATTATAATTCTAACTTTAAAGAATTACCTTTAAAGTACTACCTACTATCATATTCCCAAGCTCCATTATTTGATCATCACTTTATTTGTTCACCACAAATTATTTTAGTCCCTTTTATATTGTCTCCTTTATTTTAGCTTTAAAAAACTACCTTAGCTCATTATTTTACATTTGTTAAATAATTCAGGTGCTATTTTTTTAGCTTTAGAATATTTACTTTGTTTTATACTTAATTCTAACTATAGATTCACTACAAATCTTATGATTACAAGCATTGATCCTGATACCAACCTCTTATTTAATGACTTAAATGAATCAAACAGTGACTGTAATTACTACACAGCAGAACAATCAAAGGCACTTCTCAGAGCCAACAACAACATAACTATCTTTAACTACAATATCAGATCTTTAAGCAAGTATTACGATGACCTCCTAGCATTACTAAATTCCTTGCATGCCAATATGTCCATCATTACACTAACTGAAACCTGGCTAAAGCCTGATACTACAGATGTCTGGAGTTTACCTGGAGAGAGTTCCGGGGGTCAACGCCCCCGCGGCCCGGTCTGTGACCAGGCCTCCTGGTGGATCAGAGCCTGATCAACCAGGCTGTTGCTGCTGGCTGCACGCAAACCAACGTACGAGCCACAGCCCGGCTGATCAGGAACTGACTTTAGGTGCTTGTCCAGTGCCAGCTTGAAGACTGCCAGGGGTCTGTTGGTAATCCCCCTTATGTGTGCTGGGAGGCAGTTGAACAGTCTCGGGCCCCTGACACTTATTGTATGGTCTCTTAACGTGCTAGTGACACCCCTGCTTTTCATTGGGGGGATGGTGCATCGTCTGCCAAGTCTTTTGCTTTCGTAGTGAGTGATTTTCGTGTGCAAGTTCGATACTAGTCCCTCTAGGATTTTCCAGGTGTATATAATCATGTATCTCTCCCTCCTGCGTTCCAGGGAATACAGGTTTAGGAACCTCAAGCGTTCCCAGTAATTGAAGTGTTTTATCTCCGTTATGCGCGCCGTGAAAGTTCTCTGTACATTTTCTAGGTCGACAATTTCACCTGCCTTCAAAGGTGCTGTTAGTGTGAAGCAATATTCCAGCCTAGATAGAACAAGTGACCTGAAGAGTGTCATCATGGGCTTGGCCTCCCTAGTTTTGAAGGTTCTTATTATCCATCCTGTCATTTTTCTAGCAGATGCGATTGATACAATGTTATGGTCCTTGAAGGTGAGATCCTCCGACATGATCACTCCCAGGTCTTTGACGTTGGTGTTTCGCTCTATTTTGTGGCCAGAATTTATTTTGTACTCTGATGAAGATTTAATTTCCTCATGTTTACCATATCTGAGTAATTGAAATTTCTCATCGTTGAACTTCATATTGTTTTCTGCAGCCCACTGAAAGATTTGGTTGATGTCCGCCTGGAGCCTTGCAGTGTCTGCAATGGAAGACACTGTCATGCAGATTCGGGTGTCATCTGCAAAGGAAGACACGGTGCTGTGGCTGACATCCTTGTCTATGTCGGATATGAGAATGAGGAACAAGATGGGAGCGAGTACTGTGCCTTGTGGAACAGAGCTTTTCACCGTAGCTGCCTCGGACTTTACTCTGTTGACGACTACTCTCTGTGTTCTGTTAGTGAGGAAATTATAGATCCATCGACCGACTTTTCCTGTTATTCCTTTAGCACGCATTTTGTGCGCTATTACGCCATGGTCACACTTGTCGAAGGCTTTTGCAAAGTCTGTATATATTACATCTGCATTCTTTTTGTCTTCTAGTGCATTTAGGACCTTGTCATAGTGATCCAATAGTTGAGACAGACAGGAGCGACCTGTTCTAAACCCATGTTGCCCTGGGTTGTGCAACTGATGGGTTTCTAGATGGGTGGTGATCTTGCTTCTTAGGACCCTTTCAAAGATTTTTATGATATGGGATGTTAGTGCTATTGGTCTGTAGTTCTTTGCTGTTGCTTTACTGCCCCCTTTGTGGAGTGGGGGCTATGTCTGTTGTTTTTAGTAACTGTGGGACGACCCCCGTGTCCATGCTCCCTCTCCATAGGATGGAAAAGGCTCGTGATAGGGGCTTCTTGCAGTTCTTGATGAAACACAGAGTTCCATGAGTCTGGCCCTGGGGCAGAGTGCATGGGCATGTCATTTATCGCCTGTTCGAAGTCATTTGGCGTCAGGATAACATCGGATAGGCTTGTGTTAATCAAATTTTGTGGCTCTCTCATAAAAAATTCATTTTGATCTTCGACTCTCAGTCTGGTTAGCGGCTTGCTAAAAACTGAGTCATATTGGGACTTGAGTAGCTCACTCATTTCCTTGCTGTCATCTGTGTAGGACCCATCTTGTTTAAGTAGGGGCCCAATACTGGACGTTGTCTCGATTTTGATTTGGCATAGGAGAAGAAATACTTTGGGTTTCTTTCGATTTCATTTATGGCTTTTAGTTCTTCCCGCGATTCCTGACTCCTAAAGGATTCTTTTAGCTTAAGTTCGATGCTTGCTATTTCTCTGACCAGTGTCTCCCTACGCATTTCAGATATATTGACCTCTTTTAGCCGCTCTGTTATTCTTTTCCGTCGCCTGTAAAAGGGAGCGCCTGTCTCTTTCTATTTTACATCTACTCCTCCTTTTTCTTAGAGGAATAAGCCTTGTGCAAACATCGAGTGCCACCGAGTTAATCTGTTCTAGGCATAAGTTGGGGTCTGTGTTGCTTAGTATATCTTCCCAGCTTATATCGGTTAGGAATTGGTTTACTTGGTCCCACTTTATGTTTTTGTTATTGAAGTTGAATTTGGTGAATGCTCCCTCGTGACTAGTCTCATTTTGTCGGTCTGGGGCTCCACGCATACATGTCTGAACCTCAATTATGTTGTGATCTGAGTATATTGTTTTTGATATGGTGACATTTCTTATCAGATCATCATTGTTAGTGAAGATGAGGTCTAGTGTATTCTCAGTCTAGTAGGCTCTATTATTTGCTGGTTTAAATTTAATTTTGTGCAGAGATTTAAAAGCTCGTGTGAGTGTGAGTTTTCATCAGAGCTGCCTCCTGGTGTTATTACTGCAACAATATTATTTGCTATATTCCTCCATTTTAGGTGCCTTAAGTTGAAATCGCCCAGGAGCAAGATGTTGGGTGCAGGAGCTGGAAGATTTTCCAGACAGTGGTCAATTTTTAACAGCTGTTCCTGGAATTGCTGGGATGTTGCATCCGGAGGCTTGTAGACTACCACAATGACTAGGTTTTGGTTCTCGACCTTTACTGCTAAAACTTCCACTACATCATTTGAGGCATTAAGCAGTTCTGTGCAAACAAGTGACTCTGCAATGTACAGGCCAACCCCCCCCCTTTTGCCTGTTCACTCTGTCACATCTGTATAGGTTGTAACCTGGGATCCATATTTCGTTGTCCAAGTGATCCTTTATGTGGGTCTCAGTGAAAGCCGCGAACATTTGCCTTTGCCTCTGCAAGCAGTCCACGGATGAAAGGTATTTTGTTGTTTGTTGCTGGCTTTAGACCCTGTATATTTGCAAAGAAGAATGTTATCGGACTGGTGGTATTGTTGGTACTGGGGGGGATTTTTTTTCCGGCATTAGTATCTGTATCTGTTGGTTTGGAGTGGAGGCCATCGACTGTGGTTCCACTCCAGGAATGACTGAATTTGGTGTACGATTTCTGCCATTTCCTGCCAGTTTTTTTTTTCCTTCCTGGCACTAAAAAACCTCTCCCTCTTGAGTGGCTGTGGCTACCCAGGTTTTCCCATGGCCTGGATGTTTCGTATCTTTTTGTCCCCTTTAGATGGTATGCCTGGCAATTTAAGTTATAGCACAGTCTTTCCTGTACTGAAGAGGTACACAGTTCAGGGTGAAAAAGCTTACAGGAAGGGAGTTTGCATTTTCCCGTTGTCATATGGGCATGGCATTTTCTAGGGTGGTCATAGTTGCACGTCCCATCTGTTTTTTCCAGATTTCCCATGCCAGCAGATACCAAGTGCATAGTATGTGCACAGGCTTGGTTTCCGTTTGCCTTGGGTTTCTGTGACTGTATTCCCTGTTGTGCATGTTTCCCTGTCTTACTTCTATCCTCCCTAGCACCAACAATGGAGCTCCCACCAGTTGTTTTTGGTAATATATCCTCACTATTGCTAGTGGAGTCCTCTTGTTTGCTATTTCCTGCGGTATTTCTAGTTTGCAATATTGGTTTTATCTTATCTTTGACTACACTTGTTTCCCTACTATGGCTCCTGTCCCCTATGAGGTCATTTATATGTATTCCTTCCTGCGTATAGTTCCCGACTACCTGGACAAAATCTCCAGCTTCACCATTTCTGTCTCCCAGGACAGCATCTCCAGCTTCACCATTACTGTCTCCCAGGACAGCACCTCCGCTTCACCATTACTGTCTCCCAGGACAGCACCTCCAGCTTCACCATTACTGTCTCCCAGGACAGCACCTCCAGCTTCACCATTACTGTCTCCCAGGACAGCACCTCCAGCTTCACCATTACTGTCTCCCAGGACAGCACTATCAGCCCCACATTTACTGACTACCATGTAGGTGGTCACGTGGTTGGCATTGTTTAACTCACTAGGGAAGAGTAGACTGTTAATCACTACTGCATCGGCTAGATTATCTTGCTCTGCTTTATCATCTTGGTAAGCAAAATATCTGTTCAATTGGGTATCCATGTTGATTTTCCAGTCCTTGACGGCATCTTCAACCTTCGTGTTTTGGGAAGTTATTTGATCTGTGTATTTAAGGTACGTGAAAAATTTTTTTCCCAGTTCTTGATGAAAACGGAGTTCCACGAGTCTGGGCCTGGGGCAGAGTACATGGGCATGTCACTTATTGCTTTTTCAAAGTCCTGTGGTGTTAGGATTATATCAGAAATTCTTGAATTAACCAAATTTTGAGTCTCGGTCATAAAAAAAATTTAGATTATCGACATTTAGTCTGATTAACAGCTCACAAAATGCTGAGTTATATTACCACTTCAGTATCTCACTCATTTTTAGATTTCGCATAGGAAAAGAAATATATATATATATATTCAGTTTCAGTTATGGCTTTAAGTTCTTCCTGTGTTTCTTGGCTCCTGTGTAATTCCTTAAGCTTAAGTTTGATATTTTCTATTTCTTTGGCCAGCACCTTCTTCCATATATCAGATATACTGACCCCTTTCTGCAGCTCTGTCATTCTTCACTTTCACTTATAAAGGGAGTCTCTCTCTTTTTAATTTACATCTCTTCTTTTTTCTTAGGGAAATGTGTTTTAAGCATTCCTCACGTGCTACAGTTAATTCTTTCTAGGCAAAGGTTCGGATCCGTTTTGTTTAGGATATCTTCCCAGGTTGTTTCATTTAGGACATGGTCAATTTAATCCAATTGTATGTTTCTATTATTGAAGTATAATTTGGTGAAGGCACCTTCATTTTGCTGGTCAAGAGCCCTGCACATACATGTCTGAACTTCTCTTTGATACTGTTATATTTCGTACCAGATCATCATTATTAGTGAAGATAATAATAATAATAATAATAATAATAATAATAATAATAATAATAATAATAATAATAATAATAATAATTATTATTATTATTATTATTATTATTATTTCTACATCAGTGACATGCTACTATATAGAAAGCCGCTTGTTATGCATCCATTTCCTACAAATTAGGTCGGTTTTGTCCCAGGATGCTACTCACACATGATAATATACACTTGGAAGGTCCTGGAGGGATTGGTACCAAACCTGCACATGAAAATCACTCCCTATGAAACCAAAAGACTCGGCAGGAGATGCAACATTCCCCCGATGAAAAGCAGGGGCGCCACGAGTACACTGAGAGACAACACAATAAGTGTCCGGGGTCCATGACTGTTCAACTGCCTCCCAGCCTATATAAGGGGGATTACCAATAGGCCCCTGGCTGTCTTTAAGAAGGCAGTACCTGACCAACCGGGCTGTGGTTCGTACGTCAGCTTGCGTGCGGCCAGTAGTAACAGCCTTGACCCCCGAAACCCTCTCCAGGTAAACACCAGATACCCATTTTACTGATGGGGAACAGACAACCGGTGTAAGGAAACACGCCCAATGTTTCTACCCTCGACGTGAAAGTTTATTCAGGTATACACAAATACAGTTACATAGATCATACATAGCAACATACGTGTAGAGAACCTAGGATAATCCATAAAAAAGTTAGTGACTTATTTCCATTGTGAAGCTAGAGCTTTAGCCACGAGGCCACGGGGCCACGGGGCGGGGCCACGGGGCCACGGGGCACGGGGACACCTAAGATAAGGTCAAGTGTATTTCCCAGTCTTGTTAAGTAAGTGTATTCAGGTATACACAAATACAGTAACATAGATCATACATAGCAGCATATGTGTAGATAACCTAGGATAACCCAAAAAAGTCAAAGTGACTTATTTCAACAGTTGTCGTGTAGACTGCTCCAGTTGTTAAAGGAACAGTTGTCGTGTAGGCTGTCCAGTTGTTAAAGGAACAGTTGTCGTGTAGGCTGCTCCAGTTGTTAAAGGAACAGTTGTCGTGTAGACTGCTCCAGTTGTTAAAGGAACAGTTGTCGTGTAGGCTGCTCCAGTTGTTAAAGGAACAGTTGTCGTGTAGGCTGCTCCAGTTGTTAAAGGAACAGTTGTCGTGTAGGCTGCTCCAGTTGTTAAAGGAACAGTTGTCGTGTAGCCTGCTCCAGTTGTTAAAGGAACAGTTGTCGTGTAGACTGCTCCAGTTGTTAAAGGAACAGTTGTCGTGTAGACTGCTCCAGTTGTTAAAGGAACAGTTGTCGTGTAGGCTGCTCCAGTTGTTAAAGGAACAGTTATCGTGTAGGCTGCTCCAGTTGTTAAAGGAACAGTTGTCGTGTAGACTGCTCCAGTTGTTAAAGGAGCAGCAAGATATTTTGCACAGTGTTTATGATAATTGTATAAGCATGATTTAGCTTCAGCTGCTTTACTTAGTATATCCAGGTGTTGTAATTCATCCTGGTCTACATGTTCTCTTGGTCCAAGGTCCAGGATGAATCTCACCATTTTGTTCTGGGTGATTTGTAGTCTGTTTTTCATGTTTTTTGTTATAGCAGAGTACCATAAAGAACAAGAATAATCTACCTGGCAGTGTATAACAGCTACATATTAAGTTCTGCCCTTGATGTTGTCTAATTTTTGGATTATCAAAATTTAATTTTGTAAATTTCAAAACGATAAGTAATGAAGTTATATAGAGTCTATGTATAGACTAGGAATATAATTTGCTTAATGCGTGTACTTTATATATTTTAGGCTAAGTTTAGTTACAAAATTTTCATATTATAATGCAAGTTGTACGTTCGTGCAGATATGCGGGGCTATCAGTGCTCCCTGTCTTGCAGACAGCTGCCACGGTTTAGTTTAGCGCTCTATCGATCCATTAGTGTTCACCCACTTATTTTCTTATCAGTATTCCCGGTTCTTGTTGAAATAGTTTTAGAGATTTTACACCAATGACTGACGCTGCAGATTTTCTCAAAGATCCGCCCCTATCATAACAGTTCCTAAACTTTTATCCTAGAAAGATCCAACTCTGCTACAACATATATATTGTACTAAATATAAAGCATTAAAAGATACAAAAACACTTTTATATAAAACCTCCTCTGTTCTTTTGTTTTGATCAGGTTAGTTGTTGGTAATGTTTGTGTTACTTATAGCGGTAGTCTGAGGAGTCGGCAGTAGGGGTCGCCTGGGGGGTTAGTGGACTCTGCTCCCTGTGATCTCCACTGGAAACTATGGAATATACTTGAAAATCACACATTATTGGAAGAGCAATGGGGTAAGTGTCTTGGTCAGCTTATTTAGTAACTCAGGTTCGTGTATTGATGACGTGGAGAGAGAAAACTGAGAATATTTAGTGTTGATATCGATTTAGAAGGCGGCAGTAGAGCCCAGCTGTAGTTGTCGGCTGTTGTGGACGGGTCGGCCACTCCTCCATCCTGCCTTTTTCCAACACAGTTATGCCGTTTTAGCGATTTATTTTGAGTGGATGTGTAGTGTGTGGGTGGATGGTGCAAAAGCAATAGATGAGAGGAGAGTTGAGTAGTTGAGGGAGAGTTGTTGGTGAATATTGAGAGGAGGAAGAAGTGAACTTCCCCTGGTGGTCAAGTGGGGCTCCGGGAAGTGCAAATTTTACCCATCATGTTGCCGCTACAACTTACTTACTTACTCCTTATTTCTCTCTGGAAACCCTTGCTTCTACCCAGTTATTGTTAGTCCTAGGCCAGAACTAATGTAAATACTTCAAGATGATAGCATATATATAAAAGATTTACATGATGTTAAAGTGTTGATGGAGGTGTGAAGAAGCCATTTATTACTACAACATATATGGACTACACATGTTTACCTTATTATTATACAATATATTCTCCTTCATAACAATATATAACTAACTGTAATGCGTTTTGAATGTTTTCACATTTCGTTTTCCCAACCATTTTGTAAATTATACATTAATTATAATAGGTTAATTGTACATTTCTTACAAGTTAAAGCCAATAGTTGTGCATAATATTTTGGGGAGTCCTAGTGCAGGACTTATAGGTGTTATTTATACACCTACTTGTTTAATCCAAGGTAAGGGAGTAAAAGTCCTATTTCTTAGAGCTCTTGACCAACATGAGCCTCTCCAGGATAGGAACTAGATATAAAAATATATTGTAGATATAAAAATATATATTATAGATATAAAATTATATATTGGATATACAAGTATAAATGTAGTACACACTAAATATGTAAAATTACAGAGTATTGTAAAACAAATTGTAGTGAGAACTGAGCATTTAGTGAAAAACATTAAATTAAAATTTATTGTCAGCGATGTAACCTTAAGAGAATTAAAGAAGCAAATGAAGAAATAATGTAATAATGGTTTAAGATATGATTGTTTAAAAAGTAAGTGACATGTTGTAATTATAACACAGAAGTAAAAGTTTAATGGCAGATTTTTGTTTGAATTTATTGTTACATAAGATTTTGTTAGGATTTTGTAACCCAGAGGGTTAGTCACCCAGGATAAGTCAGTGAAGTCAGTGCATCATTGGAGACTGTCTGCCTTATTTCCATTGGGGTCCTTTAATCTTGTCCCCCAGGATGCAACCCACAACAGTCATTAACACCCAAGCACGTACTTAATGCTAGGTTAACAGGGACAGCAAGTGTAAGGAAACATGCCCAGTGTTTCCACCCATGCTGGGGATCGAGCCATGGACTCTCAGTATGTGAACTGAATGTGCTGCCAACCAAGCCATGGGCTTAGGTTTATTTTATATTGCAATATATTTCATATTTTTGGCAATTTGATAGCATCCTCATCTCTCTGAAGGGTCTGGGTATCGAGCCTGGCACAGGTGAAATGCTGGGCATGTTTCCTTAAACCAACTGACCCTGTTCACCTAGTAGTAAGTAGGTACCTAGGTGTTAGATGACTTGTGGGTCGCATCCTGGGTAACAAAATAATCTAAGCTGAGGTCAGTGGTCACCTGCAGTCATACCTGCTTAAGCTATTGGGAGTTAGCGTGGGGTGTTGCCAAGCATCATGGCTTGTTGTAGTGTTTTAGAATCTCAGGTTCAAGTGTTGAAGAAGGAGATTCTACTTCAGGAGGAAAATAGGACTCTGAAGCTTCGCATAGATGAGTTTGGGAGCGAGTGTGAGAAGGATTTAGCTGGTAAGGAAGGAATGGTCACCAGCAGTGATAGTGGCAACCGCTTTAAGTGGCAAGTGGTTCACAGTTCAGGAAGAAGGAAGATGAGGAGAGTTAATAGAGAAGATGTGAAGGTAGGAAATCGATTCTCTGTTCTCCAAGATGAGTGTACTTCTGTGGTTAGTGAGGTTGAGGGTACCACTGATTCCCCTGCTAATCAAGGTAAGAATATTTTAATAGTAGGCGATTCTCAGGTAAGATATATGGACCGTGCATTTTGTAACAGAGACAGAAAGGTTAGACAGAGTGTCTCTTCCTGGAGCTGGTGTTGGCGACATAGTCAGCAGGTTGGATAATATTATGGCAGGTAATGGGAACAAGCCCATTATCTGTCTTAGTGCTGGGGGTAATGACATTGGGAAGGGCAGGAGACAGGAGCTGCTGGATAAGTACAGGTCAGCCATAGAAGTAGTTAGGTCTAAGGGAGGGATCCCAGTCATATGTAACATCTTGCCTAGAAAGGGAGTGGGCAATGAATGGATGTCTAGGGCAATTGGTATAAATTGCTGGCTAGACAGGTACTGCAAGGAACTTGCAATCCCATTCATTGATAACTGGGACCTATTCTTTGGCAAACGTGATATGTATGCAAGGGATAGGGTTCATCTCTCTGGGGATGGAGTGGTTGCATTAGCCAATTCAATTGAGAGGGTAATTGATGACTTGTCTAGGAATTTAACCCTTAAATGGTCCAAACGTATATATACGTTTTTTCAACATCTGAAAGTATGTAAAAAAATGTAGATCTTTTTTTGTTTTACATGTGAAAACGTGTAAAAAAAATTTTATCTACAATTTTTTTTTTTATGTATTTGAAAATATGTAAAAAAAAGTAGAACTACTTTTGTAGCACTACGAATTTGAACGTCGATTTGTTTGGACCGTTTAAGGGTTAAACTGATAGATTATGGAGGTATGGGTGTTTGTGGGAAACAATCAGGCTGCAGCATTAGGGTTAAAAACAGCAGTTAATACCGGAATACCTCAGGGATATGTTTAAAAGACAATATTCAAAATAAAGTTGCTAGTAATGGCAAATTGATTGATAAACAATCAAAGAGAGATAGTAGAGGGCAACAAGCGACTAGCTCCCTTAAGGTTTAATATACAAGTAGTAGGAGTCTTAAGAAATAAGATAGATGAGCTAAGATTACTTGCAAGTGTAGGTAATATAGATATTATTGGTATAACAGAGACCTGGTTCAACCTGAAAGATAGAGAAATGCCTTCTGAATGCAACATATAGGGTTATAAACTATTCCACACTGATAGGGTCAACAGGAAGGGTGGTGGTGTGACGATGTATGTCAGGAGGAAATTTAAATTGTTGTCTTAGACATGATATAAGATTAGAAACATCGAACGCAGAATTGGATTGGCTTCAGTTTCTTGAGGGTCGTGACAAATTAATTTTGGGTGTGATTTACAGGCCCCCAAACCTTGATAGGGAGTGCAGTAAGTTGTTATGGGACGAAATTCATAAGGCATCTAGATATGAAAATGTTGTGATAATGGGAGATTTTAACTTTAGACAAATTGATTGGAACAATATGACAGGAAATCTTGAGTCTAGTGACTTTTCTTGATACGGTTCAGGATTGCTTTTTAGAACAGGTTGTGGCAGAACCAACTAGAGGAAACCATCTGCTTGACTTGGTTCTTGCCAACAAAGATTCACTAATTAATAATCTTGAGGTTAATGATGAGCTTGGGGAAAGTGATCACAAATCACTTAGTTTCAATATATCATGGAATTACCCAGATAACTGCAATCAAATCTCCGTCCCAGATTTTCGCACTATACATAGTTTCAATATTGGAGTATCACAGGCCAACTTATGACTACTTAAGATTCATTATTTTGAGATTGAGATTGATATTTCTGTTTATGGTCAAATAGGTGAGTGAGTGTAAGTGTTAACCACCAGGTGGTATTCGTGTAATTAGTTGACAGAGTGTATCAGGGAGATAAGATGTTTTCTGATGGTAGTTTTGAAGGTGATGAATGCGTCTGCAGTTTTAGAATTTTCAGGTAGGGTGTTCAAGATTTTAGGGCCTTTGACATACATTGAATTTTTGTAAAGGTTTAGTCGGACATGGGGAATGTCATAGAGATGTTTGTGTCTGGTGTTGTGCCTGTGGGTTCTGTCACAACTATCCAGAAAGCATTTTAGGTCAAGGTTAATATTGGAATTTAAGGTCCTGTAGATGTAGATTGCACAGTAGTAAGTGTGGATGTACTGAACAGGGAGTAAGTTTAGATCTTTGAAGAGGGGGGGGGGTGTTGCCAGGGATGGGATTTAGTGATTATTCTTACTGCGGCTTTTTGTTGGGTTATTATTGGCTTTAGGTGTGTTGCTGCAGTTGAACCCCAAGCACAGATAGCATAGGTGAGGTATGGATATATAGGTGAATGGTATAGTGTGAGAAGGGCAGTTTGCGGCACGTAGTATCGTACGTTGGAGAGGATCCCAACCGTTTTGGATACTTTTTTGGTTGTGTTGGATATGGGTGCTGAAGTTCAGGTTGTTGTCGAGGTATTGGCCTAGGAATTTGCCCTCATTATGCCTGGCAATTAGAGTGTTGTCGATCTTAATGTTAATTTGCGCATCTCCTGCTCTGCTACCAAACATAATGTAGTAGGTTTTGTCAGTGTTAAGCGTAAGTTTATTGGCTGTCATCCAATTCGATATTTTGATCAGCTCCTCATTAACAATGGTGTTGAGGGTGGCAAGATTAGGGTGAGAGATGACATAAGTCGTGTCGTCAGCAAAGAGAATGGGGTTCAGGTGTTGAGATACGTTTGAAAGATCATTGGTGTATATGAGGAAGAGCAGGGGACCAAGGACACTTCCCTGCGGAACTCCAGTATCAAGTGGCTGTGTTGTTGATGCTGTGTCTTTAATGGTGACATACTGATACCTATTAGTAAGGTAAGATTTGAAATATGCAAGCGCATGGCCTCTTATACCATAATGGTCAAGTTTGTAGAGTAGGATGTCATGGTCTACTGTGTCAAAAGCTTTTCTTAGGTCAATAAAAATTCCTAGTGGATATTCCTTATTTTCCAGTGCTGTGTAAAGCAGATCTAGCTATTTTTATGATTGCATCGTTAGTGGTTTTATTTTTCCTGAATCCAAATTGGCAGGGGTTGAGTATGTTTTGTGCCGTTATAAATGAATATAGTCTCCTGTGCACGAGTTTCTCAAAGATTTTGGATAGCAGTGGTAAGTTTGATATTGGCCTATAGTTGTTTAAATCTGTAGGGTCACCACCTTTATGTATTGGTGTAACCCTTGCCGTCTTGAGTAGTTTCGGGAAGGTGCTAGTTTCTAGTGGCTTGTTAAAAAGTAATGAGACAGCAGGCGAGAGGACATGGGCCGCTCTCTTGTACAATAATGGTGGGACATGAGACAGATTCCCTGAGTTATTTTTAAGTGATTTTATAATCTCGGTGACTTCCGTGGGCTCAGTTGGAGCAAGATAGAAGGAATTTAGGAAATTCCCATCTAGGTAGTCCCCAGCATGGGCATTGGTACATGGGATTTTATTGGCGAGATTAGAACCTGTGGTTGAGAAGAAGTCGTTTATCTTGTTAGCTGTGTCAGTGGGATGCAGTGGTGTTTCATTAGGTTTAGTTAGGACAATATTCTAGGTTTTTTTCAGTTTGAGGGTCCCTAGAATCTGAGAGAGAGTTTTCCAGGTCTTTTTCTTGTGTCATTGAATCTACTGGAGTAGCATAGTTGTTTGGCTTTATTTATTACTTTGGTGAGGACTGATGAATAGTGTTTAAGAATATCTTTGTGTATTAAGCCCTGTCTATATTGCTTTTCATATTGGTGTTTCTTATCAATGGATTTCAGGATGGTGCTGGTTAGCCATGGGCAACCAAGCCGTTTGTTTGTGATCTGTTTCGTTTTTATAGGACAATGTTTGTTGTATAGTCTAAGTAATTTGTTAAGAAAAATGTCTGTCCAGTCATCAATACCATTGGCCTTGGAGAATTCTGTAGGCCAGTCAACAGTCTCTAGGTCAGCTGTGAACTTCCTTATAGAGGCCTCATCATGGAGTCTAAATGAAACTTTGTTGTATTCATGTGGTGGTTTACTAATGTTTGTCAAGAGGAAGGTAGGGTAGTGGTCTGTAGTGCTATCTTTGATTATCCTTGATTTAAGGGGGGCTAGTACATTGGTCCATATGTGGTCTATTATGGTTAAACTTGTTTCAGTGAGCCTGGTTGGTTTAGTTATTGTTGGTATGAGAAGTGTGTTGTTCATATTGTTGATGAAATCAGTTACAGGCTGATCATCTAGAAGGCCAAGGTTGATGTTGAAGTCTCCAGCTAAGGGAAGGTGATGCTTATTCTTTTGTCTGTTTGTTATTAGTGCCTTTAATTTCTCACTGAAATCTGGGATGTTTGTGTGGAGTATCCGGTAAATGGCACCAATTGTTATAGGCGTCTTAAGGTTTTTTACAGTAAAATTAGCAAAAATGTATTCTCCATATTCATCACTAAAGCAAGTGGTGCTTATACAAGATAATTGGTTAGAGTAATAGATTGCAATACCACCCCCAACTTGGTATGGTCTGCAGTTGTGGATTGCTGTGTATCCTGGTAGAGGGTAGATATCTATTGTGTCCTGCTTAAGCCAGGTCTCAGTAAGAATAATGCAGGAGAAGGGTATCTTTAGTGATTCAAGGAGTGCCAGGAGGTCATCATAGTGTTTGCTTAAGGACCTGATGTTGTAGTTAAGTACTGAGACTTTTAGCATTGTTTAGGATAGTGCTGGCTTGTGATGCTGTGTAATAAAGGCAGTTACTTTCCAATAGGTTTTGATTGTGTGTCAGATTATGGAGGTTTAGATCAGGGTCAACGTGATCAATCATCTTCTAGGTTTAAATTATGGTTATTTATATCCTGAGTTGTGTGTTGAGTTTTAGTACTGATATCTGTAGTGGTGGGAAGTTTGGACAAGTATATAGCTATAGCATTTTGGTCATGTAGAGTATAGTCACTAATACAGATAATGGAGTTGGTGTTGTCTATGTGTTGTGCTGGAATGAGCTAAAGTAAGTAAGTTTATTCAGGTATACACAAATACAGTTACATAGAATTATCATACATACATAGAATTATCATACAACTAGGTATAAACTAATAATATAAAAATACAAATTAAAAATAGCACCAGACTCTCACTAGTAATTACACTATGGTCTAATATAATGAATTTGGTATTGACTATGTATTGAACTAGAATGAGCTATAGTACAACTGAGTTTAATCTAATGATATAAAAAGGCACAAGACTCTCATTTGTAATTGCACTAAGGTCTTATATAAGTTGTTTACAAGAATTAGAGTATAACTAGATTTAAATTGACAAGATAAAATATACAAGTTAAGGTAGCAAAAGAATAAAAAAAGTAGAAAAAAAAATATATGAGGTAGTTGGTACTAGTTAGCAAAAGATAGTTAAAGGCCTTGAACAATAATATAATTGAAATATACACTAATTGCACACACAATATAGTCCTAAGGAATAAGCTTTGATAACTTTATTAACTTACATTGTGTAAATCTCACTTACACTCGTGTATTTATCTAACCTATATTTGAAGCCGCCCAAGGGTTCAGCTTCAATACCATACTAGGTGCACTGTTCCACTCATCAATGACTATATTTCTAAACAAGTACTTTCCTATATCCTTTCTAAATTTAAATTTATCTAATTTGAATCCATTATTTTGAGTTCTTTCTTGAAGGAATATCCTCAACCTTATTTATATCTTCTTTATTTATGCCCATCTTTTACATATACACTTAAGTCATGTCTCCCTTTATTCTATATCTTTCAAGAGAATGTAAGTTAAGGGATCTCAATCTTTCTTCATAATGAAGATTTGCTAGGAAGTGGATAAATGTTGTCAATTCTCTCTGAATGTTCTCTTAAGAATTTGTATCCTCTCTGTAGTATGGAGACCAGAACTGAGCTGCATAATCTGAGTCCATACTAATGACGTGTAGAGCTGTGGTATAACTTCGACTCCTGTTGCTTATACTTTTTAATATCCCAGTGATCTGTTAGCCTTATTATGTATACTGAGGCATTGCTGTTTTTGCTTCAGGATTCTGTCTACCATAACTCCCAAGTCCTTTTCACATTCTGTATGGCCAAGTTCTATATTGCAAATGCTAGGGTTAGTACTTACATTCCCGAGCATTTATGTACATGGAACTGCGTCTGCCGCATTTTTGATCACATGAGCTTCTCTGAATCCTCATGAAGTTCAGTGGCATCTTTCTCTGAATCAATTATTCTGCCTATTTTTGTGTCATGAGTGAATTTGCTCATATCACTTGTATTTTCCTCATCAAGGTTATTAACCCGTAAACGGTCCAAACGTATATATACGTTTTTACCGCTGGTGCCCCAATTGTATACAGTAAGGCCTCGCTTTACGGCGTTCCGCTAATACGGCGATGTCAAATTATGACCAGAATTTGCTATATGGCAAGCGGTCTTTTAAATACGGCGCCCCCACCCAGTTTGTTTACATTTTCCGTGACCACATCTATTATGTCAGGAAACTTTCCAAAATTTCAAGTGTTTTAAAGTTACTGCATATTTTATATGTACTCTGATAATTATACTTATGTGTACCTGTACCTAAATATACTTACACACTGTGCTGGTGCGCAGGTACACATTAAAATCGCTAAGTCTCTCTCTACTCATGACACCAATACTGCGTAATAATCACTCTTGGGCACACTAAATGTCTTATTTTACATCAATATAGGCATTTTCATTAATCCATCCATGATATTTTCCTCAAAATTATATATGAAACCCATTACATAGCATATAAACATGATAGGTAGTAGGTTGGTAGACAGCAACCACCCAGGGAAGTACTACCGTCCTGCCAGATGACTGTGAAACAAAAACCTGTAACTGTTTTGCATGATGGTAGGATTGCTGGTTTCTTTTTCTGTCTCATAAACACGCTAAGATAACAGGGATATCTTGCTACTCCTACTTACACTTTGGTCACACTTCACAGACACGCACATGCATATATATATATATATACATACATCTAGGTTTTTCTCCTTTTTCTAAATAGCTCTTGTTCTTTTTTATTTCTTCTATTGTCCATGGGGAAGTGGAAAAGAATCTTTCCTCCGTAAGCCATGCGTGTCGTATGAGGCGACTAAAATGCCGGGAGCAATGGGCTAGTAACCCCTTCTCCTGTATACAATTACTAAAAAAGAGAAGAAGAAAAACTTTATAAAACTGGGTTGCTTAAATGTGCGTGGATGTAGTGCGGATGACAAGAAACAGATTGATTGCTGATGTTATGAATGAAAAGAAGTTGGATGTCCTGGCCCTAAGCGAAACAAAGCTGAAGGGGGTAGGAGAGTTTCAGTGGGGGGAAATAAATGGGATTAAATCTGGAGTATCTGAGAGAGTTAGAGCAAAGGAAGGGGTAGCAGTAATGTTAAATGATCAGTTATGGAAGGAGAAAAGAGAATATGAATGTGTAAATTCAAGAATTATGTGGATTAAAGTAAAGGTTGGATGCGAGAAGTGGGTCATAATAAGCGTGTATGCACCTGGAGAAGAGAGGAATGCAGAGGAGAGAGAGAGATTTTGGGAGATGTTAAGTGAATGTATAGGAGCCTTTGAACCAAGTGAGAGAGTAATTGTGGTAGGGGACTTGAATGCTAAAGTAGGAGAAACTTTTAGAGAGGGTGTGGTAGGTAAGTTTGGGGTGCCAGGTGTAAATGATAATGGGAGCCCTTTGATTGAACTTTGTATAGAAAGGGGTTTAGTTATAGGTAATACATATTTTAAGAAAAAGAGGATAAATAAGTATACACGATATGATGTAGGGCGAAATGACAGTAGTTTGTTGGATTATGTATTGGTAGATAAAAGACTGTTGAGTAGACTTCAGGATGTACATGTTTATAGAGGGGCCACAGATATATCAGATCACTTTCTAGTTGTAGCTACACTGAGAGTAAAAGGTAGATGGGATACAAGGAGAATAGAAGCATCAGGAAGAGAGAGGTGAAGGTTTATAAACTAAAAGAGGAGGCAGTTAGGGTAAGATATAAACAGCTATTGGAGGATAGATGGGCTAATGAGAGCATAGGCAATGGGGTCGAAGAGGTATGGGGTAGGTTTAAAAATGTAGTGTTAGAGTGTTCAGCAGAAGTTTGTGGTTACAGGAAAGTGGGTGCAGGAGGGAAGAGGAGCGATTGGTGGAATGATGATGTAAAGAGAGTAGTAAGGGAGAAAAAGTTAGCATATGAGAAGTTTTTACAAAGTAAAGTGATGCAAGGAGGGAAGAGTATATGGAGAAAAAGAGAGAAGTTAAGAGAGTGGTGAAGCAATGTAAAAAGAGAGCAAATGAGAGAGTGGGTGAGATGTTATCAACAAATTTTGTTGAAAATAAGAAAGTTTTGGAGTGAGATTAACAAGTTAAGAAAGCCTAGAGAACAAATGGATTTGTCAGTTAAAAATAGGAGAGGAGAGTTATTAAATGGAGAGGTAGAGGTATTGGGAAGATGGAAGGAATATTTTGAGGAATTGTTAAATGTTGATGAAGATAGGGAAGCTGTGATTTCGTGTATAGGGCAAGGAGGAATAACATCTTGTAGGAGTGAGGAAGAGCCAGTTGTGAGTGTGGGGGAAGTTCGTGAGGCAGTAGGTAAAATGAAAGGGGGTAAGGCAGCCGGATTGATGGGATAAAGATAGAAATGTTAAAAGCAGGTGGGGATATAGTTTTGGAGTGGTTGGTGCAATTATTTAATAAATGTATGGAAGAGGGTAAGGTACCTAGGGATTGGCAGAGAGCATGCATAGTTCCTTTGTATAAAGGCAAAGGGGATAAAAGAGAGTGCAAAAATTATAGGGGGATAAGTCTGTTGAGTGTACCTGGTAAAGTGTATGGTAGAGTTATAATTGAAAGAATTAAGAGTAAGACGGAGAATAGGATAGCAGATGAACAAGGAGGCTTTAGGAAAGGTAGGGGGTGTGTGGACCAGGTGTTTACAGTGAAACATATAAGTGAACAGTATTTAGATAAGGCTAAAGAGGTCTTTGTGGCATTTATGGATTTGGAAAAGGCGTATGACAGGGTGGATAGGGGGCAATGTGGCAGATGTTGCAAGTGTATGGTGTAGGAGGTAGGTTACTGAAAGCAGTGAAGAGTTTTTACGAGGATAGTGAGGCTCAAGTTAGAGTATGTAGGAAAGAGGGAAATTTTTTTCCCAGTAAAAGTAGGCCTTAGACAAGGATGTGTGATGTCACCGTGGTTGTTTAATATATTTATAGATGGGGTAGTAAGAGAAGTAAATGCGAGGGTCTTGGCAAGGGGCGTGGAGTTAAAAGATAAAGAATCACACACAAAAGTGGGAGTTGTCACAGCTGCTCTTTGCCGATGACACTGTGCTCTTGGGAGATTCTGAAGAGAAGTTGCAGAGATTGGTGGATGAATTTGGTAGGGTGTGCAAAAGAAGAAAATTAAAGGTGAATACAGGAAAGAGTAAGGGTTATGAGGATAACAAAAAGATTAGGTGATGAAAGATTGAATATCAGATTGGAGGGAGAGAGTATGGAGGAGGTGAACGTATTCAGATATTTGGGAGTGGACGTGTCAGCGGATGGGTCTATGAAAGATGAGGTGAATCATAGAATTGATGAGGGAAAAAGAGTGAGTGGTGCACTTAGGAGTCTGTGGAGACAAAGAACTTTGTCCTTGGAGGCAAAGAGGGGAATGTATGAGAGTATAGTTTTACCAACGCTCTTATATGGGGGTGAAGCGTGGTGATGAATGTTGCAGCGAGGAGAAGGCTGGAGGCAGTGGAGATGTCATGTCTGAGGGCAATGTGTGGTGTGAATATAATGCAGAGAATTCGTAGTTTGGAAGTTAGGAGGAGGTGCGGGATTACCAAAACTGTTTTTCCAGAGGGGTGAGGAAGGGTTGTTGAGGTGGTTCGGACATGTAGAGAGAATGGAGTGAAACAGAATGACTTCAAGAGTGTATCAGTCTGTAGTGGAAGGAAGGCGGGGTAGGGTCGGCCTAGGAAGGTTGAGGGAGGGGGTAAAGGAGGTTTGTGTGCGAGGGGCTTGGACTTCCAGCAGGCATGCGTGAGCGTGTTTGATGGGAGTGAATGGAGACAAATGGTTTTTTAATACTTGACGGCTGTTGGAGTGTGAGCAAAGTAACATTTATGAAGGGATTCGGGGAAAAACCGGCAGGCCGACTTGAGTCCTGGAGATGGGAAGTACAGTGCCTGCACTCTGAAGGAGGGTTTTAATTTGCAGTTTAAAAACTGTAGTGTAAAGCACCCTTCTGGCAAGACAGTGATGGAGTAAATTTGATGGTGAAAGTTTTTCTTTTTTCGGGCCACCCTGCCTTGGTGGGAATCGGCCGGTGTGATAATAATAAAAAAAAAAAAAAACAGATACATACACTCAGAATAAAAATTGATGTAAATATGAGATTTGTTTACAAAGCAGCTGTGTAGGTGGTGTCGGAAGAATTGCGTTTTCTCTAGTCAAACATGGGGGGGGGGGTAACTGTAAAAAATATTCTTTTCGTATGCCTTTATGTATAGCAATTCACGACCCTTGGGGGTTTAGTGCTTTTTATAATTAATAATAATAATAATATTATTATTAATAATAATAATATTATTATTAATAAATAATAAAAAAAATATTATTATTATTATTAATAATAACCATTATTTTTAAATTATTTTTAAATCTTCATTCACCCCTAAAAATGGTGTGTTGCTTTTTTGTTTTATTCTGAACTAACTTGTACAACTTGTACACAATGTAAGAGTATTTGTATTGTGAGGTAATTATTATTAAAATAAATTATTGAGGTAAATGTTTTACAAACTCTTACAAATGGACGTGAATGAACTAAAAGTAGACACATTAATACGCATTTATTTCACCTGACCAAGTGATCGTCCACTACCTGTTCAGTTTGTGTTCTTACGTTGTCTCAACTCTGTATCTCGTTCTCTCTCTCGTTTACTCTTTCGTTAACTAGTTGGCTCTCATTGACGATGGCGTCTAAGGTTAGCTGTAATAAAAAGAGAGGTCGTAAGCCTCTTGCTTTAACCCTTTCAGGGTCCAAGGCCCAAATCTGGAGTCACGCACCAGTGTCCAAGAATTTAAAAAAAAAATGTGTTATTTTTTCTTATGAAATGGTAGAGAATCTTTTTGTGAAGGTAATAAAACAAAAAGTACGAAATTTGGTGGAAAATTGATGAAATTATGCTCTCGCGAATTTTGATGTGTCAGCGATATTTACGAATCGGCGATTTTGCCGACTTTGACTCCCATTTTAGGCCAATTACATTATTCCAATCAACCAAATTCTTAGCTATTTCACTAGTATTACTTCTATTCTATCGATTGAGCACAAGAAAAACGCCAAGTCAACTGTTTCAACTACAAAATAAAGTGATCGGAAAAATTTTTAATTGGCCAATTAACACAAAGTTCAAAATATTCCAATTTCAAAATAGGGTCCAGAATAAACAATGTAGGCATTCCTGGCACTAAACTAACATTTCCTCTGTTCATTAGTTATGTTTTGAGGCTTTACAAATAAATTCCATTTTGATTTTTTATTCACATAATGAATTTTTATTCACACCAAAAAATAGAAGATTTACTGTTATGCAATACTGTAATAATTGTATAAATATCATCACCATATTTGTGAATGTATATTAGACCCACCAGCTGACGTGTATTAGATGTGTGAGGTCGTTTCTTTACTCTTGAATATCGGCAAAAATTTAACATTTCCGCTACTTTGAGCTCAGTTTCAAGCCATTTCCAGTGCTAAAACCAATCAAAATCATCTCTATTTCTGTAATATGTCTTCCATTCTATCAAATGAGACCAAGAAATCACAAATACAACTATAAAAAACATAGGAAAAAACACTGCAAAGTTGCTGTTTTAATCGAAAAATCATGATTTCAGTTTTTTTCTCTCATTATACAAAGTGTGCTGCAGGATCTGTTTTATGTGGTGCACACATACCACATAGATGTATTCTCTCATATCTAGGCCCAAATGTACCACTCACAGTTTATCAGAGTGAGCTGAGCTCATGGTGTAGATCTACGGTTTGGACACTCACCGTAGATCTACGGGACGGACCCTGAAAGGGTTAAGTGCCAAGTTAGAGGATGATGGTGTGCCATTCTGATTTTGTTCAATAAACACCCTGCCACTCACCTCTCACACATTAATATTAATATTTTAAGGTAAGTAATAAGTGTACTCTGTGTGTATCTTACCTTTTATTGTGTTTTTAATGCCTTAAACTTAATATAAGTTAGTGTAAACTTGTTGTCTGGCATTTATTGCATATTTTATATGCTCTGATAATAATACTTGTGGAGCCGGGTGGAGGGACAACATTACGTTTTCTCTGTTCAGCATCAGAGAAAACGTGTATGAATCTGCGTTTGGCCCAGCCACTCCCCCACTCCGCTTTTGTTTACAATTTTCGGCATGAATTATTCATTACTTCTACCTTCGTTTATGATGGCATCTAAAGGTAGTTGTTAGAAATGATTAAATTCAGTGAACAAGGCATGTCGATGTTAATAATATGGCTCTGGGCCACAGTGTAGGTAGCCGGTAGGTGTAGCCCAGGCTACACCTACCGGCTACCTACACTGACTTTATACAAATAAATACTACTCACCTCTCTTCCTATATTAACCTCTTCAGGGTCCAAGGCCAAAATCTGAAGTGGTGCCCCAGTGTCCAAGAATTTAAAAAAAAAGTGTTATTTTTTCTTATGAAATGGTAGAGAATCTTTTTGTGAAGGTAATAAAACAAAAAGTACGAAATTTGATGGAAAATTGACGAAATTATGCTCTCGTGAATTTTGATGTGTCAGCGATATTTACGAATCGGCGATATTGCCGATTTTGACTCCCATTTTAGGCCAATTACATTATTCCAGTCGACCAAATTCTTAGCTATTTCACTAGTATTACTTCTATTCTATCGATTGAGCACAAGAAATCGCCAAGTCAACTGTTTCAACTACAAAATGAAGTGATCGGAAATTGTTAATTTGGCCAATTTAACACAGAGTTCAAAATATTCCAATTTCAAAATAGGGTCCAGAATAAACAATGTAGATTTTCCTGGCACTAAACTAACATTTCCTCTGTTCATTAGTTATGTTTTGAGGCTTTACAAATAAATTCCATTTTGATTTTTTATTCACATAATGAATTTTTATTCACACCAAAAAATAAAGATTTACCATTATGCAATATTGTAATAATTGTATAAATATCATCACCACATTTGTGAATGTATATTAGACCCACCAGCTGGCGTGTATTAGACGTATTAGGTCATTTGTTTACTCTTGAACATCTGCAAAAATTTAACATTTGAACATCTGCAAAAATTCAACATTTCCGCTATTTTGAGCTCAGTTTCAAGCCATTTCCTCTGCTAAAACCAATCAAAATCATCTCTATTTCTGTAAAATGTCTTCCATTCTATCAATTGAGACCAAGAAATCTCAAATACAACTATAAAAAACACATGAAAAAATACTGCAAAGTTGCTGTTTTAATCGAAAATCATGGTCTCAGTTTTTTCTCTCATTATACACAGTGTGCTGCAGGATTTGTTTTATGTGGTGCACACATACCACATAGATGTATTCTCTCATATCTAGGCCCAAATGTACCACACAGTTTATCAGAGTGAGCTGAGCTCATGGCGTAGATCTACGGTTTGAACCCTGAATGTAAAGCCGTAGATCTACGGAACGGACCCTGAAAGGGTTAAGACTACACATATTTTAAGGTAAATAATGAGTGTGCTGTATGTGCATTTTTACCCCTCTGGGATGTTTTAACCCTTTGAGGGTTTTGGTCGTACTAGTACGTCTTATGCGTAGGGGTTTTTGACGTACTAGTACGCATAAATTCTAGCGGCCTCAAATCTAGTGGGAGAAAGCTGGTAGGCCTTCATATGAAAGAATGGGTCTATGTGGTCAGTGTGCACAGTCTAAAAAAAATCCTGCAGCACACAGTGCATAATGAGAAAAAAAAAACTTTGACCATTTTTTTGGAATAAATCAGCGACTTTGCAGTGTATTTTTGTGTGGTATTTATTGTTGTATTCTAGTTTTCTTGGTCATTTTATAGAATGGAAGACATATTACAGAAATTGAGATGATTTTGACTGGTTTTACAATGAAAGGTGCCTTGAAATTGAGCTCAAAGTAGCAGAAATGTTCGATTTTTACCAAACTTCAAAAGTAAACAAATCGTGCCAAGCGTGCAATACACGTCAACTGGTGAGTCTAATATTCTTTCACAAGTGCACCAATAATATTTATACCATTTTTTACACTAATGCAGTAGTCTGCATAACAGTAAATCTTATATTTTTTGTGAGAACAAAAATTCAAAGTGGAAAGCAAAAGAATATAAGAGGGGCCTTGAGACGTGACTAATGACCAGAGGAAATGTCATTTTAGTGCCAGGAATGTCTTTCTTGTTTATTCTGGACCCTATTCGGAAATTGGCATCTTTTGAAATTTGTGTGAAATTGGCAAAATTGCTAAATTCTGACCACTGTACTGGATAGTTGAATTTCATAAATGGGTGGTTTCTTGCACCCATTCGATAGAAAAAATGGAGTTCTAGCGAAATATTCATGTTTTTTGTCGACTAGTACAGTGAAATTGGCCGAAAATGGGGCTCAAAGTGGGCAAAATCGCCGATGCGTAAACATCGCCGAGACCGCTAACTTTGCGAGAGCATAATTCCGTAAGTTTTCTATCAAATTTC
The DNA here is from genome assembly GCF_026875155.1 of Cherax quadricarinatus. Taxonomy (NCBI): domain Eukaryota; kingdom Metazoa; phylum Arthropoda; class Malacostraca; order Decapoda; family Parastacidae; genus Cherax; species Cherax quadricarinatus. The sequence goes on from NC_069401.1 coordinate 1,837,535, forward strand.
AAACTTTTGGTGTCTTTATGATCGGGAAAAGATTCTCTATCTTTTCATAAGAGAAAATAATTTTTTTTTTTTAAATTTGGCCGACCCTGAGAACAAGTTTCGGAGATGGCCTGTCGACCCTCAAAGGGTTAAATATCGTATATTAAGTATGAGACTGGGAGCCAGTGCTACCTACACCTGGGCTACCTGCACCTGACTTCCTACAAATAAGTACTACTCACCTCTCTCCCTACATTAAGATTACAAATACTTTAAGATAAGTAATGAATTTACTGTGACTGTATTTTACTTTGTGTGTTTTAATGCCTAGTTCTATTACTAACCTAATATAATTTAGTGTAAACTTGTTGTGTGGCATTTATATGCATTTATAAATGGAAGAAAATGGAGTTCTGCCTTCCGGCGACAGCCTGGAACCTAACCCGCCGTATAAGTGGGGCCCTACTGTATATAAGTTTTATTTGTCTTACATTCAACATTGCCACGATAAGCCTGAGTCGCCTAGACATGAGCGAATGGGCGTATGCACTCACTGTGTGCCATATTAAAATAATTGGGGATGCCTGGGTACCATATGCTCTTTTTTCCTATTAACCCTTTCAGGGTCCGTCCCGTAGATCTACGGCTTTGCGTTCAGTGTCCAAACCGTAGATCTACTTCATGAGCTCAGCTCACTCTGATAAACTGTGAGTGGTACACTTGGGCCTAAATATGAGAGAATACATCTATGTGGTATGTGTGCACCACATAAAACAAATCCTGCAACACACTGTGTATAATGAGAGAAAAAAAACTGAAACCAAGATTTTCGATTAAAACAGCAACTTTGCAGTGTTTTTTCGTATGTTTTTTATAGTTGTATTTGCAATTTCTTGGTCTCATTTGATAGAATGGAAGACATATTACAGAAATAGAGATGATTTTGATTGGTTTTAGCACCGGAAATGGCTTGAAACTGAGCTCAAAGTAGCGGAAATGTTAAATTTTTGTCGATGTTCAAGAGTAAACAAACAACCTCACACGTCTAATACATGCCAGCTGGTGGATCTAATACACATTCACAAATGTGGTGATGATATTTATACAATTATTACAATATTGCATAACAGTAAATCTTCTATTTTTTGGTGTGAATAAAAATTCATTATGTAAATAAAAAATAAAAATGGGATTTATTTGTAAAGCCTCAAAACGTAAACTAATGAACCGAGGAAATGTTAGTTTAGTGCCAGGAATGCCTACATTGTTTATTCTGGATGCTATTTTGAAATTGGAATATTTTGAACTTTGTGTTAAATTGGCCAAATTACCAATTTCTGATCACTTTATTTTGTAGTTGAAACAGTTGACTTGGCGATTTCTTGTGCTCAATCGATAGAATAGAAGTAATACTAGTAAAATAGCTAAGAATTTGGTCGACTGGAATGATGTAATTGGCCTAAAATGGAAGTCAAAGTCGGCAAAATTGCCGATTCGTAAATATCGCTGACACATCAAAATTCGCGAGAGCATAATTTCGTCAATTTTCCATCAAATTTCGTACTTTTTGTTTTATTACCTTCACAAAAAGATTCTCTACCCTTTCATAAGAAAAAATAACAAATTTTTTTTTGGAAAATTCTTGGACACTGGTGCGTGGACTTCAGATTTTGGCCTTGGACCCTGAAAGGGTTAAAAAACAACTATTTTTTTTTTCTCTCAAAAAATTTGGGGTACGAGAGAGAAAGTATATATACATTTGGACCGTTTGCGGGTTAACCCTTAAACTGTTCAAACGTAGATCGACGTTTTTTCAACATTTGAAAGTATGCAAAAAAAGTAGATCTTCTTTTCTTTTTTTACATTTGAAAAAGTGTAAAAAAAACTTTGATCTATTTTTTTTTTTTTTTGAAAATATGTAAAAAAACATAGATCTACTTTTGGAGCACTACACATGTGAACGTAGATCTGCTTGGACAGTTTAAGGGTTAATGAATATTATGGAGGACAATAGGCCAAAAACTGAACCTTGTGGAATGCCACTTGTGAGTGATCCCCACTCAGATTTCACTCCATTTATGCAGACTTTTTGCTTCCTGTTGGTCTTGGTCTGCCATGCCTCGATTTATGATAGGACTTTTTTCCCAGTACCATGAGCTGCCACTTTCTTTAACAGTCTTTTGTGTGGTACCTGTCATTCCCTTCTATTCCTGCCACTCCCTCTATTCTCATTACTTCCCCTTCTTCCCACCACTCCCTCCCTATCCCTTCCTCTCTTCTCATCCTTTCCCTCTTGCCTTCACTCCCTTCTCTTCTCATCAGTGTGCCTCTTTCCATTACTCAGCTCTCCATAATTCACCCTCTCTCCATCACTTTCTTTTTCATGCACTCTTTTCCTCTTCTTTCTTTCCCCCCTCTTCCTTTTCTCCGTCATCCCTTCTGCTTCTTTATTCCTACCTTGCCGGAAGTGCTGTACATCCTATGAGTTTCTGATTATTGGTTTTTAAATGCAGTGATTGGAAATCGGTTTTATATTCACTCTCCCTTGTAGGATGGGAGAAATCTGCATGCAACCCATTGGTGGAAATCGGTTTTGTATTCACTATCCCTTGTAGGATGGGAGAAATCTGCATACAACCCGTTGGTGGGCTGTCAAATTTTGTAGTGCTTACCAAAGGGTGTATGCTAGTTTACCCTGAGGGGTGGTGATCATTACCTCCAGCTATGATAAACTTCTTGGATGTAGTTTCTTACTACTGTATAACCCATAGGACTATAGTGCTTCTTTTTTAATATGATAATTACAGTAATAATGTGCACTCATTCTTTACCATTGTTGAAATTACAGTAATGTGCACTCATTCTTTACCATTATTGACACATCAGGCACAAGTGTCTTACCTTAGGCGGCTGTAGTGGGAGGTAGACACTTCTATAATGGTGCAGTGGAGGATACCTTTTTGCTCACAGGTCATTGAATGAGAAGGCAATACAGAAGGTTCCTAACTCAGGTACATATGTTATTATTGAACCGATTGTTTTATATTTGGGGGGTGAACATGTCAACTTAATCCTTTGACCGTTTCGGCTGTATATATATGTCTTACGAGCCAGTGTTTCGGCCGTATGTATACTCGATAATTCTAGCGGCTTTAAATCAAGCAGGAGAAAGCTGGTAGGCCCATGTGTGAGAGAATGGGTCAGTGTGCACTGTATGAAAAAATCTTGCAGCACGCAGAGCATAATGAGAGAAAAAAAACTGACCGTGGTTTTGGATTAAAATGCCTAATTTGAGGTGTATTTTCTTAATAGTATTTATGGCTGTACTCTTTTTTTCTTGGTCTCATTTGATAGAAAAACATGTTACAGAAATAGAGATTTTGATTAGTTTCACGATGAAAACCACCTTGAAATTGACCTCAAAATACAGGAAATGTTCGATTTTTACCAATGTTCAAGAGTAAGCAAATCACACCACATGTCCAATACACGTCAACTGGGGCATCAGGTATTTTTTTCACTAGTACACTGATATTATTTATACCATTTTTACAATAATGCAGTAGTCTACATAACAGTAAATCTTCTATTTTTTGTGTGAATAAAAAATAAAAATAAAAAGCAAGAGTAAAATAAGAGGGGCCTGGAGACGTGACTAATGAACAGAGGATGCTATTTTAGTGCCAAGAATGTCTGCATTGTTTATTCTGGACACTATTTTCAAATTGGCATCTTTTTTAATTTGCATGAAATTGGCCAAATTGCCAATTTCTGACCACTGTACATGTATTGGGTAGTTGAAGTCGGTAAATGGGCGGTTTCTTGTACTCAGTTGATAGAAAAAATGGAGTTCTAAAGAAATAGCTATGAGTTTGGTCGACTGGAACAATGGAATTAGCCAAAAATAGAGCTCAAAGTCGGCGAAATCGCGGATGCGTATATATTGCCGAGATCGCTAACTTCGCGGGAGCATAATTCCATAAGTTTTCGATCAAATTGCGTACTTTTGGTGTCATTACCATCGGGAAAAGATTATCATTTCATAAGAAAAATTTTTTTTTTTTTTCCAAAATTTTTTTTGACAAGATGAGATACTTCAGGATTTGGGGTTGCAACAGTCAAAAGGTTAAGGGTCTATGAAAGACAAGGTGAACCGTAGAATAAATAGTCTTTAAAAGGTAGGTGGTGTGTTGAAGCATCTGTGGATAGAAAAGTTTCTGATGCTTGCTGGTCGACCAGGCAAGTTGTGTATTAACATTAAGGTTCCCATCTTTACGGCATTTCCAAATTATACGCAATGTCAAATTATGCCAAATTTGCTATATGGCAAGCGGTCTTTCAAATACGGCACCCCCCACGCGGTTTGTTTACATTTTCTGTGACCACATCTATTATGTCAGGAAACTTTCCAAAATTTCAAGTGTTTTAAAGTTACTGCATATTTTATATGTACTCTGATAATTATACTTATGTGTACCTGTACCTAAATATACTTACACACTGTGCTGGTGTGCAGGTACACATTAAAATCGCTAAGTCTCTCTCTACTCGTGACGCCAATATTACGTAATAATAATCAATCTTGGGTACAGTAAATGTCTTATTTTACATCTATATAGGCATTTTCATTAATCCATCTATGATATTTTCCTCAAAATTATATATGAAACCTGTTACATAGCATATAAACATGATACACTCACAGAATAAAAATTTATGTAAATATGAGATTTGTTTACAAAGCAGCTGTGTAGGTAGTGTCAGAAGAATTAAGTTTTCTCTAGTCAAACTGGGGGATAACTGTAGAAAAATATTCTTTTCGTATGCCTTTAATCTATATATAGCAATTCACGACCCTTGTGGGTTTAGTGCTTTTTATTAATAATAATAATAATATTAATAATTATTATTATTATTATTAATATCTTCATTCACTAAAAGTGGTGTGTTGCTGTTTGTTTATTCTGTACTAACTTGTACAACTTGTACACAATGTAAGAGTACACCTACCATCCGACTTACGACCGAGTTCGGTTCCGAGAAACCGGTCGTAAGTTGAAATGGTCGCAAATCAAACTTTACTACTGAATATCAACAAAACATTTTTGTAATGACTTTATTTTATTGTTTTATTTTGGTATTTCATGTTTTACTTTACTTTTTATGCTGTTAGTACTGTATTTTATACTGTAAGGTTTAGGATAAACACTGTGTACAACACAAATAGTTGTTTATTTCCCAGAAATTTGGCATAAAAAACACGGTCGTAAGTCGAGTGGTTGTAAGCCAAGCAGGTCATAAGTCGGATGGTAGGTGTATTTGTATTGAGGTAATTATTATTATAATAAAAAAATATTGAGGTAAATGTTTTACAAACTCTTACAAACGTACGTGAATGAACTAAAAGTAGACACATATTAATACGCATTTATTTCGCCTGACCAAGTGATCGTCCACGACCTGTTCAGTTTGTGTTCTTACATTGTCTCAACTCTGTATCTCGTTCTCTCTCGTTTACTCTTTCGTTAACTAATTGGCTCTCATTGACGATGGCGTCAATGGTTAGCTGTGATAAAAAGAGAAGTCGTAAGCCTCTTGCTTTAAGTGCCAAGTTAGAGGATGATGGTGTGCCATTCTGATTTTATTCAATAAACACCCTGCCACTCACCTCTCACATATTAATATTAATATTTTAAGGTAAGTAATAAGTGTAGTACTCTGTGTGTATTTTTTTTATTATCACACTGGCCGATTCCCACCAAGGCAGGGTGGCCCGAAAAAGAAAAACTTTCACCATCATTCACTCCATCACTGTCTTGCCAGAAGGGTGCTTTACACTACAGTTTTTAAACTGCAACATTAACACCCCTCCTTCAGAGTGCAGGCACTGTACTTCCCATCTCCATGACTCAAGTCCGGCCTGCCGGTTTCCCTGAATCCCTTCATAAATGTTACTTTGCTCACACTCCAACAGCACGTCAAGTATTAAAAACCATTTGTCTCCATTCACTCCTATCAAACACGCTCATGCATGCCTGCTGGAAGTCCAAGCCCCTTGCACACAAAGCCTCCTTTACCCCCTCCCTCCAACCTTTCCTAGGCCGACCCTACCCCGCCTTCCTTCCACTACAGACTGATACACTCTTGAAGTCATTCTGTTTCGCTCCATTCTCTCTACATGTCCGAACCACCTCAACAACCCTTCCTCAGCCCTCTGGACAACAGTTTTTGGTAATCCCGCACCTCTCCTAACTTCCAAACTACGAATTCTCTGCATTATATTCACACCACACATTGCCCTCAGACATGACATCTCCACTGCCTCCAGCCTTCTCCTCGCTGCAACATTCATCACCCACGCTTCACACCCATATATAAGAGCTTTGGGTTTAAAAACTATACTCTCATACATTCCCCTCTTTGCCTCCAAGGACAAAGTTCTTTGTCTCCACAGACTCCTAAGTGCACCACTCACTCTTTTTCCCCTCATCAATTCTATGATTCACCTCATCTTTCATAGACCCATCCGCTGACACGTCCACTCCCAAATATCTGAATACGTTCACCTCCTCCATACTCTCTCTCCTCCAATCTGATATTCAATCTTTCATCACCTAATCTTTTTGTTATCCTCATAACCTTACTCTTTCCTGTATTCACCTTTAATTTTCTTCTTTTGCACACCCTACCAAATTCATCCACCAATCTCTGCAACTTCTCTTCAGAATCTCCCAAGAGCACAGTGTCATCAGCAAAGAGCAGCTGTGACAACTCCCACTTTGTGTGTGATTCTTTATCTTTTAACTCCACACCTCTTGCCAAGACCCTCGCATTTACTTCTCTTACAACCCCATCTATAAATATATTAAACAACCACGGTGACATCACACATCCTTGTCTAAGGCCTACTTTTACTGGGAAAAAATTTCCCTCTTTCCTACATACTCTAACTTGAGCCTCACTATCCTCGTAAAAAACTCTTCACTGCTTTCAGTAACCTACCTCCTACACCATACACTTGCAACATCTGCCACATTGCCCCCCTATCCACCTTGTCATACGCCTTTTCCAAATCCATAAATGCCACAAAGACCTCTTTAGCCTTATCTAAATACTGTTCACTTATATGTTTCACTGTAAACACCTGGTCCACACACCCCCTACCTTTCCTAAAGCCTCCTTGTTCATCTGCTATCCTATTCTCCGTCTTACTCTTAATTCTTTCAATTATAACTCTACCATACACTTTACCAGGTACACTCAACAGACTTATCCCCCTATAATTTTTGCACTCTCTTTTATCCCCTTTGCCTTTATACAAAGGAACTATGCATGCTCTCTGCCAATCCCTAGGTACCTTACCCTCTTCCATACATTTATTAAATAATTGCACCAACCACTCCTGTGTATCTTACCTTTTATTGTGTTTTTAATGCCCATTTCTATTGCTAACTTAATATAAACTAGTGTAAACTTGTTGTCTGGCATTTATTGCAGATTTTATGTGTGCTCTAATAATAATACTTGTGGAGCTGTGTGGTTGCCGGGTGGAGGGACAACATTACGTTTTCTCTGTTCAGCCATCAGAGAAAACGTGTATGAATCTGCGTTTGGCCCAGCCACTCCCACACTCCGTTTTTGTTTACAATTTTCGGCATGAATTGTTCATTACCTCTACCTTCGTTTATGATGGCATCTAATGGTAGTTGTTAGAAATGATTAAATTCAGTGAACAAGGCATGTCGATGTTAATATGGCTTAGGGCCACAGTGTAGGTAGCCGGTAGGTGTAGCCCAGGCTACACCTACCGGCTACCTACACTGACTTCCTACATATAAATACTACTCGCCTCTCTTCCTATATTAAGACCACACATATTTTAAGGTAAATAATGAGTGTACTGTGTGTGTATTTTACCTCTGGGATGTTTTAAATATCGTATATTAAGTATGAGACGGGGAGCTAGGGCTACCTACACCTGGGCTACCTGCACCTGACTTCCTACAAATAAGTACTACTCACCTCTCTCCCTACATTAAGATTACAAATACTTTAAGATAAGTAATGAATTTACTGTGAATATATTTTATTTCGTGTGTTTTTAATGCCTAGTTCTATTACTAACTTAATATAATTTAGTGTAAACTTGTTGCCTGGCATTTATAAATGGAAAAAATGGCGTTCTGCCTTCCGGCGATGTCTGCTTTCCAGCGACAGCCTGGAACCTAACCCGTCATATAAGTGGGGCCCTGCTGTATAGTATATATATGTATTGTTTGTGGACACCTATCTTTCCTGTGTCTTCAGTTAAATATTTACCATAGTACAGTACCTGAATTTCATCAAGCCTGGTGTACTTTTTCATGAATGATATTTTGAGTTGAGCTGCTAGTAGTTTCTTTTAGGCATTCTACAGAATTTAACTACAGAATACTGCATATAGTCATACCTCGCTTTACGTCATTTTGACTTGCATCAAATTTGTCTTGCGCCACTTTTCTAGAGTTAATTTCAGTTCAGCAAACATCATTATGTCCAATTTGATGTCACTCAGCAACATTATCCATGTCATAATTTTTTTGTGTGTTCATTATTTAAAAAAAAAAATGACTTAAAAATCTCTTTTTAGTGTTCTTTAACCCTTTGACTGTCGCGGCCGTATATATACGTCTTATGAGGTACCGTGTTTGACGTATATAAACTCATAAATTCTAGCGGCTTCAAATCAAGGAGAAAGCTGGTAGACCCACATGTGAGAGAATGGGTCTGTGTGGTCAGTGTGCACCATATAAAAAAAATCCTGGAGCACACAGTGCATAATAAAAAAAAACTCCGACTTTTTTTTTTAATTAAAATGCCGAATTTGTGGTCTATTTTCGTATAGTAGTATTTATGGTTGTATTCTCATTTTCTTGGTCTCATTTGATAGAATGGAAAACATATTATAGGAATAAAGGTGATTTTGATTGATTTTACTATAAAAAGAACCTGGAAATGGAGCTCAAAGTAGGGAAAATGTTTGATTTTTGCCGATGTTCAAAAGTAAACAAATGATGTCATTGTCCAATAAATGTCAAACTAGCCATTCTAATATGCAGTCATGAATGGGTTTATGTTATTTATACAATTATTACAGTATTGCAGTAGTCTGCATAATAGTAAATCTTCTATTTTTTGTTTGAATAAAAATTCAAAATAGAAAGCAAGAGCAATATCAGAGGGCCCTGGAGACATGACTGATGAACGAAGAAAATGTTATTTTAGAGCCAGGAATGTCTGCATTGCTCATTCTGGACCTTATTTTGAAATTGTCGTATTTTTAAATTTTCGTGAAATTGGCCAAATTGCAAATTTCTGACCACGTTATTGGGTAGTTGAAATTGGTAAATGGGCAGTTTCTTGTACTCGATAGAAAAAAAACGGAGTTCTAAAGAAATAGCTATGATTTTGGTCGACTGGAACAATGGAATTAGCCAAAAATAGGGCTCAAAGTGGGTGAAATCGCCGATTTGTAAATATCGCCGAGGTTGCTAACTTCGCGATTGCGTAATTCCATCAGTTTTCCATCAAATTTCGTTTTGTTGGTGTCATTACAATCGGGAAAAGATTCTCTTATCATTTTTTTTTTTTGGCGACACCAGGAGTCACCTCAGGATTGGGGGTTGCAACAGTCAAGGGGTTAACAATATAGCCTCTCCTCACTTAATGAAGGAGTTCCGTTCTTAACCCTTTCAGGGTTGACAGGCCCTCTCAAAGACTTGTTCTCAGGGTCTGCCAAATTTCAAAAAAAATTTTTATTTTTTCTATGGAAAGATAGAGGATCTTTTGCCGATCATAATGACATTAAAAGTATGAAATTTGTTGGAAAACTTAAGGAACTATGCTCTCGCGAAGTTAGCGGTCTCGACGATGTTTACACATTGGCGATTTTGCCCACTTTGAGCCCTATTTTCGGCCAATTCCAGTGTACTTGTCGACAAAAATCATAACTATTTTGCTAGAAGTCCATTTTTTCTATCGAATGAGTACAAGAAACCACCCATTTACCGATTTCAACTATACAATACAGTGGTCAGAATTTAGCAATTTTGCCAATTTCACACAAATTTCAAAAGATGCCAATTTCCGAATAGGGTCCTGAATAAACAAGAAAGGCATTCCTGGCACTAAAGTAACATTTCCTCTGTTCATTACTCATGTCTCCATACCCCTCTTACATTCTTTTGCTTTCCACTTTGAATTTTTATTCTCACAAAAAAATAGAAGATTTACTGTTATGCAGACTACTGCATTAGTGTAGAAATTGTATAAATAATATCAGCGCACTTGTGAAAGAATATTAGACTCACCAGTTGGCGTGTATTGGACGCATAGCATGATTTGTTTACTTTTGAACTTTGGTAAAAATCAAACTTTTCTGCTACTTTGAGCTCAATTTCAAGGTACTTTTCTTTGTAAAACCAGTCAAAATCATCACAATTTCTGTAATATGTCTTCCATTCTATAAAATGAGACCAGGAAAACTAGAATACAACAATAAATACAGTGCAAATTCGCTGTTTTAATCCAAAAAGTCAGTTTTTTTTTCTCGTTACACACTGTGCTGCAGGATTTTTTTTATACTGTGCACATTGACCACATAGACCCATTCTTTCATATGTAGGCCTACCAGCTTTCTCTCACTAGTTTTGAGGGCACTAGAATTTAGGCGTACTAGTATGTCAAAAACCCTGGTGCGTAAGCCGTACTAGTACCGCCGAAACCCTGAAAGGGTTAAAACTATGTTGGTAAATGAATTCGTTGCTAAGCAAGGAGTATACTGTAATAGTAGTGGGTTTGTGTCGACCATCTTTGATATTGTTTTAACCGTTGAAGGTCAAGACCCAGCTTGGAAACTTGTTCCCAGGGTTGAAGAATTTAATTTGTGTGTGTGTGTGTGTGTGTGGTGTGTGTGTGTGTGTGTGTGTGTGTGTGTGTGTGTGTGTGTGTGTGTGTGTGTGTGTGTGCGTGTGGTGTGCGTGAAATGATAGAGAATTTTTTTCCGAAGGTAATGAAACCAAAAGCATGAAATTTGATAGAAAACTTACAGAATTGTACTCTCACGAAGTTAGCAGTCTCAGCGATATTTATACAGCGGTGATTTCGCCCAATTTGAGCCCTGTTTTGGGCCACTTCCATTGTTCCAGTCGACCAAACTCAGCTATTTAGCTAGAACTTCTTTTATCCTGTTGGTTAAGTACTAGAAATTGCCCATTTTCCTATTTCATGTACCCAATGAAGTGATCAGAAATTACTAATTTGGTTAATTTCACACAAAATTCAAGAAAGACCAGTTTCAAAATAGGGTCCAGAATAAATAATGTAGACATTCCTGGCACTAAAATAACATTTTCTCTGTTCATTAGTCACATCTCCAGGCCCCACTTATATTATGCTTGCTTTTCAATTTGAATTTTTATTCAAACAAAAAATTGAAGATTTACTGTTATTCAGACTACTGTTTAATGGTAATAATTGTTTAAATAATGTCAGTGCATTCATGAGTGCATATTAGACTGGCCACTCAATGTGTATTGGACACATGACATATTTTGTTTACTCTTGAACATTGCCAAAAATCGAACATTTCCGCTACTTTGAGCTAATTTCAAGCTACTTGTAGTCTGTAAACCATTCAAAATCCTTATTTCTATATCTTCTCTGTTTCCATAATATAGTTTCCATTCTATCAAATGAGACCAAGAAACCAAGAATACAACCATAAAAACCGTATGAAAATACACCGCAAATTTGCTGTTTTACGCCAAAAACAGTTGTAGTTGTTATCCTCATTATGCACTGTGTGCTGCAAGATTTTTTTTTTATACTGCGCACACTGACCGCATGCAGACCCATTCGCTAATATGTAGGCCTACCAGCTTTCTCCCGCAAGATTGGAAGCCGCTACAATTTTGGCATAGTTTTATGGGACCGACTCTGAAAGGGTTAATGTCACCTTCAAAGCCATAATTTTATGGGACCAACCCTGAAAGGGTTAATGTCACCTTTGCACCATTTATAAAATTTTTAGTATATTTTTAAATGTTTATACAGTAGTGTATTGTATACAGCCCCTCTTCACTTCTTTCACTGTTGGTGCCATCATATTACAGCAAAATTCTAGCGGCTTCACATCTAGCAGGAGAAAGCTGGTAAACCTACATGTGAGAGAATGGGTCTGTGTGCTCAGTGTGCACAGTATAAAAAATATCGGGGAGCCAGTGGTGCATTATGGGAATGCCATTTCAGTAGTCCTTGTTCACCATGCCTAGTGATAAGAAATAACTCACTCCCCGGCAAATTTGGGACTCTTCTCTTCCTGAGTGATAGTTTTAACAGATGGAAGTGTCAGTGAAGATGAATTTCATGGTTTTGAGGGGTTTGTGACTGAAAGCAATGCCCAGGGTACCAGATACAGATAGTGAAAAGGGAAGACAGCGTGGGTGGTGGGGAAGGCAGCGTGGATGGTGGGAAGGTGGTGTGGGTGAGGACAGCATGGGTGGTTGGGAAGATGGTGTGTAAGTAAGTTTATTCAGGCATACATGAATACAGTTACATAGATTATCATACATAGCAGCATGTGTAGAGAAACTAGGATAACCCAAAAAGTCAGTGACTTATTTTCAGCATGGGTGGTGGGAAAGATGGTGTGGGTGGGGAAGGCAGCGTGGGTTTATGTAAACAAGTTTTGTACACATTATAATGATATCAATATTTGTGCAGTTATTGTGTTGCATATAACGAGTGGATATATATACATTATGCATTATATTGGTCTCACAGGCCACAAAAGTTACTTGAAAAAATAAAATATTAGAAAAGAAAAAAATAGAAGAAAAGTAAAAATAATATTACCGAGTGAGCAGCAGCACTTGATCCTGGCATTTTCTTTACAATATCTGCATGCAACTGCCTTGCCTTCTCGCAACTTATACCCTCCAAAACACTATCTCCCGCTAATTGTTTATCGTTGATCCACAACAACAACAACTCCACATCCTCAACTGTTTGCGACCTCTGTTTTGTTAGCATATTTGCCCCTTTTGCAACATCAGCTTCCTTGCTTTCTGCTTTCTTCAACAAGATGGAACTGATTGTTGATGTCGATTTGCCATACATCCTGGCAAGGTCTGACACATGTACAGTGGACCTTCAATTAACGTAATTAATCCATTCCAGAGAGCACGTCTTATACCAAATCTGACTTAATCCGGATTAATTTTCCACATAAATAATGGAAACCCATTTAATCCATTCCAGACACCCAAAAGTATTAAACAAAATAATTTTTTTACATAAGTATACATTTTCCTACACAGAAAACAATGAGACATGCAGAATAAGCAATACTAAAATGACACTTACCTTTATTGAAAAGGTATTGATGAGTGATGAGACAGGAGGAGGGGAGAGGATGGAGGTGTACTAGTGTTTGGAAGGGGAATCCCCTTCCTTAAGGACTTCAGGTACCAAGACCTTTTCCGGGGTTACTTCCCTTCGTTGCTTTTTAATGCCACTAGCACCAGCTTGAGAGTCACTGGACCCTTGTTGCACCAAAAATCTGTCCAGAGAGCTCTGTTTCTGGTGTGTCTTCAAGATTTTCCTAAAATGGGACACAACATTGTCATTGTAGATGTTGCCAGCACGGCTTGCAGCAGCTGTGTCAGGGTGATGTTCATCCATAAATGTTTGCACTTCAGTCCACTTTGCACTAATGTGCTTAATCTTTGAAGAAGGCACCTTCCTCCTCCTCTCTTCCTCCTGCTCTGAAGCAAATTCTTGAGCTGTGGTCTGTTGGTGTTGCACATGAAGGTCTTGTAGCTCTGTAGTGATGAGCTTTTCATCTTGGTCCTCCACTAACTCGTCCACATCCTCCAAACTCACATCCAACCCCATGGAATTCCCCAATGCCACAATAGATTCCACGACTGGCATAGGCTCCTCAGGGTCATCCCCAAACCCTTCAAAATCCCTCTCTTGTACACATTCTGGCCACAATTTTCTCCAAGCGGAGTTCAAAGTCCTGGAAGTCACTCCCACCCAAGCCTTACCTATTATGGAACTGAGGATACTGAAGTGATCTTTCCAGAACTCTCTTAGGGTCAATTCAGTGTCTGAGGTCACTTCAAGGCACTTTCGAAACATTGCTTTGGTGTACAGTTTTTTGAAATTTGAAATGACCTGCTGGTCCATGGGCTGGAGGAGAGAAGTGGTATTAGGAGACAAGAATTTCACTTTAATGAAACTAAACTCCAGCACCATTCGCTCTTCCAAGTCTGGAGGATGAGCAGGAGCATTGTCCATTACCAGGAGGCACTTGAGTTCCAATTTATTTTCCAGGAGTTACTTTTTCACACTGGGGCCAAACACATCATGGAACCAATCAAGGAAAATGTCCTTCGTGACCCATGCCTTACTGTTTGCCCTCCACATCACACACAGTTTAGTCTTGATGACACTGTTTTTCTTGAACACACTGCAATTTTCAGAGTGATACACAAGTAAAGGCTTCACTTTGCAATCAACACTAGAATTACTACAAAACATGAGAGTTAGCCTGTCTTTCATAGGTTTGTGTCCTGGGAGTGCCTTTTCCTCCTGAGTAATGTAGGTCCCGTTTGGCATTTTCTTCCAAAACAGGCCTGTTTCGTCACAATTGAACACTTGTTGGGGTTTTAATTTTTCAGCCTCTATGTACCCCTTGAAGTCCTGAACATATTTTTCAGCCGCTTTTTTGTCAGAAGTGGCAGCCTCACCATGCCTTATCACCACTACGATTCTTAACCCTTTCAGGGTCCAGAGGCCAAATTTCGAAGTGCACACCAGGGTCCAAGAATTTAAAAAAAAAAATTATTTTTTCTTACGAAATGGTAGAGAATCTTTTTCTGAAGGTAATAAAACAAAAAGTACGAAATTTGATGGAAATTTGATGAAATTATGCTCGCGAATTTTGATGTGTCAGCGATATTTACGAATCAGCGATTTTGCCAACTTTGACTCCCATTTTAGGCCAATTACATTATTCCAGTCGACCAAATTCTTAGCTATTTCACTAGTATTACTTCTATTCTATCGATTGAGCACAAGAAATCGCTAAGTCAACTGTTTCAACTACAAAATAAAGTGATCGGAAATTGGTAATATGGCCAATTTAACACAGTTCAAAATATTCCAATTTCAAAATAGGGTCCAGAATAAACAATGTAGGTATTCCTGGCACTAAACTAACATTTCCTCTGTTCATTAGTTACGTTTTGAGGCTTTACAAATGAATTCCATTTTGATTTTTATTCACATTATGAATTTTTATTGAAACCAAAGAATCGAAGATTTACTGTTATGCAATATTGTAATAATTGTACAAATATCATCACCACATTTGTGAATGTATATTAGACCCACCAGCTGGCGTGTATTAGACGTGTGAGGTTGTTTGTTTACTCTTGAACATCGGCAAAAATTTAACATTTCCTCTACTTTGAGCTCAGTTTCAAGCCATTTCGTGTTAAAACCAATAAAATCATCTCTATTTCTGTAATATGTCTTCTATTCTATCAAATGAGACCAAGAAATCGCAAATACAACTATAAAAAATATACGAAAAAACACTGCAAAGTCGCTGTTTTAATAAAAAATCACGGTCTCGTTTTTTTTTCTCATTATACACTGTGTGCTGCAGGATTTGTTTTATGTGGTGCACACATACCACATAAATGTATTCTCTCATATTTAGGCCCAAATTTACCATTCACAGCTTATCAGAGTGAGCTGAATTCATGGCGTAGATCTACGGCACGGACCCTGAACGTAAAGCCATAGATCTACGGCACGGACCCTGAAAGGGTTAAATCTCTCAAACCAACCTTTGCTGGCCTTAAATTCATCAATTGAACAGTTGAAACCCCAACAAGTTTTCAATTGTGATGAAACAGGCCTGTTTTGGAAGAAAATGCCAAACAGGACCTACATTACTCAGGAGGAAAAGGCACTCCCAGGACACAAGCCTATGAAAGACAGGCTAACTCTCATGTTTTGTAGTAATGCTAGTGGGGATTGCAAAGTGAAGCCTTTACTCGTGTATCACTCTGAAACTCCCAGTGTGTTCAAGAAAAACAATGTCGTCAAGATTAAATTGTGTGTGATGTGGAGAGCAAACAGTAAGGCATGGATCAATAGGGACATTTTCCTCAATTGGTTCTATGACATGTTTGGCCCCAGTGTGAAAAAATACATCCTGGAAAATAAATTGGAACTCGAGTACCTCATGTTAATGGACAGTGCTCTTGCTCATCCTCCAGACTTGGAAGAGCGAATTGTGGGGGAGTTTAGTTTCCTCAAGTGAAATTTTTGCCCCGTAACACCACTCCTCTCCAACCCATGGACCAGAAGGTCATTTCAAATTTCAAAAAACAGTACACCAGAGCAGTGTTTCAAAAGTGCTTTGAAGTGACCTCAGACACTGAATTGACCCTAAGAGAGTTTTGGAAAGATCACTTCAGTATCCTCGGTTGCATAAACCTTATAGGTAAGGCTTGGGAGGGAGTGACTTCCAGGACTTTGAACTCTGCTTTGAGAAAATTGTGGCCACAATGTGTACAAGAAAGGGATTTTGAAGGGTTTGGGGCTAACTCTGAGGAACCTTTGCCAGTTGTGGAATCTATTCTGGCATTGAGGAAGTTCATGGGGTTGGAGGTTAGTGGCGAGGATGTGGAAGAGTTGGTGGAGGACGGCAATGAGGAGCTAACCACTACAGAGCTGCAAGAGCTTGAGGTGCAACAGCAACAGACCACAGCTCAGGAATTTCCTTCAGAGGAGGGGGAAGAGAGATGGAGGAAGTTGCCTTCAAAGATTAACCCTTTGACTGTTTTCGACATATAAATACGTCTTACGAGCCAATGTTTCTGACGTATATATACTCAATAATTCTAGCGGCTTCAAATCAAGTGGGAGAAAGCTGGTAGGCCCACATGTGAGAGAATGGGTCTGTGTGGTCAGTGTGCACCACATAAAAAAAATCCTGCAGCACACATTGCGTAATGAGAAAAAAAAAACTGATCGTTTTTTTGGAATAAAACGCCGACTTTGAGGTGTATTTTCGTATAGTATTTATCGTTGTATTCGCGTTTTCATGGTCTTAGGTGATAAAATGGAAAACATATTACAGAAATAGAGATGATTTTCATTACTTTTACGATGAAAACGACCTTGAAACTGAGCTCAAAGTAGCGGAAATGTTCGATTTTTACCAATGTTCAAGAGTAAATAAATCACACCACACGTCCAATAGACGTCAACTGGGGAGTCTAATATTCTTTCACTAGTGCACTGATATTATTTATACCATTTTTACAATAATGCAGTCGTCTGCATAACAGTAAATTTTGTATTTTTTTGTATGAATAAAAAATCAAAATAGAAAGCAATAAAAAATATAAGAGGGGCCTAGAGATGTGACTAATGAACAGAGCATATGTTATTTTAGTGCCATGAATGTCTACCTTGTTTATTCTGGACCCTATTTTGAAATTGGCATCTTTTTTATTTTGCGTGAAATTGGCCAAATTGCCAATTTCTGACCACCATATTGGGTAGTCCAAATTAGTAAATGGGAGGTTTCTTGTACTCAGCTGATAGATAAAATGGAGTTCTAAAGAAATAGCTACGAGTTTGGTCAACTGGAACAATGGAACTGGCTGAAAATTGGGCTCAAAGTCGGCGAAATCGCCGATACGCATATGTCGCCGAGACCGCTAACTTCGCGGGAGCATAATTCCACGAGTTTTCGACCAAATTTCGAACTTTTGGTGTCATTACCATCGGGAAAAGATTCTCTATCATTTCTTAAGAAAAAATAATTGTTTTTTTTTTTTTTCAAAAATTGAGCGACATAGAATGACAGTTTCAGAGAGGGGCCCCTGAAACAGTCAAAGGGTTAAGGACACTGTGCAAAGCAAACTGAAGTGCAAACTTTTATGGATGAACATCACCCTGACACAGCTTTTGCAGGCTGTGCTGGCAACATCTACGATGACAATGTTGTGTCCCATTTTAGGGAAGTCTTAAAGACACGCCAAAAAACAGAGCTCTCTGGACAGATTTTTGGTGTGACAGGGGTCCAGTGACACTCAGGCTGGTCCTAGTGGCAATAAAAAAGCAAAGAAGGTAGGTAACCCCAGAAAAGGACTTGGTACCTGAAGTCCTTATGGAAGGGGATTCCCCTTTCAAACAATTGCAAACTCCTCCATCCTCTGCCCCCCTCCCAAATACATCTTCAGTAAAGGTAAGTGTCATTTTATTAATTATTAATGTATTCATTCTGCATGTCTCATTGTTTTCAGTGTAGGGAAATGTAGATTTCATGTAAAAAGAATTATTTTGTTTAATACTTTTGGATGTCTGGAACAGATTAATTGGATTGCCATTACAGTGAACCCTCAGTTAACGATATTAATCCGTTCCAAAGAGCTTTTCCTTAACCGATTTTATCGTTATCTGATTTAATTTTCCCCATGAGAAACAATGGAAATCCAATTAATCCGTTCCTGCTGTCGGGAGGCATGACAGAATAGTACTTCAATATAACGCTGTTATCAACTCTACGGTGTATTTATCTATCACAACTCGTCTAAAATGACACAATAAACAATATTAACCCCTTCAGGGTCCAAGGCCAAAATCTGAAGTGGTGCTCCAGTGTCCAAGAAATTTTGAAAAAAAAAAAAAAAAAAAATTACAGAATTAAAGAGCACATTTTTGTGAAGGTAATAAGACAAAAAAAAAAAAATTCTGATCAGTACTTACCGAGATACAGTGCCAAGAAGTTTGTCGAAAATGATGTGGTGGCGGCAACATCGACGAATTCCACATACGCGCATTACATTATTTTGTGTTTTTTGTTGTTTTTTCCTTTCTTTTCCAATTTTTTTCTATTCCTACTAACATTTGGGGCCTGAGAGACCAATACTGTATATAATGTATATATATGAACTCACTGTATTGAACATAATAACTGCACTAAAGTTATTATCATATTATTGTTTACCACTGTTGTTTATTACAATAAACATGCACAAATATTGTATAATACTAATGTTCTATCATATATTTACATATTTACAATCACTGGACATGGTTTAGAACTGCTGGAGCTTGTGGAACCCCTTTGAAACAAGGCACCATGCACAGAGGCACTTACATTCCTCACACATAAACCGAGTGTCTTTGCGTCTTTGTTGCCATCGTTTTGTTTGTGCACAGACGATGCATCTCTTCTGATTTTAAAGGAAGTTGTATTATGAAATGATCACCTTCCCTCCTCAAACGCTTGGGAAATATCCTGAGGAATTCGAGGACCGTGTTGTATAGCAGGTTGTTGTTACCTGGTACTTCATTATGAGTTGTCTGACAACAGACAAACAAAATTCACCATACGGTGGTCTGTTGCCAGTCTTTATTTGGTACATTTTTATATGCATTGAGCATTGAAATGTCCATGAGATGGAAGAAAAGTTTCATGTACCACTTGTAACCTTACGAACACAGTCAACAAACCAATTGCATGTCACATTTGTCAACCAAGCGATGTTTTGGTATAGTCAATCACTGTCACTGGTTTCGAATACGTTCATTAGTCACTCGATCAACTTTGCCACTGTCTTGCATTTCATTACGGTGAAGGTTGTCAACTTTGTGACATCTCGTTTGTCTGCCACCGTAAATGCCATGATGTCATTGGCAGTTAAACACCTGCACGTCATCACCACAGCACCTGCTTTGAGCCTGGGCATATGTTTACGATTAGAACGCACTGTGCCACACACATCTGTCTTGTTCACTTGCATGAAAATCACTGGTAATGGGCTTGTGTACCAGTTTATCGGTATATAATGTATGGCCCTTACCAAGATGGGTGCCATCATGTTTCTCACTACGTCCCCTTTGAGATACCCAATAACATTTTGGTATCTTTCAATGTTTTACTACCCGTGTATAAAACAATATCCAACACCAGGCCACTGTCACAATCACAGAGTACAAACATTTTTAAATACCAAAGCGTTTCCTCTTGCTCGGTATATACTGCTTGAAGGGACAGTCTACCTATTGAACAAAATCAAAGACTCGTCAATTACAAGATTTTGAATGGATAAAAGTATATGCTGAACTTTTGTTTGAGATACATGAAAACATTTCTAATCTTGTATAACCTGTCAATGTGTCAGGCCTGGTTTTGTCAGAGAAGTGCAACATACGTAAGAGTAAGATAAACCGGGTTCACTGGTATGATTTCACTGAAGACCGAGGTAGAAATTTAGCCGATCTGTGGACCAGTATGCTTTTATATTATGCTTAAGACGTGAGGCTAAGCATTATTGTTGCAAAAAGCAAATACATTTCTGCAACAGTCGTCTCTTTCCACCTGTGTAGTCTTGACTGTGGTGATAAGATCGTATTTGCCATGGTGTACTCAAAATACTTATTACTTTCCCTGACAATAATTTCCATCAATGGCTGGCCCAAAGAAAAATTCAAAGAATTCCAGTTCATTGGCCGTGGTTCCAAGGGACAAGTAGGTAGAATTCCACTTTGAGAATCATCAAAGTGGTGAGGCTTGGGAACAAAATTTGGGATTTTGCTGCCAATCCCACATACGGTTTGCTGGTGGATACTGGACATCATGGGCTGGTTGCGCGGGTGGGTTTTGGTTGTGGTGGGGCTGGTGGCTGGCGCTCCGCTTTGTCCTTGAACTGACGAGTCAGCACGTGGGGCCCAGCGTGGCTGGTGAGTCACGCATGGCGGTGCCACTACCCTCACCCCCTAACACCATCCACTGATGCCTGTGGTCTATCCATGCCAAGTGTACCCCAAACATCCTCATATCACTACCTAAAACTGGGTTGGGCCACGGGATGTACTCCGGGATGTACTCCGTCCCCTGGGCACAGCATAGGGTACACTACCCGAGCGCATGCGGCGGCGAACATACCAACGCTTCACTGGTGAATATGATTCCTCACTATCACTACTCGATTGATCGTCGAGCGCAATAAAATCACAGTCCACGTCACTATCATCATCATTACTGAAGTCGGAGGCCTGGCCACGCGAAAATATTAGTTTTCTCTTACGATGAGGAACAACCGACCGTGAGTCACGAGTGCCCACACCAGAGGTAGAAGGTTGAGGATCGTCAGGGTTTTCTGCACTATTATCGATATCCTGGTCATTCTTTTCGGTCACTAACTGATCAAAGCCGTAGAATTCGTCTTCATTTCCACTTTCATCAGTGTCAGAACTATCAGATAGGAAGAGGAGAGTCCCAATTTTCCGGGGAGTGAGAGCTGACTTGCGACGAGGCATGGTGAACAAGGGTAACTGAGCCGGCGTTCCCACAATGCTATGCAGGCGCCTAGATTTTTTGTTTATGGCGCACACCCACCACGCAGACCCATTCTCTCACATGTAGGCCTATGAGCGTTTTCGCACTAAATTTGACGGCGCTAGAATTTTGGCGTAGATCTATGGTTTGGACACTCAACGTAAAGCCGTTGATCTACGGGACGGACCCTGAAAGGGTTAATAACATAGTATATTCTCTAGAATGAATAAAATGTCATAATGTATGTGAGGAGTAAGTGATGGAAGTGTTGTTGTTGGGTTTATAAGGGCCACTGAGAGAAGCCATACAACATTAATGGTGGAGGAGGTTTCTGCCACCACCACTATCCACACGTAAACAATATAGTATGTACATAATTTATAAATAAGAAACATTTACATTTTAATTTATAAATATTTACATTTTAATTTATAAATAAGAAATATTTACAGTAATACAGTTATGTACATAGATTATCATACATAGCAGCACATGTGTAAAGTACCTCGGATAACCCCAAAAAATCAGTTACTTGTTTCCATTGGGGTCTTTTTATATTTACACTTATACACCTACCATCCGACTTACGACCGAGTTCGGTTCCGAGAAACCGTTCGTAAGTCGAAATGGTCATAAGTCGAACTTTACTACTGAATATCAACAAAACATTTTTGTAATGACTTTATTTTATTGTTTTATTTTGGTATTTCATGTTTTACTTTTTATGTTGTTAGTACTGTATTTTATACTGTAAGGTTTAGGATAAACACTGTGTACAACACAAATAGTTGTTTATTTCCCAGAAATTTGGCATAAAAAACACGGTTGTAAGTCGAGTGGTCGTAAGTCGAGCAGATCGTAAGTCGGATGGTAGGTGTATTTACTTTTATACTTACACTTTTGTATTTACACTTACCTTGGAGGAGATGTTAATTTAATTAGTTAGTTTAATGGAGGAGATGCTGGCAAAGGTTTAGGGTGGTGGATGATACGTAGCAGGCTGGCGTATGTTCATTGGCCCAATACACATCCAACAACATTGGTGAGTTACTTTCGTGTTGTTTTTCTATTGCTTACTCGCTTAACTTACTTGCTACACTGTTAATTCTACACTTTATCACTGGCTGGCACTATAGCCTTTATTGATACCTGCTGCTTTCGTATCGTACATATCGTAGAATTGCTGAATCACTGCAGAAGGCACGTTCTCCCCACTCTTTTCCTCGTCCACTTTGGCACTTTGCTTCGAGTTTTTTCTTGAATTGTACAGGTCTCCCTCAACATTCACGTTTTCAACTTTCACGGGCTTCACACATTCGCGAATTCCCAACCGCCAAATTCCGAGCCACCAAATTCCCAGCCACCAAATCATATTTAAGTTTCCCACCACCTGCGAATCCCTATTACCCTCCCTCCGACCCCCGCAACTGGCAGCCAGCCCTCCCACCACTCAGTGTGGTGAGTGTTTTTTTTTTGTTCATTATTTGCTATTAAACTACAGTATAAATAAAGTAAACCCATTCATGACTGCATATTGGAATGGCTATTAGGAAAGGTATTAGACGGTGACATCATGTGTTTACTCTTGAACATTGCAAAGAATTAAACATTTCTGCTACAGCTAACAATAACAATAGTAATAATAATAATAATAAATATGATACAATTGAAGAAGGAAATTGTACAAAAATACGAGGGAGTGGTTGATACATCGTCAGTCTGACTTTGTTTATGCTGGAGTGAACATTAGTCTCCCTGCTCTTCCAAACATTTCACAATAATTCATTGTGTTTGGTGCTTGTAGATAGAGTGTGACTGGAGTGGTAGAGGCACTGATTGAGGCAATGGTATTTAATAACATACATGTTAATAATAATGCATGTTATTAATAATATGTACTATTATTATTTATAACATATATGTTATTAAATACATGTTAATAATAATACATGTTATTAATAATAACATGTACTATTATTATTTATAACATATATTATTAACCCTTTCAGGGTCCGTCCCGTACATCTACGGCTTTACGGTGAGTGTCCAAACCGTAGATCTACGCCATGAGCTCAGCTCACTCTGATAAACTGTGAGTGGTACATTTGGGCCTAGATATGAGAGAATACATCTATGTGGTATGTGTGCACCACATAAAGCAGATCCTGCAGCACGCTGTGTATAATGAGAGAAAAAAAACTGAAATCATGATTTTTCGATTAAAACAGCAACTTCGCAGTGTTTTTTCGTATGTTTTTTATAGTTGTATTTGCGATTTCTTTCTCATTTGATAGAATGGAAGACATATTACAGAAATAGAGATGATTTTGATTGGTTTTAGCACTGGAAATGGCTTGAAACTGAGCTCAAAGTAGCGGAAATGTTAAATTTTTGCCGATATTCAAGAGTAAACAAACGACCTCACACGTCTAATACACGTCAGCTGGTGGGTCTAATATACATTCACAAATATGGTGATGATATTTATACAATTATTACAGTATTGCATAACAGTAAATCTTCTATTTTTTGGTGTGAATAAAAATTCATTATGTGAATAAAAAATCAAAATGGAATTTATTTGTAAAGCCTCAAAACATAACTAATGAACAGAGGAAATGTTAGTTTAGTGCCAGGAATGCCTACATTGTTTATTCTGGACCCTATTTTGAAATTGGAATATTTTGAACTTTGTGTTAAATTGGCCAAATTAACAATTTCCGATCACTTTATTTTGTAGTTGAAACAGTTGACTTGGCGATTTCTTGTGCTCAATCGATAGAATAGAAGTAATACTAGTGAAATAGCTAAGAATTTGGTTGATTGGAATAATGTAATTGGCCTAAAAGGGGAGTCAAAGTCAGCAAAATCGCCGATTCGTAAATATCGCTGACACATCAAAATTCGCGAGAGCATAATTTCGTCAATTTTCCACCAAATTTCGTACTTTTTGTTTTATTACCTTCACAAAAAGATTCTCTACGATTTCATAAGAAAAAATAACAATTTTTTTTTTTTTAAAATTCTTGGACACTGGTGCGTGACTCCAGATTTGGGCCTTGGACCCGGAAAGGGTTAAATACCACTGCCTCAACTGCTGAATTATTGTGAAATGTTTGGAAGAGCAGGGAGACTAATGTTCACTCCAGCATAAACAAAGTCACACTGACGATGTGTCAACCACTCCCTCGTATTTTTGTACAATTTCCTTCTTCAATTATATCGTATTTATTATTATTACTATTATTATTATTATTATTATTATTATTATTATTTTTTTTTATTATCACACTGGCCGATTCCCACCAAGGCAGGGTGGCCCGAAAAAGAAAAACTTTCACCATCATTCACTCCATCACCGTCTTGCCAGAAGGGTGCTTTACACTACAGTTTTTAAACTGCAACATTAACACCCCTCCTTCAGAGTGCAGGCACTGTACTTCCCATCTCCAGGACTCAAGTCCGGCCTGCCGGTTTCCCTGAACCCCTTCATAAATGTTACTTTGCTCACACTCCAACAGCACGTCAAGTAATTAAAAACCATTTGTCTCCATTCACTCCTATCAAACACGCTCACACATGCCTGCTGGAAGTCCAAGCCCCTCGCACACAAAACCTCCTTTACCCCCTCCCTCCAACCTTTCCTAGGCCGACCCTACCCCGCCTTCCTTCCACTACAGACTGATACACTCTTGAAGTTATTCTGTTTTGCTCCATTCTCTCCACATGTCCGAACCACCTCAACAACCCTTCCTCAGCCCTCTGGACAACAGTTTTGATAATCCCGCACCTCCTCCTAACTTCCAAACTACGAATTCTCTGCATTATATTCACACCACACATTGCTCTCAGACATGACATCTCCACTGCCTCCAGCCTTCTCCTCGCTGCAACATTCATTACCCATGCTTCACACTCATATAAGAGCGTTGGTAAAACTATACTCTCATACATTCCCCTCTTTGCCTCCAAGGACAAAGTTTTGTCTCCACAGACTCCTAAGTGCACCACTTACCCTTTTCCCCCTCATCAATTCTATGATTCACCTCATCTTTCATAGACCCATCCACTGACACGTCCACTCCCAAATATCTGAATACATTCACCTCCTCCATACTCTCTCCCTCCCATCTGATATCCAATCTTTCATCACCTAATCTTTTTGTTATCCTCATAACCTTACTCTTTCCTGTATTCACTTTCAATTTTCTTCTTTTGCACACCCTACCAAATTCATCCACCAATCTCTGCAACTTCTCTTCAGAATCTCCCAAGAGCACAGTGTCATCAGCAAAGAGCAACTGTGACAACTCCCACTTTATGTGTGATTCTTTATCTTTTAACTCCACGCCTCTTGCCAAGACCCTCGCATTTACTTCTCTTACAACCCCATCTACAAATATATTAAATAACCACGGTGACATCACACATCCTTGTCTAAGGCCTACTTTTACTGGGAAATAATTTCTCTTTCCTACATACTCTAACTTGAGCCTCACTATCCTCGTAAAAACTCTTCACTGCTTTCAGTAACCTACCTCCTACACCATACACCTGCAACATCTGCCACATTGCCCCCCTATCCACCCTGTCATACGCCTTTTCCAAATCCATAAATGCCACAAAGACCTCTTTAGCCTTATCTAAATACTGTTCACTTATATGTTTCACTGTAAACGCCTGGTCCACACACACCCTACCTTTCCTAAAGCCTCCTTGTTCATCTGCTATCCTATTCTCCGTCTTACTCTTAATTCTTTCAATAATAACTCTACCATACACTTTGCCAGGTATACTAACAGACTTATCCCCCTATAATTTTTGCACTCTCTTTTATCCCCTTTGCCTTTATACAAAGGAACTTTGCATGCTCTCTGCCAATCCCTAGGTACCTTACCCTCTTCCATACATTTATTAAATAATTGCACCAACCACTCCAAAACTATATCCCCACCTGCTTTTAACATTTCTATCTTTATCCCATCAATCCCGGCTGCCTTACCCCCTTTCATTTTACCTACTGGCTCACGAACTTCCCCCACACTCATAACTGGCTCTTCCTCACTCCTACAAGATGTTGTTCCTCCTTGCCCTATACACGAAATCACAGCTTCCCTATCTTCATCAACATTTAACAATTCCTCAAAATATTCCCTCCATCTTCCCAATACCTCTAACTCTCCATTTAATAACTCTCCTCTCCTATTTTTAACTGACAAATCCATTTGTTCTCTAGGCTTTCTTAACCCTTTGACTGTCGAAGGGTCAAATCCTGAAGTTGCTTCTGGTGTCGCAAAATATTCGAAAAAAAAAAATTATTTTTTCTTATGAAATGATAGAGAATCTTTTCCCGATTGTAAAGACACCAAAAAAACGAAATTTGATGGAAAACTGACGGAATTACGCTCTCGCGAAGTTAGCGACTTCGGCGATATTTAAAAATCGGCAATTTCGCCCACTTTGAGCCCTATTTTCGGCTAATTCCGTTATTCCAGTCAACCAAACTCATAACTATTTCTTCAGAACTCTATTTTTTCTATCGATTGAGTACAAGAAACTGCCCATTTATACCGATTTCAACTACCCAATAACATGGTCAGAAATTTGCAATTTGGCC
Source organism: Cherax quadricarinatus (assembly GCF_026875155.1). NCBI lineage: Eukaryota > Metazoa > Arthropoda > Malacostraca > Decapoda > Parastacidae > Cherax > Cherax quadricarinatus. The sequence goes on from NC_069401.1 coordinate 1,864,549, forward strand.
AATTTCACGAAAATTAAAAATACGACAATTTCAAAATAAGGTCCAGAATGAACAATGCAGACATTCCTGGCTCTAAAATAACATTTTCTTTGTTCATCAGTCATGTCTCCAGGTCCCTGTGATATTACTCTTGCTTTTTTATTTTGAAATTTTATTCAAACAAAAAATAGAAGATTTACTGTTATGCAGACTACTGCAATACTGTAATAATTGTAAAAATTACATCAACCCATTCATGACTGCGTATTAGAATGGCTATTTGGACATTTATTGGACAATGACATCATTTGTTCACTTTTGAACATCGGCAAAAATCAAACATTTCCTGTACTTTGTGCTCCATTTCCAGGTACTTTTATAGTAAAATTAATCAAAATCACCTCCATTTCTATAATATAGTTTCCATCTATCAAATGAGACCAAGAAAACGAGAATACAACCACAAATACTATACGAAAATAGACCACAAAGTCGGCATTTTAATTAAAAAAAACGGTCGGTTTTTTTTTTTTCTCATTATGCACTGCGTGCTCCAGGATTTTTTTTATGTGGTGCACACTGACCACACAGACCCATTCTCTCACATGTGGGCCTACTAGCTTTCTCCTGCCTGATTTGAAGCCGCTAGAATTTATGAGTATATATACGTCAAACACGGTACCTCGCAAACGTATATATACGGCCGCGACAGTCAAAGGGTTAACTTGTTAATCTCACTCCAAAACTTTTTATTATTTTCAACAAAATTTGTTGATAACATCTCACCCACTCTCTCATTTGCTCTCTTTTTACATTGCTTCACCACTCTCTTAACCTCTCTCTTTTTCTCCATATACTCTTCCCTCCTTGCATCTTCTTCTTTGTAAAAACTTCTCATATGCTAACTTTTTCTCCCTTACTACTGTATTCACATCATCATTCCACCAATCGCTCCTCTTCCCTCCCGCACCCACTTTCCTGTAACCACAAACTTCTGCTAAACACTCTAACACTACATTTTTAAACCTACCCAAACCTCTTCGACCCCATTGCCTAGCTCTCATTAGCCCTCTATCCTCCAATAGCCTGTTTATATCTTACCCTAACTGCCTCCTCTTTAGTTTATAAACCTCACCTCTCTCTTCCCTGATGCTTCTATTCTCCTTGTATCCCATCTACCTTTACTCTCAGTGTAGCTACAACTAGAAAGTGATCTGATATATCGTGCCCCTCTATAAACATGTACATCCTGAAGTCTACTCAACAGTCTTTTTACTACCAATACATAATCCACAAACTAAATGTCATTTCGCCCTACATCATATCTTGTATACTTATTTATCCTCTTTTTCTTAAAATATGTATTACCTATAACTAAACCCCTTCTATACAAAGTTCAATCAAAGGGCTTTCCCATTATCATTTACACCTGGGACCCCAAACTTACCTACCACACCCTCTCTAAAAGTTTCTCCTATTTTAGCATTCAGGTCCCCACCACAATTACTCTCTCATTTGGGTTCAAAGGCTCCAAAACATTCATTTAACATCTCCCAAAATCTCTCTCTCTCCCTGCATTCCCTCTTCCCAGGTGCATACACCTTTTTTATCCCCATTTTCTCGCATCCAACCTTTACTTTAATCCACAAATCTTGACTTTACACATTCATATTCTCTTTCTCCTTCCTAACGTTTTTCAACTTACTGCTACCCTTTTTTTCCTTTTGCTCAACCTCTCAATACCCAGATTTAATCCCATTTTTTCCCCCCCCGAAACTCCCCAACCCCCTTCACTTTGTTTCCTTGGGCCGGACACCCAACTTTTTTTCTTCATAACACAGCAATCGCTGTTTTTTGTCACCCCGCACACACCCACCACTTTTAAGCATCCCATTTTTATAAAGTTTTTTCTTCTTCTTTTTTTTAGTAAATGTCTACAGGAGAAGGGGTTACTACCCCATTGCTCCCGGGATTTTAGTCCCTCAACACCCATGACTTTCGGAGGAAAGATTCTTTTCTACTTCCCCTGACAATAGAAGAAATAAAGAGGGAAAAAGAGCATTTAGAAAAAGGGGAAAAAACCCAGATGATGTATGTATATAGCATTGCGGTCTGTAAGTGTGACCAAAATTAAGTAGGAGTACAAGATATCCCTGTTATCTAGCGTGTCTATGAGACAGAAAAAGAAACCAGCAATCCTACCATCATGCAAAACAGTTACAGGTTTCTGTTTCACAGTCATCTGGCAGGACGGTAGTACTTCCCTGGGTGGTAGCTGTCTACCAACCTATTATTATTACTATTGTTATTATTAGCAATAGCAGAAATGTTCGATTCTTTGCTGTGTTCAAGAGTAAACACATGATGTCACCATCTAATACCTTTCCTAATAGCCAATTCCAATATGCAGTCATGAATGGGTTTACATTATTTATTCTGTAGTTTAATAGCAAATAATGAACAAACAAAACAGTCACCACACTGAGTGGTGGGAGGGCTGGCTGCCAGTTGCGGGGGTCAGAGGGAGGGTAGTAGGGACTCTCAGTGGTGGAGGCATTGGTGGAGTCAGTGGTATTTAATAACATACATGTTATTAAATAACATACATTATTAATGCATAACATGTATTTATTTAGTACAATTTACGATGTTTTCATGTATTTTATGATTATTCATGGTTCAACAAGTTAAGGAAGCAGTATTGTAATATATTTCCCCACAATATATTGGGGCATCAAACATTCACGTTTTTTCAACATTCACTAGGCTCTTGATCCCCTAACCCTCGCGAATGTTGAGGGAGACCTGTACTGTGTTTTTCCTTCCTTATCACAGAGCTGGCACTAGAAACTTTCTTTGGGCCCATGGTGGCTTATTTAGCAGTTACAAGCACTAAAAACAATGGAATAATACAAAATATATTGCATGTACATGTGGAATAGTCCTTGCTAGCTTGTAAACAATGGCACACTACCTTGTACAGTGGACCCCCGGTATTCGATGGCATTGGTATTCGATAAATCCGGTTTTCGATGCATTTTAACGCAAAAAATTTTCCTCGGTACAGTATTCGATTGAAAACCCGGTATTCGATACGATTCGTACGAGACCTGTCCACGTGTGGCCTGAGCTGCTCCGTGTGTGCTAGTGTTTACAAGCCAGCCAGTGTGCGCGCATCTAAGAATACATTTGGTACATTCCATATTATCCATATTATCGCTGTGCTTGGTGCTTGTTTCTGCAAAATAAGTCACCATGGGCCCCAAGAAAGCTTCTAGTGCCAACCCTTCGAGAAAAAAGTCGCTAATGACTTATGAAATGAAGGAAGAGATAATTGCAAAGTACGAAAGTGGAGTGCGTGTGTCGGAGCTGGTCAGGTTGTATAATAAACCCCAATCAACCATCTCTACTATAGTGACCAGGAAAATGGCAATCAAGGAAGCTGTTCTTGCAAAAGGTGCAACTGTGATTACGAAACAGTGACCGCAATTGTTAGAAAATGTTGAGAGATTGTTACTGGTGTGGATAAATGAAAAACAGATAGCAGGAGATATTATCTCTCAAGCGATCATTTGTGAAAAGGCTAGGCAGTTGCATGACGATTTGGTAAAGAAATTTCCTGCAACTAGTGGTGATGTGAGTGAATTTAAGGCCAGCAAAGGTTGGTTTGAAAGATGTAAGAATCGTAGTGGCATAAATAGTGTGATTAGGCATGGTGAGGCTGCCAGTTATGTTTTTGCGACAGAAGTCCAGTGACTCTCAGCTGTCCTAGTGGCATTAAAAGAAGAAGGGAAGTAACCCCGGAAAAGGACTTGCTACCTCAAGTCCTAATGGAAGGGGATTCCCCTTTGAAACACTAATTCCCCCCCCCTCCTCACATCCCATCATCACACCAATCTTCTTTAAAAGGTAATGCCCCAATTTTTTTTAAATTGTTTTTTTTTAATTTTTCTTTTGCATTAAATTTAATTTTTTTCCCAATGTATTAGAATTTTTTTTTTTTCATATTTTTGGGGTTCTTGCACAGATTAATTTGATTTCCTTTAAATTTCCCTTTATGAGGAAAATTTTTTCGGTTTTCGAAAATTATCGGGAAATTCGATGCCCTCCGGGAAAACGGTTTAAATTTATCGAATAGTGGGATTTTCCACTGTAATGGCTTAGGCCACATGGAGCTTTTTGGGATGAATGCCCCTTAAAAACGATTTTTTCATCTTTAGCTGGCCCAAATTTTTTTGAAGAAAAAATGCATCTTTCCAAATTTTTATCCGCTATCAGATACACGTTCCCTGAGGGTTCACTGTAAAAGTGGACCCCCGCATAGCAAAATTTAAACCCCTTTGCAAGGGGGTTTTGGTTTGTTTTTCAAATTTCGCTAGGGCAAATTTAATTTTTTCCCCATAAAAATAAGGGGAAAAAAAAATTAATCCTTTCAAGAAAAACCCAAAAAGTTTAAAAAAAAATTTTTTTTTAAACCCCCAAAAAAATTTTAATTTTAGTACACCCCCAAACGAAAAAGGCTTTTTCCAAAATTTACATGACACTTACTTTTTTTAAAGATCTGGTGATGTTTGATGGGAGGGGAAGGAGGGGAAAGCATTATCTTTTTAAACTGTTTAAAGGGGAACCCCCTTTCCCTTTGGACTTGAGGTACAATTTCCTTTTCGGGGTTTTCCCTTCCCTTCTTCTTTTAATGCCACTAAACCAGCTTAAAGAGTCACTGGACCCTGCCACAAAAAAATCTGTCCATAGAGCCGTACCCCCCCCCTTTTCCTTAAAGATTTTTCCTAAAAGGGGGCCAAAACTTTGCCTTTGAAATAGTTCACCACAGGGTTTGCAACAGGTGTCAGGGTGTTTTTCATCCAAAAAGGGTTTTTGCATTTTAAACCCCCTTTGGGGCCCCACTTTTCCTTTAAAAATTTTTGAAGTAGGCCCCAATGGATTCCACAACGGGCCCATAGGTTTTCCAGGGTTACCCCCCAAAACCCTTTTAAAAACCCTTTCTTAATTTCCATACTAATTCTCACCCTTTTTTTCCCCAGGTTTTTGGGACTAGAAAACTTCTTGGGCCCATGGTCCCCTTATTTTCCAGAAACAGCACCGAAAACACTGTAATAATACGAAATATTCCGAGTGTATGCTTGAATGTTTACCGCGGAGGCTAGCTGGTAAACAATGGGACGGGCGGCACATGTGAGGCTGGCTGAGGGCCCACATTGGACGCGTCTCGGACGAAGTTCGCTGAGCGGGTTTTTGTCTACTATGCGGGGCAAAATTTCAGCGAACAAAGCGTTAGCTATGCGGATTGTTCGCTATGCAAGGCGTTCGCTATGCGGGGTCCACTGTATTTGTTATGGGAAAATTAATTCGGGTAACGACAGAATCAGTTAAGACAAGCTCTCTGGAATGGATTAATGTCGTTAACTGAGGGTCCACTGTATCTCCTGATAATTGTTTCTCAATTGATCTACACCAACAACAATCTCTCCACATCTTTGAGTATTGTAATCTCTGTTCTGTAAGCATATATTGCACCTTTCGCAACAACAGCTTCCTTGATTGCCTTTTTCTTGGCCAAGATAATAGTGATGGTTGTATTGTGTTATAACAACCTGGCCAGCTTGGAGACGTGCTCCACTTTGTATTTTGTAATGATCTTCTTTCTTGAATTCTATAGTGTTTCTCACCCTCTTTACCAAAGGGCTGGCACTAAGAAGCTTTCTTTGGGCCCATGGTGCTTATTTAGTTAAAAGCACTAAAAACAATGGAATAATACAAAATGTATCTCTTGTACATGTGGAATTGTCCTCACTGGCTTGTGAACAATAGCCCTCTGGCTATACATGAAGTGGCCGGGCCGTTCACGGCGTGCGGACATGTTCGGGACGGACGCTGACTTTAACTCTTTGACTGTTTCGGTCGTATATATACGTCTTACGAGCTAGTGTTTCGACGTATATATACTCAATAATTCTAGCAGCTTCAAATCAAGCAGGAGAAAGCTGGTAGGCCCACATGTGAGAGAATGGGTCTGTGTGGTCAGTGTGCACCACATAAAAAAAATCCTGCAGCACGCTGTGCATAATGAGAGAGAAAAAACTCCGTCTGTGTTTTTGGATTAAACTGCCAACTTTGAGGTGTATTCTTGTATAGTATTTATGGTTGATTCTCATTTTCTTGGTCTCATTTGATAGAATGTGGAAACATGTTACAGAAATAGAGATGATTTTGATTAGTTTCACACGATGAAAACGCCTTGAAATTGAGCTCAAAGTAGTGGAAATGTTCGATTTTTACCAATGTTCAAGAGTAAGCAAATCACACCACACGTCCAATATTACATCAACTGTGAGTCTAAGAGTCTTTCAGTAATGCACTGATACTATTTATACCATTTTACAATAATGCAGTAGGCTGCATAAAAGTAAATCTTCTATTTTTTGTTTGAATAATAAACCAAAATAGAAAGCAAGAGTAATATAACAGGGGCCTAGAGACGTGACTGATGAACAGAGGATATGTTATTTAGTGCCAAGAATGTCTGCATTGTTTATTCTGGACCCATTTTAAAATTGGCATCTTTTTTAATTTGCATGAAGTTGGCAAAATTAGCCAATTTCTGACCGTCTTTATTGGGTAGTTAAAATCAGTAAATGGCGCTTTCTGTACTTCGTTTGATAGGAAAAATAGAATTCTAAAGAAATAGCTATGAGTTTGGGCGACTGGAAAAGATGGAATTGGCCAAAAATAAGGGTCAAAGTCGGCGAAAAGGCATGCGTATAAAACCCGAAATTGCTAACTTTTCGGAAGGCAATCCCCAAGTTTTCGATCTTCCTTAGCAGGAATCGAATTACACCAACACATGGGATCTTTATCGTATGTGAGCATTCATTACATCCTCAGCACTAAATGGAGTGGTCCTGCATTACTATAATAACCGCGGAGCGGATCGAGTGGGCGCGGGCGGTCTATTTTAAGGGGGTTAATTCTTTTATTTCGTGGGAAGTGGGCCCGTTGGACGGCTGTTCGCGGTGACGGAGGGCGAGGAGGCGTTACTGCGTCAATGTTAGCGAGTGAAGGAGAGTTAAAGAATGGCTTGTAAGATAGGGCGTGAGAAGTCGGAGTGGATAGGTGGCGAGGTAAATCACCCACTTAAAGTTTTGAGGTGGTCAGTCCTCAGTCTGGAGAAAGACATTGGTCCATAGTATGAAACAATATGGAGATGAAGTGACACATTGGAGCTTTTTATAGCGCCAAGAGGTGAGACGTAGCCACTAGGAGATGGGGGGGGGTAAAACTCAGATGTTAGAAAGGCGGTCCTCTCAAATCAGCCGCTCTCACTATGGAAGTTGTCGAAGTTGAATGCAGGTCTGTACCAAGATACCCTTGTGTTTGCAGTGTCTGACAGATTGAACCGTTAACCCATTGAGGGTCAACATGCCCTCTTCCCGAAACCCGTTCCTCAGGGTCGGCCAAATTATAAAAAAAAAAAAAAAAATATCTTTCTCTTATGAAAAGATAGAGAATCTTTCCCGATCATAAAGACACCGAAACATTTAGAAATTTGATAGAAAACTTACGATTAATGCTATCGCAAAGTTAGCGGTCTCGGCGATGTTTACTCATCGGCGATGTGTTGCCCACTTTGAAGCCCCATTTTCGGCCAATTTCGCTGTACTAGTCGACAAAAACATGAATATTTCGATTATATATAAAAACTAAAACTCCATTTTTTCTATCCAATGGGTGCAAGAAACGCACCCTATTTATGGTAAAATTCATCAACTATCCAGACCATTGGTCAGAAATAAGCAAATTTAGCCAATTTCACACAAATTTCAAAAGATAGCCCAATTTCCGAATAGGGTCCAGATAATCAAAGAAAGACATTCCTGCACTAAAAATGACATTTCGCTTCTAGTCATTAGTCACGTCCTCAAGGTTCTCTCTTATATTCCTGTTGCTTTCCATTTTGAATTTTTATTCTACAAAAAATATAAGATTTACTGTTATGTCATACTACTGCATAGTGTAAAAAAATGGTATAATTTATTGGTGCACTTGTGAAAGAATATTAACTCACCAATTGACGTTTATTGCCACGCCTTGCACGATTTTTTATTACTTTTGAATATGGTAAAAATCGAACATTTTCTGCTACTTGAGCTCATATTTCAAGGCACCTTTCATGTAAACCAGCCAAAATCATCTCAATTTCGTAATATATCTTCCTATTCTGATAAAATTAGATCTAAAGAAAACTAGAATACAACAATAAAATCCAACGAAAATACAATGCAAAGTCGCTAAATTATCCAAAAAAAAAAAAAAAAAATGGTCAAAGTTTTTTTTTTCTCATTATGCACAGTGTTGCAGCAGGATTTTTTTAGACAGTGCACCACAGACCACTTAGACCCCATTCTTCTTAGACGGCCTAACCACACTTCTCCTCCACTAGATTTGAGGCCGCTAGAATTTATGCGTACTAGTACGTCAAAAACCCCTACGCTTAAGACGTACTAGTACGACGAAAACCCTCAAAGGGTTATAAAGGTATACAAATACCGACAGTTTGATAGTAAGTACACATATGCAACAGTTAGGTATGCTTTATAATGAACGTTTCGCCTACACAGTAGGGGGGCTTCTTCAGTCAAGTACAGAAAAGTTGATAAAGCAGAATATACTTGAAGACTATGTAATCATGTCCCATCACCCTTAAAGTTTTGAGGTGGTCAGTCCCTCAGTCTGGAGAAAGAGCATGTTCTAATAGTATGAAACAATATGGAGATGAATGACAGAAAGGAGCTTTTAATAGCGCCAAGAGGTGAGACGATGGCCACTAGGAGAGGTATGAAACTCAGATGTTGAAAGGTTCCAGGTCCCTCTCAAATCCAGCCGCTCTCACTAGTTGAAGTTGTCAAGTTGATTGGCAGGACTGTACCTAAGATACCCTTGTGTTGCAGTGTCTGACAGATTGAACATTAAATGGTATAAAATACCGACAGGATGTTAGGTAAGACACATATGCAACAGTTAGGTTATCTTTATTATGAAAAAAAAACGTTTCGCCTGACACAGTAGGCTTCTTCAGTCAGTACAGAATTACATCTGAGTTCTACCTCTCCTAGTGGCCCTACGTCCTCACCTCTGGCGCTATAAAAAGTCTCCATTCTGTCACTTCATCTCCATATAGTTTTCATACTATGGAACAATCCTTCTCCAGACAGAGGACTGAACCACCTCAAAACTTTAAGGGTGATGGACTGATTAATCGCTTCAAGTATCTTCTGCTTCTAACAACTTTTCTGTACTTGCACTGAAGAAGCCTACTGTGTGAGGTCGAAACGTTTCCATAATAAAGATACCTAACTGTTTGCATATGTGTCTTACCTAACAACCTTCACCGGTATTTATACCATTTTTAAGTTCAATCTATAACTAACATGTCGCAATAAGGCATCCCGCGAACTACTTTTGACTTCCAGGTAATGTTAAAGTGGGATTTGAACTCTTGGATATTTCAATGTCCATCTGTGCTAAACCTCCAGTAGGTTGTTATGTTTCTGGAATAAAGTAGTGCATGGAGCGTGGTCTGTCAAGACAATGAGACAGAGTAGTGTAAAATAATGTCTCGGACGTGCTTAAAAGACCATAACTATAGCTAAAGCTTCTTGCTCAGTACGAGTATAAATTACATCAGCCATTTAAGGACCGGCAAGTCAAATGCCAACTGCGTTTGTACTTGCCATCAGACTACCAGAGCCATTACGGCACCTATCCAATAGAACCAGCATCATTAAGTCAGATAGAAGGGCTTAAGAAAAATCTGGAGAAAATATCAAAATTGAGCACGATGTAGCTTTAGAGTTTGGAATGCTCTTTCTTGGACTGAAGGTCCAAACAAAAAGGAGCATCTTTCAAAAGCACTAGTTAGAGGAGTAGCTATGGAAGAAAAATTGGCAATGAAGATCTATAAAAACCGCTAAGCCCACAAAGGAGACTACGGCATCAGCAGTTTTGGGTGTTGGAAAATTTAGTACTGTGGTTACTTTGGTCAGTCGTAACCCCTCTAGGAGTGACTACGTGACCAAGAAACTTAATTTCTGATCTGAAAAATGACATTTAGACAGTTTTGATCTTAACCCTATTTTAAGGGTTTTGGTCGTACTAATAACGTTTTTGACGCGTAGGGGTTTTTGACGTACTAGTACTCATAAATTCTAGCGGCCTCAAATCTAGTGGGAGAAAGCTGGTAGGCCTTCATGTGAAAGAATGGGTCTATGTGGTCAGTGTGCACAGTCTAAAAAAAATCCTGCAGCACACAGTGCAAAATGAGAAAAAAAAAACTTTGACCAATTTTTTTTTAATAAATCATTGACTTTGCAGTGTATTTTTTCGGTTGGTATTTATTTGTTGTATTTCTAGTTTTTCTTGGTCCTCATATTTAGAATGGAAATACATATTAACAGAAATTGAGATGATTTTGACTGGTTTTTTAACAATGAAAGGGTGCCTTGAAATTAGCTCAAAGTAAGCAGAAATGTTTCGATTTTACCAAACTTCAAAATAAACAAATCGTGCCAAGCGTGCAATAACACGTCCAACTGTGAGTCTTAATATTCTTTTTACAAGTGCATCCAATAATATTTATACCATTATTTACACTAATGCAGTAGTCTCCATAACAGTAAATCTTATATTTTTTGTGAGAATAAAAATTCAAAGTTGGAAAGCAAAAGGATATAAGAGGGCCCTTGAGACGTGACTAATGACTAGAGGAAATGTCATTTTTAGTGCCAGGAATGTCTTGTTTAGTGGGGGAGGACCCTATTCGGAAATTGCTCTTTTGAAATTTGTGTGAAATTGGCAAAATTGCTAGAATCCTGACCACTTGTACTGGATATTTGAATTTATCAATGGGTGTTTCTTGCACCCATTCGATAGAAAAAAATGGAGTTCTAGCGAAATATTCATGTTTTTAGTCGACAGTACAGTGAAATTGGCCGAAATTGTGGGCTCAAAGGGGCAAAATCGCCGATGCGTAAATATCGCCGAACCGCTAACTTTGCGAGACATGATTCCGTAAGTTTTCTATCAAATTTCACAACTTTGGTGTCTTTAGCTCGGGAAAAGATTCTTTACTTATCATAATAGAAAATAATTTTTTTTTTTTTTAAATTGTTGGCCGACCCTTGAGAACGCGTTTCGTAGAGTGCCTGTCTCCCCTCAGAAGGGTTAAATTGTGCTTCTTCAAGCCATAACCAAGTACTCATCAAGTCTTTTCAAGTGTGTATCCACATCTTTAAACATGACGATTACGTATCTAAGTACACATAAAGTGCATTACCTATGAGACCTCCTAAAGATATTAGTCATGAGCCTTGAGAACGTGATAGGGGAGGATCGTAATCCAAACGCCATACGGAGGAATGATAATGACCTGAAGAGAGTGGAGAATGCAGTTAGCTCTTGGCTTTCCTTCGTGAAGATAGACTTGCAAAACCCTTGTAACAAGTCCAAGGTTGAAAATACTTTTTATCTCCCGATATTACTGTAAAAGGATCACCCATTACAGGGAAGCGGGAAGCGTTCTGGAATAGTTTTCGCATTTAACTTCCTAAAGTCAATCACTGGGCGCCAAGTACATCCTCTTAGTACAGTGAACCCCCAAAGCGACTTAAATAATCCGTTCAGAGGGGCAGTCTGTATGCTAAGTTCGGTTATGCGAATGAATTTTCCCCATCAGAAATATGGAAATCAAATAATCCGTGCAAGACACCCAAAAGTATGAAAAAAAAATTTTAACCACATGAATGTTAATTTTAATACACACAAACAGAAAAAGCATGCACAATTACATGACACATACTATATTAAAGAAGATCTGGATGATGATGAAGGGATGGTAGGAGGGGAGATAGAGTGTTAGTGTTTAGAAGGGGAATCCCCTTCCATTGAAGACTTGAGGTGTCGAGTCCTTTTCTGGGTTTACTTCCCTCTACTTTTAATGCCACTAGGACTAAACCAGCTTCAGAGTAACTGGACTTTCTTTCGCAACAACGTATCTGTCCTATAGTTCCTGTACCTCTCGTTCCTTTATGACTTCCCTAAAGTGTATCACAACATTGTCAGTGTACAGTTCCAACACGCTTAGCAAAAGCTTTGTGAGGTTGATTTTCATCAAAAAAGGAGTGGTGGCACTTCAAGCCTGTCTTTTGCACACATTTCCTAATCTTTGTAGTAGGCAATTCCTTCAACTTCTCTCTCCCCTCCTTTGAAACACAGTTTCCCTCAGGTCCTGGCTCTTGCTCTTGAAGTTGTATCTATCCAGCTCAACATGGTTAGTTCTAATTGTTCGTCCTCCCCAACTCTTCCACATCCTCCCCACAACCTCCACCCCAAGACTTCCCCCCAATTCCACAATTGATTCCTCAATCTGGTAAACTCCTCAAGTCAGGTTAGCCTCAAACCCTTCACAATCCCTTTTGTCATACACATATTCTGCGCCACAGTTTTCTTCACAAACAGAGTTCAAGGTCTCTTATTCACTCCCTCCCAATGCCTTACCTATAAAGGTTTTAATACAATAGAGGAATATTAAAGTGATCTTCTCCAAAACATCCTCTTAGAGTCAGATGATTTTTCTGAGGTCCACTACAAATGCACCATTCAAAAAGGGGGGAAAAAAGGCAGAGTTTTTGTGTACAGTTTTTGAAGTTGCAATAAGCGCTGGTCCAGTGGGCTGCAGGAGAGGAGTGGTAATAGGAGGCAAAAACTTCCACCTTAAAAAGCTCCTGTCCCCATAAAGACGCTCTAGCCACGTCTTAGGATGACCAGGGGCATTAGTCCAACACCAGGAGCACTTAGTTCTAATTTCCTTTTCATTAGTTTCATCTTTCACATTGGGGGCAAATGCATGGTGTGAACCAGTTTATAGAAAAAGTCCCTAAGTCTGACCCATGCCTTACTGTTATGCCCCTCCACAGCACACACAAATTTATCCTTGAGACATTCCTTTGCCTGAACGCTCTGGGAGTTTCAGAGTGAAACACTAATATAAAGGCTTAACTTTTGGCAATCACCACTAGCATTGGAACAACATCAACAAAGTAAGCCTGTCTTTTCATAGGCCTTATGTCCCTGGAGTGCCTTCTTTCCTTCCTGTGTCTAATGTATGACCGCATTCTTCGTGCATTTTCTTCCAAAACAGGCCTGTTTCATCTCAATTAATCACTTTGTGTCAGGTTTCAGTCCTTCATTTTCTATGTAACTCCCTTGAATTCCTGCACATATTTATCAGCCGCTTTTGTGGTCCGAACTGGCAGCCTCACAAGCCTTATCAATACACAATGTAATGCCAGCAACGCTTCTTAAATCTCTCAAACCAACCTTTGCTGGCCTTAATTCACTCACATCAATCACTAGTTTCAGGCCTTTTTTAATTATATCCTCATGCAACTTCAGCCTTTTCGCTTATGAGATGCTTTTAGTAACGCTATCTCCTGCTAACGCTGTTTTTCATTTATCCACACCAATAAGAGTCCTAACCATCTTCCATCACTTGCGATCTCTGTTTCGAAAAACGTACAGTTTAAACCTTTAAGTGCAAGAACAGCTTCCTTGATTGTCCCCCCCCCCCCCCCCCCCCTTTCTGTTGCGCCACCGAATAGTAAGGATGGTTGAATTGGGTTTCTGTACAACCTGACTAGGGTCTGTGATACGCAACTTCCAACTTTCATACTTATCAATGATCTCTTTCTCATCCTCTATTGGAATACTAACCCTTATTGCTGTAGGGTTGGAACTAGAACTTTTCTTGGTGCCCATGGTCACTATTTTTTCCAGAACCAGCACCGAAAACACTTAATACGAAAATCCGATGTATGCTTGAATGTTACCGCGGGAAGGCTGGCTGGAAACAATGCCAACCTGCGGAAATATGAGGCTTGGGCTCAGGCCGCACATTGGACGCGTCTCGTACGAAGGGCGTTGAGCGGGTTTTTTGTGCGTATGCGAGCAAAATTTTTAGCGATCAAAGCGTTCCGGATGCGTTAGTCCGTTATGCAAGGCGTCCGGTATGCGGGGGTCCAACTGTACTATGATCACGGGTGCATATCCAAGGTGAATTGCTAGGAGCAATAACTCCATCATCCAAGCATTGGATTGATCAATTCTTCTGCGACAACAACTTGTGAATGAGGCATTCTGTACTCAGTATGTAGATAGTCGTAGTACCAGGTTTCAATTGGAATACGATGGGACAATAAGTTTCGTTAAACCATCATCTCACCTGGTTAAGGGCAATGGCTTTACAACATTTGTTCAACAGAGTCAAGAAACATTGACTTCATCTGGGAAAGTCAGGGGAAGCTAAGTCTTTCTCCTCAACTGGTGGAACCAGAGGATATCCGGTTAAGGGATGAGTTCTCCCCCGGTAGAAATAGCACCGACCCACTGGTCAGTGACGACTCATCCCTCTACCTAACATGGTAAAGGATAGTGAACAATGTCAACGGAGATTGGTATTTGCTCTGAGACAACCGTGACCTCAATGTTGCTAGGAAGAAATGGATCTTACTATCTCTTACAACTGTAAGGATGGTCCACAAATAGACCTTTTACTTGGCAGGAATCACTGTCAACTAGGAAGTTATCACCATCTGGAACACTAGGAACAACAAACAGACACACTAGTTGAGGGCACTAGCCGCGACAGAAACTCTTTTCTGCAGACGGCATGTGACATCAACAAGAGATGGCATTACTAGTTGCAATAATCGTTTCTGACAAGGCGTCCCCTGTGGAGAATCAACTACTTTGAACTAGCCCGACATTGCAGGTATAAGCTCAGCACTCAAGGTAGTCCAAGCGTCTCGACACTTGAGGTAACTTGACACTATCTTGCAAGTCCTGAAGTTGCAGAACACAGACAGTGAGTTGCAGGATCATCAGTGGGCCTGACCGCTTGTGTACGCTACTGGAAAATGCACTGGCCTGTAATTACTTAATTCGAATAGAGTCGTACTCTGCGGCAGTATGGCAGATCTCGTATCCAGCTGGTAACCTCAAAATGGTACGATCAAGTCATCAATTTGGGCATGCCATCGATAAGGGTCGAGCACAATGCGTAATCTCACATGGAAGCAAATCCAGTTAGAAGGTCTACCAGGGAAAGTAATCTGGTCGGACAACAAGGAAGGTGAGAGCAGGAGAGTCCTCTACCTTGGATAAAAAGGTGATGGAAGTTCCCCTCGACACGCAGGTGAGAACCAGTCTACTCCACTTAGGGAGGACACATGAGTCCGGTTCTACAGAGAAGGACCAATGTCGTCACTGCTTATCCTAAACAAACTAACCTGATAATATTGACTTGGCGCACCAGAGTCCCATGAACAATGAACGGGCTCATTATTAACAGATCTGCACTATAGGGCCTATGGTTGCATTGGAAGTTATGTCAAACAAAAAGGTGGATGTCACAGCAAAGAATTGGTCCACACATCCCCAAAATCGTCTACGTCAGAGTACATGTTGAAGTCAACATCCATCATCAGGAATTGTCATTCGCGAGACTGCTTAAAGGCTTCAAATGAATTGTGAACGGGATGGTGTAACTCATTATCACCTACTTCACCATTGGGACGGTTTGCCTGGGGCGCACGAATTTCCCCCGAAATGGAAGAATGAGCCAGGTTTCTGGTATTTTGAGAACCACATGTCTGCTTCCTCTACGGGTGTCTGCGGTTGAACGGCCACGGAAAGACCTAAGATACTGAAGGTTGTAAGAGCATTGCACACAAGAGTCAAGTCCAAGTATTCTTTGATAAAGACAGTTAGGGAAGATCTGCCTGGTACTCATCATCAGTACGACGCCTCTTAGGGTAATCTATCAGGACAATTAATTTGTCAATATGGCCGCGGAAACCACCGTTTTGTAAACAAGTCCGCTGACCAATGGTTACTGATTGTACTATGAATACTACTAGGTTTATAATGACTGTACGACTGGTCCTTGGTGAATCGCTAGATGGTTGATGACCACTGATTGTCCCGCTGTGGCGCAAACAAGAGGTGGTGCAGACTGAGGCATAGGGTGGAAATTAACTGTTTGAATACTGGAAAGTACCCTGGGGGCACAAGGAACTTACATGATTTTTGGACTGTAAAGTGGTTTTCATCGTTCACAGTTGGAGGATTATCCTCATCAGCACACACGGAAGCAGGCGCTGTAGTTCTTTGATTGCTCCAAAAGCTTGCAATTTTTAGCAAACGATGCTGTGGATGGTTTAATCCTCGTCGGGGCCAAAAGCGGTGAGGACTGGACAAGCAATAGATAATTGATGATAAAGGTTTTGTCTAATCTAACGCTATGCACTTCAACAATTCAATAGTCTTGGGGTGTAAGCATTCACTAGTTCCCAAAAGACATATGGGATACAGCGTTTTTTAACTGTGTACGAGGGAAAGAAAACGAATCAGTTCTTAATATTGTGACTACTTAGTAAGATCCTGAAGTCTCGCATATCAAGGAGATCAACAACTGTGAACAGCAGCAGGGGACTGATGAAGAGCTTCTATTCCAAGTCTGATAAGACTTCCTCTGAAGTAGGAGTGTCAACTAGAGACATTAACTACGAGAACGAATGCAGTAAACCATGCTTCAAGACTATGGTACATGGCCATTAAATAAAGGTAACCTCACAAGGGGAATCACGAGTAAAACATATATATCTCAGTGTCTGTGTCGGTCTGTCAGTCCATAAGGAACTGTGAGGACTGATGACAGGAGCAGCAGTAGCCTGATAGGTCTGAGTGTCCGACCCTTCACTAAAGTATCACGTGGCGGTATGTTAGACATAATGGCAAAGAAGTTGGCACAAGAACAAATAAAAGATATAACAAATAAAAATGATAAAAAATTGTTAAAATTAAAATAAAATAGATGCACTAATTCTGCAGAAAGTATACAAAGAAAAATCAATAGATACATCTGCAAGAGGAAGAACAACTTCAATGAAAACGGCACATAGCTGACAAGATGTAAAAATTACCATTGAAATTTCAAGTAAAAATATTACTGGAGTCCTGATTAAAAATGCAAAATGAGCCTGTCTGTACTCTTTCTCAATAAAGAAATTAACTAATAAAACGTAAATCAATGTAAAAAGTAATAAAATAAAATCACGAATTATATGCAAAGAGAGATAACTGGAAATTTAAATATTTTCCTAAGAATGCATGAACAAACTTAAAATAATAATATCCGACAATGTCAGGAAAAATAAATAAAATGAAAAACAAGACTCAAACAATAATGAACTTGAGATAAAAATGTCAATAAACGGAAAAAAAAATTCCACTTTACAGCAAGTGCAACAAAATAGACTCGAGAATAAACAATGCAGTAATAAAAGTTACACAGGGAAAATGTAGGTTTAAATAATGAAATAAAAATATAAGAAAAAACTGATTGGGGAACACTTCAACTCTTAAATTGTACATATAGACAAAACAATTTACTCAGAGTAAAGAAAACACTTTACGTTTAAAAAAGAAATTGAAATTAACCCTAAGAGTGAATTTTGTTCAAAGAAATATGAATCAATGAAATAAAAATAAAACAAGAAAACAAAACTGAAGTGTAACACAAGTGGCGGGGCACACATCACTTACAATGCGGGGCACACACAACAAATTTCACTTATTCATTTTTTTAGTATTATTCTAACAAAATCTTGCTGTGACTGATAAAACAAAAATTGGCTGGCAAAAATAATGGTACACAAGTCTCTCGATAAAGATCATGGAATGAACAACTGCAGGCAATATGAACAAAAGACACAAAGAAATAATGGATAATTTGGTATACGACAAATACCTACTGGAGAATACAATGCTGAAAGAATACAGAGATTAAAATGAATAAATTACTTCACATGGAGTGACTGACTGTACACTACAGAATAATACTTACTACAGACCAGAGAGTAGCATAAAAAAAAAAAAACATAAAAATTTATGAGAGAGCGATAAACTGAAAAATATTGAAAAAATAATGATCAAAGACACATGAGTCCTACACTGAAAACACAAGGCTTAGAGTACCACTGACATTCACTGTAAAATGTCCTCCACATGCAAAATGTCTTTAATGCAGGCTAAAAATGTCTAACAGAAAATATCACTGAAGGGTCTGTGAGTAGGTAACGGAGTGACTAGTGATGAGAAGAACGGCCCCTGTGCGGTGCTTGACGCCTCCAAGACTCTCACTGTCGTTGGAAAGAAATGCGCTTCTCTAGGTGGAACTCACATAACCTGCATTATCGTTGGCGCTCAGCTACAATCTCTTACCAAGTATGTGAGCCAAAACAGTACTAGGAACCCGTACCAGGGTAGGAAAAAGAAAAACCACCACAGGTAGGATGAGGTGGTTGCAGATTGTTGTTTGGTGTGGTAGGGGGCATGCGGAACAAACAGGCCCTGTGCGCTCTCACTGCCGCACTCTCACCACGCAACAATGTGGCTTAACTAAAATCACAATGCCAAAGGGATGATGAAGACCACTCTTACCACATCCAGCACAAGCGATATAATGAAGACATGCTTCAGAGAGAACTAGTGTGGCTTACTTCCCTCTGTCTCAGCTGGTTAGGAAGTCTGGGCAGGGCTGACGTGCTTTAACCACATGATGAATTGCTGACTGGAAGACTTTAACGATGCACACAAGGCCCCCCCAAAGAAGGAGCAGGTGGATGTCAGGAGACAGGCTGGATTTTATGCTGAGGCAGGCTGACTAGCGTTCACTTCACAGTCTGGCTTTGGCTGTGCTTTAATTGCAAAATCCGGTCAACCCCTCAGAGATATAAGCAAATATGCACACGAACAAGCCATAAGCTGAAAAACGATCATGCCAACAGGCTTGCAGGCCTGGATGCCTTAGAAATACACAACCAGGTGGTTTTTGCACGGTAAGCTAGCTACTTAGTGTCCTAGGGGTGTAGGTGCTGAGACGGTTCACCTCTGACCTGCCGGCAACCCACAAACATCTTCCTGACCGTCTGCAAATACCCTTAAATCCACGCCCACACCGGTGCCACCATTGTCATGTGGGTTTTCGATACTGGATGGGGTAAAATATCACGAAGGCTGGTAGTCCTATAATATAATGAAAGTATGGGAAGCATTACTCAACAGCCGACTTCCTCTCTCTGCTCCCCAACTACGACTGACTCTCAAGTTCCTACGGGTGACGGTGTTTGAAATCGCTGCTATGGTCAGCAGCAATATGAATACAGTCAATGATTCACACAGACGTTGTTAGTGAGTCATCTACTGGTACATCTGGTTACTGTAACTGGTAACTAGGAACTGGTACGTACTACTGAGCAATAATCCGTCCAGATAGCTTGTTTTTTTCCTTAGTCAATTTATCATTAGCCAAATTAATTTTCCCTTATAAGAAATAATGGAAATTCAATTAATCCGTTCTAAACAGGTCAAAAGTATTAAAAAAAAATACAATATTTACATGACATATTCATTTCCCTACAAAGAAAACAATGAGACATGCACAATAAATACTAAAATGACACTTACCTTATTGAAGAATGTATTGATGCGCGATGAGACCACTGCATTTTCTTGAACACACTGGTATTTTCATATGTGATACACTATTAAATACTTCACTTTACAATCCCCACTAGCATTACAACAAAACATGAGAGTTTAGCCTGTCCCATTCATAGGCTTGTGTCCTGGAGTGCTTTTTCCTCCAGAGAATTGGTAGGTCCTGTTTGGAATTTTCTTTCGCAGAACAGGCCTGTTTTCGTCACAATTGAACACTTGTTGGGGTTGGAATTTTTCAGCTTACGCCCATGCCTTATCCCACTGTGTATGCCACTAGCAATTCCATTAATCTCTCAAACCAACCTTGCTGGCCTTAAATCATCAATAATGACGCTAGTTCCAGCAATTTATTTCTCTGTTCACCAGGGTGATATTGCCGACTTGTGTGGGTCGCGCAACCGGGGACCAAATTAAGGACCCCAATTGAAAAAAGTTTGACAGTCCGTCGATGATGCACTGACTTTCTTTGTTATACTGGGTGGCTAACCCTCTAGGGTTAATAGTTTCTCTGGTAATTTTTTCTCGTTAAGCAACAACAACACACACTCCCAACACATTTGAGTAGACAGCTGTTGCCGGTGGTGGGCTTCAACACACAGCTGATGTTTGTTACAGCAGCAGCTGATGGTGGTGTAGCAGCAGCTGACAAGTTGAGCAGCAAGTGCAGCACTGACAGTGGTACAGCAGCAGCTGATGGTGGTGCAGCAGCTGACCGTGAAACAACAGTTCAGCTGTGGATGGTGGTGCAGAGCCAGCTGACCATGGTACAGCATCATGCAGCAACAGACCATGTTACAACAGCAGCAGCTGACCATGGTACAACAGCAGCTGACGTGTTGTAGCAACAGCAGCACAGACAAGTGATACATGGCAGTAGCGGATGGGGTACAGGCACGGCTGACGGTAACAGCAGCATCTGACAAGTGGTGCTGCAGCACTGACCGTGGTACGCAGCAGCTGACTGTGTTGCAGCATCAGCAGCAACTAACGGATTGTGGACAGCAGCAAAGCTGATGTGTGTGCAGCAGCAACAGCTGATGGTGGGTGGCAGCATCAACAGCTTATGGTGGTACAGCAGCAGCAGCTGACCGTGTGCAACAGCAGCTGCCCGTGGTGCAACAGCAGCATGACCGTGGGGTGCAGCAGCAGCAGAGCGGATGGTGGTACAGCAGCAGCTTTGTGGGCAGCAACAGGCAGCTGCTGACGGTGGTATCAGCAAGAGCTGCAACAATGCAGACACAGCAGCTGATGTTGCAGCAGCAGCTGCAATGGTAACAGCAGCCGCTGCCCAGTGTCGATACTAGCAGCAGCTGATGGTGGTATAACAGTAATGACGTGTGGCTACGTCAGCAACTGACGTTGTACTGCAAGCAGCTGACCATGGTACTATAGAATTTCTTGCCCCTTTTTAACCACAGGGTTGGCACTAGAAGCTTTCTTTGGGCTCATGGTTGCTTATTTAACAGTTACAATGCACTAAAAATAAGGAAAATATAAAATTATTGCATGTGTGTGTGAAGCCATCCGCGTGGCCTGGCTTGTAAACAATGCACACTAGCTGGAGGCATGGCAGCAGAGGCGCTCAGGACAGGACAGAATGGCATGAACGCAGTTCTGACGAATGTCCTTACACGATTTTTTCATTCGTTGGTCTTGCCATTATTTTTACGCAAAAACACATCTTTGCCTGAAATTAATCGTTATTATGATGCCTATTCGTTGGTCGTAGGTTCCACTGTAAATACTCCTAAAAGAAATAAATTATGTCATTCATGTAGTGTAATATGTCGGCAGATGACAGGTTTTCTGTAGACAGACAAATACATCTTTGAATGAATTACGCTAAAATCATCTATACTGCTTATTATCTATCACAATCATCTACTATGACAAACAATATACATTGGCACCCTCTAGAAACGGCAGCATCGTTCTAACCCCAAAATCCGATAGTGCCCATTTTTGCATCAAAAGTGATAAGCTTGCAAAAAACGCCCCCCCCCCCTAAAAACTCGGTTAAGGACATTGTCCAAAACGTTTGATAATGTAGAATTAACAGTGTAGCAATAAGTTAAGCAAATTTAAGCGTAGAAAAATGCACGAAAGCAAACTCTCCAAGTTGTTGGATGTTGTTACCCAAATGAACATACGCTGCCCTGCTCTCTTCCCCACCCTAAACCTCTCCCACATCTCCTTCAAAACTACAAATTTAAAACTAACATTTCCTCCAAGGTAAGTGAAATAAAAAAAGTGTAAGTAAAAATAAATAAGTGAAAATATAAAAGGACCCCAAGGAAAAATGTAATCGCTTGACTTTTTGGGGGTTTATCCAGTATTTTACACACAGCGTATGTATATAATAATGTATGAAAACTGTATTTGGGGTACACTGAATAAACTTACTTACCTACTTTTTTAAAATTTAAAAAATTTAAATACCCCTACCATCCACTTACGCCTGCTCGACTTACACCACTTGATTACGACCGTTTTTTTTTTAGCCAAATTTTGGAAAAAAGCAGCTATTTGTTTTGTATCAGTGTTTTTTCCCAAACCTTACAGTTAAAAACAGTAAAACATAAAAAGTAAAGTAAAAATGAATACCAAAAAAACAAAATTAAGTCATTACAAAAATGTTTTGTTGATTTTCAGTAGTAAAGTTCAATTACGACCTTTTCTGGGAAACCCAAACTCGGTCGAAAGTTGGATGGTGGTGTTTTTCTTATAAATTAAGTGAAAATTATTTTTTTTATTTTTCTTATTTAAAATTATACATGAATGTGAACAGTGGGGGTTCTGCTGGTCCCCCACCACCACCTCTATGTATGGCTTCTCTCAGTGGCCCTTATACACCAACACCCCACCACCACCACCACCACCACTTACCCTCCATACATTTTTTTTTTTTAAACAAACGGGCCGATTCCCCCCAAAAGGGAGGGTGGCCCGAAAAAGAAAAATTTTCACCTCATTCACTTCCATCACTGTCTTGCCGAAGGGGGCTTTACCTACTTTTTTAAAAGCACATTAACACCCCCCCTTTCAGAGGGGCCTGTACTTTCCCTTTCCCAGGACTCAAGCCCGGCCTCCCGGTTTCCCAAACCCCCTTCATAAATGTTACTTTGCTCACACTCCAACAGCCTCAAGTTTTAAAAACCATTTGTCTCCATTCACTCCTATAAAAACACCCAACATCCCAGCTGGAATCAACCCCCTCCACACAAAACCCCCTTTTACCCCCCCCTCCAACCTCATCATTATGCATTTATTCATTCGGTATATATTCATGTTTCATGTTATTAATATTTTTTATTATGTCATATTAGATAAATTCTGATAGATAAATAAGCCGAAGATATTTGCGCATATTAAACCCATAATAAACTCTCCCCCCTCTCCTCCTCCCGGTCATCAAAAACCCCCACAAGAGTCAAAAAAGGGGTAAGTTGATGTTAAATTTTCCCTTTTACCCTTTTTATTAGTCATTTTATTTATTTGTCATTGTTTTCTGTATTCAAATTTAATCTTCAAAAAAAAATTATTTTTTTTAATCTTTGGCGTCGAAATGGTTTTAATTGGTTTCCCTTTATTTCTTATGGGGAAAATTAATTGGGGCTAACTACAAAATCATTTAAAGGCAACCTTTGGAAGGATTAATGTGTTCCCCCCGGGCCCACTGAAAATAAAAAAAACCTGTATTACTCTAAAATGAATAAAATGGCAGGTAAAACATCAAAATGGTATAAATACCGGGGGTTGTTGGTAAGACACAATAAAACTTTAGACAATTTTTATTCCGAAACTTTTGCCTACACAGTAGGCTTCTTCAGTCGAAACAGAAAGTGGCGGGAAACAGAGAGATGTAAAGCGATTAATCAGTCCATCACCCTTAAAGCGTAAATTTGAGGTTGTCATTCCCTGGGCCTGGAGAAGTTCAGTTCCATAGTGGGAAATCTGAAGATCAAGCGACAGTGCGGGACTTAAAATCTGTCGGAAAGGGAGAGGTGGGGTAAGTGTAGTAGTATAGATGTGTAGTAGTGAGAGGCAACTGAAGGTCATGTCCCTCTCAGATCCTCCCTTCCCCTTTGAAAAGCTTTTTTCCAAGGTGTTTTCTGTACCAAGTCCCACGTGTTGAGTGTCTGCAAGATGAACATCAAAATGGTATAAAATCCGACAGGTTGAGGAAAGACACATATGCAACAGTTAAAAAACTTTTTTCCCGAAACTTTTTTGCCTACACATAGGCTTTTCAGTCGAAACAAAAGTGGGCAGGAACAGTAAATGGAAGAGATGGCCCGGGGGCTGAAAACCCTCAAATTCCGATTTTAAAGGTGAGGGCTGATTAATCGTTTCACATCTCTACTTTTCCTCCCTACTTTCTGTATTCGAGAAAAAGCCTACTGTGTAGGCGAAACGTTTGGGGAATAAAGTTTCTAACTGTTGCATAGTGTCTTACCTAACAACCTGTCGGTATTGTAACCATTTTGATGTTCATCGTCAACACGCAACACGGGGCATCTGGTACAAAAAAACACCTTGGAAAGTTTTTTAAAGGAAAAGGGGAGGCTGAGGGGGACAGACCTCTCAGTTGCCTCTACCTACTACTACTACTACTCTCTACTATACTACTACTACTACCCTGCCCCTCTCCTTCCACGTATTTAAAGTCCCGCACTGTCGCTTGATTTTCAGATATTCCTGATATGGAACTAAACTTCTCCGGGCCGAGGGCTGAAAACCTAAAATTCTACGATTTTAAAGGGGTGATGGAGATTAATCGTTTCAACTCTATGTTCCTCCTACTTTCTGTATTCACTGAAGAAGCCTACGGTAGGCGAAACTTTTCGGAATAAAGTTGTCAACTGTTGCATGTGTGCACCTAACAACCGTGGGTATTGTATACCATTTTGTGTTCACTTGTCGACACTGAACACGGGGCACTTGGTAAGAAAACACCTTGGACAAGCTTTTCAAGGAGAAGGGTGGATCTGAGAGGGGAATCCCTCTCAGTTCCCTTCACTATACTACTACTACACTACACCCTACCCTCCTTCCGACGTTTTTAAAGTCCCGCAGTCGCTTATTTCAGATAGTTCCTGATAGAACGAATTCTCCGGCCGGGGCTGAAAAACCTCAAATTCACGATTTTGGGGTGAGGGACTGATAATCGTTTCACATCCTATGTCCTGCTTTTCTGTATTCGACTGAAGAACCTACTGTGTAGGCAAAACGTTGGGAATAAAGTTGTCAAACTGTTGCATTGTGTCTTACCTAACAAAAGGCAGGAAGAAAAGAAGTTAGAATTCGTTGGGGGATTACAATTTTGATGACCGTCTTCAGCTTCCCCTACTTTTTCCCTTCATGCCCTTTTGCAATCTAATGACAATTTGGGTTTTTCCGAAGTTATATCACAAGTGTCTCAGTGCATATGAGACGCCCCAACAGCGTCATTCGTCCCACAAGCTGCTTTTAATATTTATTTTTTGATTTTCTAAACGACGATTTTCATCGCTGTTGGTTTGTGGAAACCACTTTGGGTACTACGTATTTGGACACAAAGAGACCCGTACATTTTGCAGCCCTCTCATGGAGAAACCTTGCGCCGCGTTGTTTGTTTTTCAAAGAATCGTGGAATTTATTTCCCCCTTATCTTCAAACCCGACATCTTTACCCCGGGTACCCTCACCTTGGGGTGAGTGTACTTTTTCCCTACTTGACTTTCTACTTGAGGACGTAAGCTCACCATAAGCATTTCTTTCCCCCGACTACACAGTAGCCTCTGTGGCCCCTTTCTAGTTTAAAATCATTTAATACAGTTTAAAAAACAGTTTAATCATTACGAAAGTAAGGTGCAAGAGTATATGAAAAAACAATTCATACTTTGCTTGCTGCTAGCTTCAAAAGCCTGATTGTCAGAAGGGGCTTGGTCCCGGTACTGGGCGGCAGGAGCGAGGCCTTTTGAATAAATAGGTAAACCACATCTTTCAACCCCCCGAGGAAGGTTCTTGCTGTAGATTGCCCCCCATTTCCCCCCGGGCTGTATGACCCCAATGAGTTTTTGCCCTCCTTCCCCCTCTCCTTTTAAAATTAATAAGGGGAATTTACGCGCACACTGTACCAGATCTCGCCAGAAAAACCACTGTCAGGTTACTAAACTGATAATAAAAAAAAAAAAAGGGCCCTACCGTGACTGGGAAAGATACAAAATTCCCGCACATAAAAGAGGGGCTTACCGACGTTTCGGTTGACTTTTACTTTTGGATCGACAGTGTGACTTTATAAATGGTCTAAGTCGGACCCAAAGTCGTGTAAGTCCCCTCTTCTGTGTGGCGGGTTATTTGTGTAAACGATAAAAATTAAATTTTAAAAACCCATTGAGTTGCTATTAGAAGGCTAAATAATCTGCTTTTATGTAACTAACAATTAAAAGGGAAGGTGTATTAACAAGCCCAAATCTAGTGGACCGGAAAGTTCAATTGGGAGGATTGTTAGGGGGAGCACCGGAGTTCGTCCAATTAAAGCTGTTTGGGGCCCTCCGCGGGTACCTATGGCCCCCGGTCAAGGTAATGTGGGCCCATGACACCCTCCCCCCAGTGAGGGTTTTAATGTGGCAGCGTGATGACCTGTGTGCTGGTGCAGGATAATTGGAGCACCTGCCCTACAAAAGGAACCCAGCCCCCAGAGGGGCACGTTGGGGCAAGGAAGTACCTAGTGACATCGTGCCCCAGGGGGACCCAAAGTGCCCTAGAGGTGCACATTGGGGGCAGGGTAATGCAGGCCAGTGACCTCGCCAACAGGTGTGTGTTGGTGCAGGGAGTCAAACCTTGCGATACCTTCCCACAGGTGCCTGTTGAGTGTGTTGATACAAATTGTAACCTTTTTGCAAACCCCGCCCCACAGGCGAGTGTTGAGTGTACTGCAGGCACTGTGGTTCGTTTAACGAGTGCAAAACAAGGCGGGTCTGCCCGGCGTGGGGTCGCTCAGTCAACTTTTGGTGTTGTTGTTTATGGTTAATATCGGCGGGAAAAGGTCTTATGGTTCTCACGGTGTGTGGTTGGGGGGGTAACACCCCCACACGATGTTGTACAAGAATGGAAACATACCGCAAATGAAATTGAGACATGTCAACATCTGGGGATTTTTTGTGACGTTTCGCCATCCCGTGGCTTTTCAATAAAATTCCAGACATAACTTGAAGACAGGAGAACGTACAAAAGATGGGGTAATCAGTCCCTCAACCTAGCAGTAGGTGCGAAGAGCACCATAGAGCACCACGACTA
The DNA here is from genome assembly GCF_026875155.1 of Cherax quadricarinatus. NCBI lineage: Eukaryota > Metazoa > Arthropoda > Malacostraca > Decapoda > Parastacidae > Cherax > Cherax quadricarinatus. The sequence goes on from NC_069401.1 coordinate 1,891,440, forward strand.
TGGTGCCTTCGCACCTACTGCTAGGTTGAGGGACTGATTACCTCATCTTCTGTACATAGTTCTCCTGTCTTCAAGTTATGTCCTGGAATTTGTATTGATAAAGCCATTGGATGGCGAAACGTCTACAATAAAGATACCCAGATGTTGCACATGTCTCAATTTCATCACACTGATGTAATTGTTCTCACGGTGCTGAAGTCTGTGGTAGCTACACTTACATTCTGCCTCTATTGATACACCCATAATTGTTACCCATTGTTTCTCGTGGGAAGTTTGACTCGATAAACCCAGACCAGATGAAGTGATATACCACTTGTGTGGCAACAGTTAGGCAACTTTATTCCGAAACGTTTCGCCTACACAGTAGGCTTTTTCAGTCGAATACAGAAAGTAGGCAGGAACAGTAGAGATGTGAAGACGATGTAATCAGGCCATCACCCTTGAAGTCGTAGAATTTTGAGGTTGTCAGTCCCTCAGCCTGGAGAAGTTCAGTTCCATAGTCAGGAACTATCCGAAGATCAAGCGACAGTGCGGAGACTTAATTACTGTCGGAAGGAGAGGTGCAGAGCAGTGGTAGTAGTGAGAATGTAGCCACTGATAGGTCAGGTCCCTCTCAGATAAGAACATAAGAACGAAGGAACACTGCAGAAGGCCTACTGGCCCATGCGAGGCAGGTCCAAGTCTCCTACCGGCTTAAGCCAATGCACCCAACCTAGTCAGGTCAGGTCACATTGACTTAAGGGAGAAACACGGCAACCGACCTGGTAGCACAAGCTATCAGGTCTAACTCACACCCACCCACATCTACTCATGTATTTATCCAACCTATTTTTAAAGCTACACAACGTTCTGGCCTCTATAACGGGATTGGGGGTTTGTTCCACTCATCCACAACTCTATTACCAAACCAGTACTTTCCTAATCCTTCTGAATCTGAATTTTTCCAAATTTAAAACCCATTGCTGCGAGTCCTGTCTAGGCTAGATATTTTCAGCACACTATTTACATCCCCTTTATTTATTCCTGTCTTCCATTTATACACCTCAATCATATCCCCCCTAATTCTACGTCTTTCTAGAGAGTGCAGTTTCAGGGCCTTCAGTCTATCCTCATAGGGAAGGTTTCTGATGCATGGGATCAACTTTGTCATCCTCCTTTGTACATTTTCCAGAGAATTTATATCCATTCTGTAATACGGTGACCAAAACTGTGCAGCATAATCTAAATGAGGCCTAACCAAGGATGTATAGAGTTGTAAAGTAAAAGGACACAAGTGCAACTAATGTGACATTTATTGTGGCAACGTTTCGCTCTCCAGGAGCTTTATCAAGCCATTAGTAAAGTAAAAGGACACAAGTGCAACTAATGTGACATTTATTGTGGCAACGTTTCGCTCTCCAGGAGCTTTATCAAGCCATGGCTTGATAAAGCTCCTGGAGAGCGAAACGTTGCCACAATAAATGTCACATTAGTTGCACTTGTGTCCTTTTACTTTACATATTGTCGGTAATTCTACCAACTTTATTACATGTATAGAGTTGAAGAACAACCTGAGGACTCCTATTATTTATGCTTCTTGATATGAAGCCAAGGATTCTATTAGCTTTATTGCGAACACTTATGCACTGTTGTCTTGGTTTCAGATTACTGCTAACCAGAACTCCTAAATCTTTTTCGCAATCCGTAATATTAAGATCTACATTATTTAGTTTATATGTGGCATGGTTATTGTCCTGTCCAACATTTAGAACTTTGCATTTGTCTATATTATACTGCATCTGCCACTTCTCCGACCACTGCATCAGTCTATTCAAATCTTCCTGGAGTGCTCTAATGTCCTCGTCAGAATGAATTCGACGGCCTATTTTGGTGTCATCGGCAAACTTGCCGATGTCGCTCTTTATGCCCTCATCTATGTCGTTTATGTAGATTGTGAACAGCAGGGGGCCCAACACTGACCCCTGTGGAACACCGCTCGTGAGAGTAAGACACATGTGAACATCAAAATGGTATAAAATACCGACAGGTTGGTAGGTAAGACACAAAGGCAACAGTTAGGCAACTTTATTCCGAAACGTTTCGCCTACACAGTAGGCTTCTTCAGTCGAATACAGAAAGTAGGCAGGAACAGTAGAGATGTGAAGATGTGAAGACTTCAAGGGTGATGGACTGATTACATCGTCTTCACATCTCTACTGTTCCTGCCTACTTTCTGTATTCGACTGAAGAAGCCTACTGTGTAGGCGAAACGTTTCGGAATAAAGTTGCCTAACTGTTGCCTTTGTGTCTTACCTACCAACCTGTCGGTATTTTATACCATTTTTGATGTTCATCTTGTCAGACACTGCAACACATGGCCTCTTGGTACAGAAAACACCTTGGACAACCCTTTCAAGTGAGAACTGTTGAATCTGAGAGGGACCTGACCTATCAGTGGCTACATTCTCACTACTACTACTACTACTATGCACCTCTCCTTCCGACAGTATTTAAGTCTCCGCACTGTCGCTTGATCTTCAGATAGTTCCTGACTATGGAACTGAACTCTCCAGCTGAGGGACTGACAACCTCAAATTCTACGACTTCAAGGGTGATGGACTGATACATCGTCTTCACATCTCTACTGTTCCTGCCTACTTTCTGTATTCGACTGAAGAAGCCTACTGTGTAGGCGAAACGTTTCGGAATAAAGTTGCCTAACTGTTGCCTTTGTGTCTTACCTACCAACCTGTCGTATTTTATACCATTTTGATGTTCATCTTGTCAGACACTGCAACACATGGCCTCTTGGTACAGAAAACACCTTGGACAACCCTTTCAAGTGAGAACTGTTGAATCTGAGAGGGACCTGACCTATCAGTGGCTACATTCTCACTACTACTACTACTACTATGCACCTCTCCTTCCGACAGTATTTAAGTCTCCGCACTGTCGCTTGATCTTCAGATAGTTCCTGACTATGGAACTGAACTCTCCAGGCTGAGGGACTGACAACCTCAAATTCTACGACTTCAAGGGTGATGGACTGATTACATCGTCTTCACATCTCTACTGTTCCTGCCTACTTTCTGTATTCGACTGAAGAAGCCTACTGTGTAGGCGAAACGTTTCGGAATAAAGTTGCCTAACTGTTGCCTTTGTGTCTTACCTACCAAGACACATGTGCAACATCTGGGTATCTTTATTGTAGACGTTTCGCCATCCAGTGGCTTTATCAATACAAATTCCAGGACATAACTTGAAGACAGTAGAACTATGTACAGAAAATGAGGTAATCAGTCCCTCAACCTAGGAGTAGGTGCGAACAGCACCATAGTCGTGGAGATTCTTCAGAATCTCCACGACTATGGTGCTGTTCGCACCTACTCCTAGGTTGAGGGACTGATTACCTCATTTTCTGTACATAGTTCTACTGTCTTCAAGTTATGTCCTGGAATTTGTATTGATAAAGCCACTGGATGGCGAAACGTCTACAATAAAGATACCCAGATGTTGCACATGTGTCTTACTCTCATCTTGTCGGTATTATATACCATTCGTACACAACACCGCTCGTGACGCTTCCCCACTCTGATTTCTCCCCATTTATGCAAACTCTCTGCTGCCTATTTGTCAACCATGCCTCTATCCAGGAAAAAATTTCTCCTATTCCATGTGCTTTAATTTTCCTCAATAGTCTCTGATGTGGGACCCTGTCAAAAGCCTTACTGAAGTCCATATACACAATATCATATTCATTACCATGATCTACCTCCTCAAATACCTTAGTGAAAAAAGTTAATAAATTCGTAAGGCAGGAACGCCCCTTTGTAAAACCATGCTGAGATTCGTTGATTAATTTATGCTTTTCAAGGTGGCTACGAACTGCCTCGGCAATTATTGATTCCATAAATTTTCCCACTATGGAGGTTAGGCTTATTGGTCTATAGTTCGAAGCTAAGGACCTGTCACCTGTTTTGAAAATAGGTATCACATTTGCCAACAATTCTCACTTGAAAGGGTTGTCCAAGGTGTTTTCTGTACTAAGAGGCCATGTGTTGCAGTGTCTGACAAGATGAACATCAAAATGGTATACAATACCGACAGGTTGGTAGGTAAGACACATAGGCAACAGTTAGGCAACTTTATTCCGAAACGTTTCGCCTACACAGTAGGCTTCTTCAGTCGAATACAGAAAGTAAGACACATGTGCAACATCTGGGTATCTTTATTGTAGACGTTTCGCCATCCAGTGGCTTTATCAATACAAATTCTAGGACATAACTTGAAGACAGTAGAACTATGTACAGAAGATGAGGTAATCAGTCCCTCAACCTAGGAGTAGGTGCGAACAGCACCATATTGATAAAGCCACTGGATGGCGAAACGTCTACAATAAAGATACCCATATGTTGCACATGTGTCTTACTCTCATCTTGTCGGTATTATATACCATTTCGTACACGAATACAGAAAGTAGGCAGGAACAGTAGAGATGTGAAGACGATGTAATCAGGCCATCACCCTTGTAGTCGGAGAATTCTACGACTTCAAGGGTGATGGCCTGATTACATGTCGGTTCTCTGAACCATTCATCTACTTGATAAATTAGACACATGTGCAACTCTTGGGTATCTTTATTGAGGAAACGTTTCGCCACACAGTGGCTTCATCAGTCCATACAAAGGAGAATCTTGAAGAACAGTATGAAACAATATGATATTGTTTCATACCACCTCAAAACTTTAAGGGTGATGGACTGATTACATCGTCTTCAAGTATCTTCTGCTTCTATCAACTTTTCTGTACTCGACTGAAGAAGCCTACTGTGTAGGCGAAACGTTTCGAAATAAAGATACCTAACTGTTGCATATGTGTCTTACCTAACAACCTGTCGTTGAGCATTAAAATGGTATAAGATACCTAACAACCTGTCGGTATCTTATACCATTTTAATGTTCAATCTGTCAGACACTGCAACACAAGGGTATCTTGGTACAGACCTGCAATCTACCTAACAACCTGTCGTTATTTTATACCATTTTAATGTTCGACTTCAAGGGTGATGGCCTGATTATATAAGAACATAAGAATGGAGGAACACTGCAGAAGGCCTACTGGCCCATGCGAGGCAGGTCCTTATCAAAACGACTACTACCTAAAGCTTCCCTAGAAATAACTCCCGTACCCAATGACACGAATCAAACCTAACCCCTCCCACTCATATATTTGTCCAGTCTCTTCTTAAAGCTACCCAAGGTCCTAGCCTCTATCACCCCACTGGGAAGACTGTTCCACGCATCTACAACTCTGTTAGAAAACCAGTACTTACCTATGTCCTTTCTAAATCTAAATTGTAATAAAGTTGGTAGAATTACCGACAATATGTAAAGTAAAAGGACACAAGTGCAACTAATGTGACATTTATTGTGGCAACGTTTCGCTCTCCAGGAGCTTTATCAAGCCATTACAAACAATACATGGACACAGAGGGTATATAAAGGCTCAGAGTGAGGTGAATACTAGTGAGGTACCATTTCGATGTTCACTAGTGGTAGTAGTAGTAGTAGTAGTGACAAAAGTAATACAATATGGTAGAGCAATTAATTCGTACATGAGTAAAAGGATATAAAAGCTATTACTTGGGTAACATAAAAATAGGTTGGACAAATATAAACTGGAATGAGGCAGCTTGTTTCAGTGTTCACTCTACCATATTGTATTACTTTTGTCACTACTAGTACTACTACTACTACCACTAGTGAACATCGAAATGGTACCTCACTAGTATTCACCTCACTCTGAGCCTTTATGTACCCTCTGTGTCCATGTATTGTTTGTAATGGCTTGATAAAGCTCCTGGAGAGCGAAACGTTGCCACAATAAATGTCACATTAGTTGCACTTGTGTCCTTTTACTTTACATAAATCTAAATTTATAGAACTTAAATCCATTATTCCTGGTTCTTACCTGGTTCGACACCCTCAGTACTGTATTAATATCTCCCTTGTTTATGCCCGTTATCCACTTATACACTTCAATGATATCTCCCCTCTTTCTTCACATCTCTACTGTTCCTGGCTACTTTCTGTATTCGACTGAAGAAGCCTACTGTGTAGGCGAAACGTTTCGGAATAAAGTTGCCTATGTGTCTTACCTACCAACCTGTCGGCATTGTATACCATTTTGATGTTCATACCACGTGTGTGCTTGATTGTCGGATGAAACGTTGCTTTCAGGAGATGAACGGTTAGAACATAAGAAAGGAGGAACACTGCAGCAGGCCTTCTAGCCCATACTAGGCAGGTTCTTCACAATTTTTCCCACTTACAAAATATTTACCCAACCCAATTTTCAATGCTACCCAAGAAATAAGTTTTGATGATTCTATTTACTCATTATGCAAGTCTCCCTCAGATCCAACCCGTCTCACTCATGTATTTATCTAATCTGAATTTGAAACTACCCAACGTTTTAGCTTCAATAACTCTACTAGGCAGACTGTTTCACTCATCAACTACCCTATTTCCAAACCAATACTTTACTATATGTGATGAATGGTTTAGAAAACCGACAAGTTGAAGAATTGAGACACTTATGCAACACATGGGTATGTTAGGTAAGACACATATGCAACAGTTAGGTATCTTTATTATGAAACGTTTCGCCTACACAGTAGGCTTCTTCAGTCAAGTACAAAGACTTCAACGCTTGCCCAAACCTTTGGACGATGACCTACTTACATTAGTGGCAGGTCCCACTAAGATCCCGCCTCCTCCTGCTTCAACTCATCTCACCGCAGTATATAAGCCACCTCTCTGGCCCTATGCTGCACTTACTACAAGAGTGATGGACTGAACACATCGTATCCAGGTTGAGGGACTGATTACCTCATACTTCTACTCTCCTTACCCATTTCTACTTTGTATTGGACTGATGAAGCCAGTGTGTGGCGAAACGTTTCTTCAATAAAGATTCCCATGTTGAAGATTGAGACACTTATGCAGCATATGGAAATCTTTATTCAGGAAACGTTTCGCCACACAGTGGCTTCATCAGTCCAATACAAAGAGGAAGGCGTAAGGAGAGGAGGAGTATGAGGTAATCAGTCCCTCAGCCTGGAGTCGATGTGGAAAAAGACACTTATGTACAGTTCAGGACATTTATTAAAGGAAACGTTTCGCCACGAGTGGCTTCTTCAGTCCTAATACAGAGAAAACTAAGAAAACACACATATATATAGTGGTGGGAGTCAGGTGATGTGAAGCGTGGGTAGAGGTGGTAATAGTAGTAGTAGTAGTAATGGAACTAAGGAGGTGAGGTTAGAGAGGGACCTGCTGGCATCAAGTAACACCAGTTCCCAGGATGGGTAATATCCTCTTGCTTAGAAATTTTTTGAAATACTGTAACTACCGGATTTTTGCTTTATGTGTTACTGACAGAAATTAGTGCAGCTTCAATGCATTTTCTCCGTCTTAAGTCGTCTTCTTATAACTAGTTTAGCTTCATTGAATTTCATGAGGTGTCCAACATCGTCTCTATGTTAAAACAAAAGCGTTTTGCTGTCATCATTTCTGCAAGCATTTTTTGTGTTCTGCTATTCTAATGTCCAGATTCGCTGTTTCCCCTACATATACTTTTCAAAACCCCCCACATGGTATAGTGTAGATTCCTGCACTTGTCCCCGGAATCAGCTTGGGTTTTTGTATCAGGTTTTCCTAATAGTAGTTGAAGAGCTGGTAGATATTTTAGCCCAGTTTCTGTCAAACATTTTTGAAACATTAGGGGCAACGTTGCTGACCGGTAAAACGATGTAACTTGGAGGCTTTTCTTCAATTTATAGGTGTTGGTCTTGCTGAGGATACGTGTTGCACGTTTCCTGCAGCACGTATGAAGTGTAGGGGAAAGTGTAGTGAACTAAGAGTTGGTGATGTATGTACATTCTTTTTCGAGGAACTGCGGACTGGAAATTTCCCTGTAGCTCTCAGAAAGAAGCCAATAACTACCCCTCTTTAGTTCTTGTGTCATGGTGAGAGAAGAAATGTAGAAGATCATTCTTGTAGGTAGGCTTCCGGAGACTTTAAAAGAAAGTTTGTTTTCCCCCCTGTGCGTAAGAGAACGTCGAGAAAAGGTAATGGTTGTCCTTCTCCTCCTCTAGAGTAAATTTAATAGTGGGTTTCCAGTTTGTTGAGGGTGTTGAGGATGCCCTGACGTCAAGTTTTTTTGGGGTACAATGACCAAAATATCATCTACGAAACCGCATCCAAGTAACTGAATGAGGATGTTATTGAGGATCCTTCTGATTCCAGGTCCTCCATATAAAAATTGGCAAAAACTGCACAAGGGGGATCCCATGGCTAGTCCGAAAGATTGTTTGTACTTCTTGTCCTCAAACCCTAAAACATTAAAAAACGAACACAAAGTTCGACAAGGCTCACAAAATCTTGGCGGGTACAGGTAACTCTGTAACATCTTTAATCACCCGCAAGAAGATCAATGGCTTGATCAACTGGGACATTGGTGAATAAGGCAGTCACGTCAAGAGTCGATGTGTTCAGTCCATCAATCAAACAATATTGTTTCATACTATGGAACAATGCTCTTCTCCAGACTGAGGGACTGACCACCTCAAAACTTTAAGGGTGATGGACTGATTACATCGTCTTCAAGTATCTTCTGCTTCTATCAACTTTTCTGTACTTGACTGAAGAAGCCTACTGTGTAGGCGAAACGTTTCATAATAAAGATACCTAACTGTTGCATATGTGTCTTACCTAACAACCTGTCGGTATTTTATACCATTTTAATGTTCAACACATGGGTATCTTTATTGAAGAAACGTTTCGCCACACAGTGGCTTCATCAGTCCAATACAAAGTAGAAATGGGTAAGGAGAGGAGGAGTTTGAGGTAATCAGTCCCTCAACCTGGAATCGATGTGTTCAGTCCATCACTCTTGTAGGAAGTGTTCAGCTTAAAAGAGAAGTAAAAAAGGCGATTAGAAAGGCTAAAAGTGACTATGAAATTAGAGTTGCTAATGAATCAAAGACTAATCCAAAGGGGTTCTTTCAAGTGTATAGGACGAAGGTAAAGGAAAAAGTAGGACCTCTGAAATCTGGGAATGGACAGCTGACGGACAATGAACTGGAAATGTGTTCCTTATTTAATGACTATTTTTTGTCAGTTTTTACACAGGAAGATGTAAATGAGATTCCAGTAATTAACAATTATTTAGTTCCTGATGAATTTAAGTTAACTAATATTACTGTCACGAGGGACATGGTTATTAAACAGATAGACAAACTGAAACAAAATAAGTCCCCGGGACCCGATGAGTTGTTTTCAAGGGTACTTAAGGAATGCAAGATGGAGCTTAGTCAGCCATTAACGAGTGTATTCAATGCGTCCATCCTTACCAGTGTTGTGCCAGAGTTGTGGAAGATGGCTAATATGGTTCCTATATTCAAATCAGGGGATAAGTCCACTCCTTCAAATTACCGTCCAATAAGCCTGACATCTATAGTGGGCAAGTTATTAGAATCAATTATAGCTGACATTATCAGAAGTCACCTTGAAGAGCATAACTTGATAAATGAATCTCAGCATGGATTCACGAGAGGTCGTTCCTGCCTGACAAACTTACTGACGTCTTCAATAGAACATTTGAGGCAGTTGACAGTGATAAGGAATATGATATTGTTTATTTGATTTATAAAGCCTTCGACAGAGTACCTCACAAGAGACTCTTAAGAAAAGTGGCAGCTCATGGTATAGGAGGTAAAGTGTGGAAAAAGACACTTATGTACAGTTCAGGACATTTATTAAAGGAAACGTTTCGCCACGAGTGGCTTCTTCAGTCCTAATTTCTGTCAGTAACACTATAAAGCAAAAATCCGGTAGTTACAGTATTTCAAAATTACTAAGCAAGAGGATATTACCCATCCTGGGAACTGGTGTTACTTGATGCCAGCAGGTCCGTCTCTTGCCTCACCTCCTTAGTTCCATTACTACTACTACTACTACCACCTCTACCCACGAGTCACCTCACCTGACTCCTGCCACTATATATATAAATGTTTTCTTAGTTTTCTCTGTATTAGGACTGAAGAAGCCACTCGTGGCGAAACGTTTCCTTTAATAAATGTCCTGAACTGTACATAAGTGTCTTTTTCCACATCTTGTCGGTATCACCATACCATTTCCTCAGGAGGTAAAGTTCTAGCATGGATTGAGGCATGGCTTACCAATAGAAAGCAGAGAGTTACCATTAATGGAGTGAAATCTGAATGGGGATTAGTCACTAGTGGCGTTCCACAAGGATCAGTTTTAGGCCCTCTCCTGTTCATAATTTACATTAATGACCTTGATAAGGGATTCCCAGTGACATGAGTAATTTTGTGGAAAAGCCCTTTTTTAAACGTTCAGGACATTTATTAAAGGGAACGTTTCGCCAGAGTCTTCTTCAGTCCTAATACAGAGAAAACTAAGAAAACATTTATTATATAGTGGAGGAGCCCATGGGGTGACTCTGGTAGGGGTGGTAGTAGTATATAGTAATGAACAAAGGGAGGTGAGGCAAGAGAGGGACCCTGGCACAAGTAACACCAGTTCCCAGGTGGAAATATCCCTTGTTAGAAATTTTTGAAAACTGTAACTACCGGATTTTTGCTTTATAGTTTTTATCAGAAATTAGTGCAGTTCAGGCTTTTTTCTCCGTTTAAAGTCGTTTTCTTTAATAACTATTTTGCTTCATTGAATTTAAGGTCCAACACGCCCCTCATTTAAACCCAAGCGTTTTGCGGTCATCATTTCGCAAGCATTTTTTGTTCTGCTATTCAATTCCAGATTCGGGCTGTTTCCCCTACATAACTTTGTCACACACCCCACGGGTATTGTAGTTTCCCGCATTTGTGCCAGAATCATGCTTGGGTTTTTGTATCGGGTTTTCCTAATAGTAGTTGAAGAGCTGGTAGATTTTTTGCCAGTTTTTCGTCAAACAGTTGAAACATTATGGCATTAGTCTATTCCTTCCATATGTCGTTCGCATATATCAAAAAAGCACTGGTCCTAGAACTAACCCCTGGGGCCCCCGCTCGCACAGGCCCCACTGTGATCCCTCTTCCGTCCCATGACTCGTTGTTGTTGTTGGTGTGTGTGTGTGGGAGAGAGAGAGAGAGAGAATGAGAATAAATAAATAAATAAATAAAAGAGCAAGAACAAAAGCACAAAAGTGGCAAGAAGAGCAGGTAGCAGGTAGTGGAGGGTGGCTGGGTAGTCATCAGTCTGATGCACACACTTGATGTTGATGGACCATACTATTAATTTAAGGCCACTTTTTGGGGCTCTTTGAACTTTCATGCTAGACTTACAGCCACGTTAAATTGTAAGTGCGTGTAGCTTTTAAATAACCTTAGTTGGTTAGTGTGGTTGGTATAGCCGCGGTAGTAGTCCAGAGTAAAATGTCTGTTCATACTGTTGGTACGTTTTGGAAGAAGAAAGAAGGGGTTCCAAAGAAACTATTCTAAAAATTTTTGGGAATACATGACCCCGCAAATTTTGCTATTATTATGTATAAAACCTTAAAGAGGGAATAATTTGAGGCTGTAAGGACCCCCCCTTCCAGGATCAAACCTATTATTTAAAAATTCTCACAGGCACGTTTACCTGGTCAAGTTGTTTTTTGATGACCAACTTGCATGCACAGGAGTCCGATCGGGAAGATCCATAAGCATGAGGGTACCTTTCCAAATTCAACTTCAAAAACATAATCTGGGATAGGTAAACTATACCCTAATGAAACAGCTGGGAGGATATCTTAAATTTCATGGCCCTAACAAAACCCGAAAAATCACCCTCCGGGAGCTGAAGTATGTTCACGGTTAAATTCCTAAAAAGACAAAAGAAAAGAAGTAAATGGGACAGACACAGACACACACACACACACACACACACCACACACACACACACACACCACACACCACCACACACACACACCCACACACACACGACAACACAACACACAGACACGCCACACACCACAGCACGCGCACCACACACAGACACACACACACAAACAACAACACACACACACACACAAACACACACACACACACAGGCCCCACACACACACACAACCCCGCCACACAGACACACCACCCCACACACCGCACACACAGAACACACACACACACACCCAACACACACACACACACACACCACACAGAACACAGACACACACACACACACACACACCACACACAGACACACGACACACACGACACACCAACACACACACACAAAAACACAGACCACACACACCAAACACACACACACAACACACACACAAACACCACACACCACCCCGAAACACACAGACAACGCACACACACACCGCCACACACACACGCACACACACAGACACACGCCACACCACAGACCGCGCACACACACACACACACAGACACACACACACACAAGACCACCACACACAACACCACACACAAAACACAACACACCCACACACACACCACACACCACAGAAACCACACACACACACCAAACCCCACACACACAGACCACACACACACCCAAAAAACCCGACCACCACAAAAACACCACACACAGACACACACACACACACACACAAAACACCCAACCCCAACACAACAACAACCCCCACACCACACACACAAAACACAACACCAAAACAACACACACACAGACACACAACACACAACACACACACAAACAACACACACACACAAAGACACACACACACACAACACACACACACACAGACACACACACACACAACACACACACACACACACACACACACGACACACAGACAAAACAGACACACACACACAGACACACACACAGACACCACACACACACACACACACACACACACACACACACACACACGCACGCTCCCTCTACAGGAGAAGACGAAGAATCATTGAGCTCCTCAAGAATGCCAGATTATCTGATACACTGATACACGGAAGGAAGTGCTAACCAGGGAAGTGGAAAACATTGAGCTAAAGTTAAAGGACTCGTACAGGATCCAGGAGGGACAAGAGGAGCTAAATGCGATTAATGAAATTGAAAGAAATTCGAAATATTTCTTTTCATATGCCAAAAACAAGTCAAAAATCACTTCTAGTATAGGGTCCCTGCTCAGACAAGACGGATCCTACACAGATAAAGAAACGAACGAGTTACTGAAATCGCAATATGACTCAGTGTTCAGCGAGCCACTAATCAGTCTAAAGATAGGCAATCCAAACAATTTTTTCATGAATGAGCCCCAAAACCCTGCCAATGTAGGCCAGATTTCTGACATAACCCTAAATCCACTAGACTTTGAGAAAGCCATTGACGACATGCCCATGCACTCAGCCCCAGGCCCAGACTCGTAGAACTCGGTGTTCATTAAAAACTGCAAGAAACCCCTCTCACGGGCCATAAGTATGCTATGGAGAAGGAGCTTAGACACAGGCGAGAGTCCACGGTCACTAAAAACAACAGATATAGCCCCACTCCATAAAGATGGCAGCAAAGCAGTAATAAGAACTATAGACCAATAGCTTTAACATCCCACATCATAAAAGTCTTTGAAAGAATTCTAAGAAGCAGGACAGCAAACCACCTGGACTCCCAAAAAATTGCACAACCCAGGGCAACATGGTTTCAGAGCAGGTCGCTCCTGCCTCTCGCAACTGCTAGACCACTATGATATGGTCCTAGATGCACTGGAAAACAAACAGAATGCAGATGTAGTATACACAGACTTAGAAAAACCCTTTGACAAGTGCGACCATGGTGTAATAGCACACAAAATGCGTGCTAAAGAGATAACCGGCAAAGTAGACAGATGGATCTTCAACTTTCTAACCAATCGCACACAAATAGTATTGGTAAACAGAGTTAAATCAGATATTGCCATAGCGAAGAGCTCTGTCCTACAAGGCACAGTACTCGCACCTATCTTGTTCCTTATTCTCATATCAGACATAGAGACGTAAACCACAGCACTGTATCATCTTTTACAGACGATACTAGGATCTGCACGAGTGTCATCCATTGAGGACACGACAAAGCTCCAAGAAGATATAAACTAAGTTTTCCAATGGGCAACAGAGAACAATACGATGTTCAATGAAGACAAATTCCGACTAATCCGTTATGGAAAACTGGAGGAAATAATAACTAGGACTGAGTATACTATAAACTCTAATCACACAATAGAGCGGAAAAGTAATGTGAAGGACCTGGGTGTGGTAATGTCCGAAGACCTCATCTTCAAGGACCACAAGAATTCCACTATCACATCTGCGAGGAAACTAATAGGATGGATAATGAGAACATTCAAGACAAGAGATGCTAAGCCAATGATGATCGTTTTTAAATCATTCTCTCTAGGCTGGAATACTGCTGTACATTAACATCCCCATGCAAGGCAGGTGAAATTGTAGAACTAGAGAATGTACAGAGAACCTTTACTGCACGTATAAGTTCCATCAAACACCTTAACTACTGGAAGTACTTGACTTGTACTCACTAGAGCGCAAGCGAGAGAGAGATATCATAATATACACCTGGAAGATTCTGGAGGGGCTGGTCCCTAATATACACACAGCAATCACTCCATACGAAAGTAAAAGACTTGGCAGGCGATGCAACATACCCCAGTGAAAAGTAGGGGCGTCACTGGTACACTAAGAGCAAATGCAATAAGTATCCGGGGCCCAAAACTGTTCAGCAGCCTACCACCAGCAATAAGGGGCATTACCGGAAGACCCCTGGTTGTCTTCAAGAGGGAGCTGGACAGATACCTAAAGACGGTGCCGGATCAGTCTGGCTGTGGTTCGTACGTTGGACTGCGTGCGGCCAGCAGTAACAGTCTCGTTGATCAGACCCTGATCCACCGGGAGGCCTGGTCGTGGACTGGACCGCGGGGGCGTTGATTCCCGGAATGCCGTCCAGGTAGACTCCAGGCAGGCGTCTTGCCACCGTGGCTTAGTAAACATTGCTTCATGTAACCAGTATTATCAGGTATTATGCTACTCCGCACTCGCGCTCTCTTATACCAATTGTCAAACTGCATACTGATTGAAGTCCCATTTACGTGGAATTTTTGTGAATATACTTGCCTAGTTGTGTTTGCAGGGGTCGCGTCACAGCTCCTCACCCCGCCTCTCAGTTTTCATCAACTGACTTAATTTATGGTTACAGGGCTCTATCATATCTACTCTTGAAACTGTATGGTGTTTGCCGCCTCCACCTTCCATCTGGTCACTAATCTATCTTGAGACTGAAAAGGTACATAACTTCCAGGTAGCCTGCCTCTATTCACTCTAAATTGTCATGATGATGCTTCCCCTGGCCCTCTTCCCTAGTAGTCTCTCCGGGTAGTATATTGCCCCTTTACTTATTGTACCACTCTCGTCGCGAACCTTTTTACAGGTATACGAAGATATACATTCTAATTAGCTCTTAGAAATACTGCAGGTATGTATATAGGGTCCGAGGCTTTTCAACATCCTCATTTCAAATATAAAGGGAATAACCATCATACCCCTGTCTTCAGTGGAAAATTTAACTAATTCCTTAAAGCAGTTGTCGACCAGCCGGGTGTGTGGTGCTTACGGTGGTTTGCATACAGCTAGCAACAGTGAACCTGACAGACCAGGTCGTTAGTCAGGAGGCTGGACCGCAGGGGTAATAATTTCCTGAACTATGAGCAAGTAGGTAGAAGGTGCAAACTAAAACCATACGAAAAGCAGGGGTGCAGTAAGAGCATTAATGTAACTATAAAAGGCTTCAGACTTCAGAAGAGCCCAACTGTGTTGGACTGTATAAGCTATTAGACCGCTGGACTGCCGGGACAATGTCTTCCGAAGGCACTCAAAGGTATGGTAAGTTTTCTTGTCATTTTGAGAACAGTTGGATAACTGCTTCCCCTCAGAGAAGGTTCCTTGACATTGGTGAGGAGCTCTTGATCTAGGGATTTGTATCTGTGCTCCAGTTCCCCGAATTAAGCCTGAATGGCTTCCACGTCCTCCCTACAGGCGCTATATAATCCTACGGGTTTAGCGCTTCCCTCTTGATTATAGTAATAATAATGGATAACTGCTTCTTAATATTTGCAGTTGATTAAATCTTATTATTTCTCCAGTTGTTGGCGGTAAATATTACCTTAGGGTTGGCAAACCTCAATGAAGGAGATGCCCTGGGTGTCGCTGGGAGGGGGGCGAGGGTTGGTTATTTTTAACAAGAGGGTTAACGTGGGCTGAGGGGGGTGACCCCTCACCCTGTACCCTTAGTCCCTTACCCTCGCAGTCTTGCACGTCTCCCTCACATTCTTAAGCTTGCCTCTGACACCTTTTAAGCTCCTGGCTGTAAGTTTGTAGTTTCCTCCTCTCCACCATTTCATTAAGCTAGGATGGCCTCTCCCACTTTTTGCTCCACCTCTTGTTGTATATAGCAGAGTTCTCTGAAAGTTCCTGTTGCCTCTTTCCTTCACATTAGTGATTGGGAAAGATGTAAGTTAAGTGTGTGGAGAGAGTGCACGCACGCCGGCACAGTGTCTTGGATTGTATGAGTGTACAGGGACATAGAATTAATGCCATCAACATTTATAAACAAAATATGCACGTTATACGTACGACTTGTAGCTTTAAAAGAAGTAAAAAAAATTTATAGCAATTTGATAATGATAATTTTTAAAGGTAGTCATACCAAAGATACGTTGATATTGCCAATGATTTATTAACTATTTTGGATAAAATTTACTCTGGCGGTGTTCACTCACATGATAAATGGCGCTGCTCAAACTCGCCCTCGGGGTGGAACCTTAAATCTTGTACAAATTGAACATTGATACCTGTAATCGATTCCGGGGGCTCATCGCACCCACTACCCTGTCCAAGATCAGACCTGTTCGGTGGTCTGATCAGTTAAGTTGTTTGTGCCTGTTGTTAGCAGCACCCAATCCAATATAAGTACCACTAATTTGAGCTTCCTCTTAAACACAGGTGTGTGTGTGTGTGTGTGTGTATTTCCTCTTGTATATGAAAAGGATGTGGAGGGGGGGGGTTATTGTAAAGTCTTGGAGCCCTTTACACTTAGCTGTGGAGTCATTTCTTAAGTGTACTTGTTGCACCCTTGCTTTTCGTTGGAGGTATTTTGCACAGTCTGTCGAGCCCCTCTCTTTTTTCTTACTCTCGTAGGAAGTAATGATATAAAATGTGAGAGGCGTATTAATGTGTGTTCCTTTGTGTAGTGTATCCGGGGAGGGTGAGAGCTCACAACACCCGGCCACCTCCCAGGTCTGGCACGTGGGTGCCCGCTGGCCTGGGTTGGCACTGGCACTAGTGCCAACTTACCTCTCACCTCTGTTTGACATTGCTATGCAGAACTGAGAGAAACTCCAGTCCTGCAAGAAGCATTTATTGACCAGGTAGAAAGGTATTTGTAATGCGCTGCATCTAATGGAAAAAAATCATGACCGACACTACCTTATTATCAATAGGGATCAGGTCCAGTCTTATCGCTTTCACCATTGGTACAAAATTTCGTTGCTAAATTTCAGTTTTATGCGTAACCGCCCCCTGTAATGCTGTGTTTAGTGGACTAATGTCGAGTTTAGTGAGGAGGGTGATGATGGAGGAGAGAAAATGATGAATCTGTTGCAACTGCCGCAGTCTTCATTCAAACCGCCAAACTGGTAATGGTGACCAATGCGTAACCACCCCACACCCTCATTATCATAATACTGTGGTGAATGGTTTGAAAACCGACAAGTTGAAGAATTGAGACACTTGAAAGTTAAGACACATGTGCAACATCTGGATATCTTTATTGTAGTAGACGTTTCGCCATCCAGTGGCTTTATCAATACAGATTCTAGGACATAATAGGAAGACAGTAGAACTATATACAAAAGATGAGGTAATCAGTCCCTCGGCCTTGGAGTTAGTGTTCACAGCATCGTGGTGGAGGAGAATCTGGAGCAAAGACAAGAAGACTGGCGGTTTATATAGGCGTCAGTGGATAGGGACGGGCAGCAGACGAGGGCAAAGTCACTGGTAGGCGGGATTCCCCAGTGGAAGTAGGTCCTTCCCAAAGAGATGGGTTAGTTGCAGCAGCCGTGAAGGTCTTGTAGATGTCCTCTGAACCAAGATTCCATGATGTTGCAGTGTCTGACAAGTTGTGCAAGAAAGGTATAAAATACCGACAATATGAAAGTTAAGACACATGTGCAACATCTGGATATCTTTATTGTAGTAGACGTTTCGCCATCCAGTGGCTTTATCAATACAGATTCTAGGACATAATAGGAAGACAGTAGAACTAGAATCTGTATTGATAAAGCCACTGGATGGCGAAACGTCTACTACAATAAAGATATCCAGATGTTGCACATGTGTCTTAACTTTCATATTGTCGGTATTTTATACCTTTCTTGCACAATTGAGACACCTGTGCAACACATGGGAATCTTTATTGAAGAAACGTTTCGCCACACAGTGGCTTCATCAGTCCAATACAAAGTAGAAAAGGGTAAGGAGAGGAGGAGTTCGAGGTAACCAGTCCCTCAACCTGGAATCGATGTGTTCAGTCCATCACTCTTGTAGGAAGTGCAGCATAGGGCCAGAGAGGTGGCTTATATACGGCAGTCAGACGAGTTGAAGCAGGAGGAGGCGGGATCACAGTGGGACCTGCCACTTGTGTAAGTAGGTCGTCGTCCAAAGGTTGGGCAAGCGTTGAAGTCTTTGTACCAAGATCCCTTGATAACCTCGAACTCCTCCTCTCCTTACCCTTTTCTACTTTGTATTGGACTGATGAAGCCACTGTGTGGCGAAACGTTTCTTCAATAAAGATTCCCATGTGTTGCACAAGTGTCTCAATTCTTCATCATAATACTGGGTTAGGTAAGACACATATGCAACAGTTAGGTATCTTTATTTCGAAACGTTTCGCCTACACAGTAGGCTTCTTCAGTCGAGTACAGAAAAGTTGATAGAAGCAGAAGAGACTTCAAGACGATGTAATCAGTCCATCACCCTTATAGTTTTGAGGTGGTCAGTCCCTCAGTCTAAAGAAGAGCATTGTTCCGTTATCTGAAACAATATGAAGTTGTTAGGTAAGACACACATGCAACAGTTAGGTATCTTTATTTCGAAACGTTTTGCCTACACAGTAGGCTTCTTCAGTCGAGTACAGTGATGGACTGATTACATCGTCTTCAAGTATCTTCTGCTTCTATCAACTTTTCTGTACTCTACTGAAGAAGCCTACTGTGTAGGCGAAACGTTTCGAAATAAATATACCTAACTGTTGCATATGTGTCTTGCCTAACAACCTGTCGGTATTTTATACCATTTTAATGTTCAATCTGTCAGACACTGCAACACAAGGGTATCTCGGTACAGACCTACAATCAACTTCGACAACCTCTACTAGTGAGAACGGCTGGATTTGAGAGGGACCTGACCTCCCAACATCTGAGTTCTTACCTCTTCTAGTGACCTACGTCTCACCTCTTGGCGCTATATAAGCTCCATCCTGTCACTTCATCTCCATATTGTTTCATTCTATGGAACAATGCTCTTCTCCAGACTGAGGGACTGACCACCTCAAAACTTTAAGGGTGATGGACTGATTACATCGTCTTCAAGTATCTTCTGCTTCTATCAACTTTTCTGTACTCGACTGAAGAAGCCTACTGTGTAGGCGAAACGTTTCGAAATAAAGATACCTAACTGTTGCATATGTGTCTTACCTAACAACCTGTCGGTATTTTATACCATTTTAATGTTCAATATGAAGTTGAAGTGACAGGATGGAGCCTTATATAGTGCCAGGAGGTTGGACGTAGGTTGCTTTTGGAGGGCAGGTCCCTCTCAAACCCAGCCGTTCTCACTAGTAGAGGTTGTCGAAGTTGATGGTCTGTACCAAGATACCCTTGTGTTGCAGTGTCTGACAGAATGAACATTAAAATGGTATAAAATACCGACAGATTGTTAGGTAAGACACATATGCAACAGTTAGGTATCTTTATTTCGAAACGTTTCGCCTACACAGTAGGCTTCTTCAGTCGAGTACAGAAAAGTTGATTGAAGCAGAAGATACTTGAAGACTCGACTGAAGAAGCCTACTGTGTAGGCGAAACGTTTCGAAATAAAGATACCTAACTGTTGCATGTGTGTCTTACCTAACAATCTGTCGGTATTTTATACCATTTTAATGTTCATTACCTCCTATACCATGAGCTGCCACTTTTCTTAAGAGTCTCTTGTGAGGTACTCTGTCGAAGGCTTTACTAAAATCCAAATAAACAATATCATATTCCTTATCACTGTCAACTGCCTCAAATGTTCTATTGAAGAACGTCAGTAAGTACTCACTGGAGCGGAGGAGAGAGAGGTACATGATAATATATACCCGGAAGGTACTCGAGGGCTTGGTCCCAAATCTGTACACTGCCATAATAACATACTGGAGAGAGAGAGATGGGAGGAAGTGTAAAATAAACCCAGTGAGGAGCAGGGGCAAGGGTGCTGTGGGGACAATAAGGGAACACTGTATCAACATCCGGGGTACATCTTACCAGAAGATACAGTGTTCTATGTTCTTATGTGGGATAGCGATGAAGAAGTTTCTTGACGAGTGGTTCAGCTATGTTATAGAAGCCATTGTTCTGGTTGAAATTGTTGGTTATAGAGAAAAGATATCAGAAACACTGCTGGAACAAGTGTTGAAGCCTTCAAGAGGAAACTAGACATGTATCTTCACCAGGTGCCAGATCAACCAGGCTGTGATGGATATGTGGGGCAGCGGGCCACCAGCAGCAACAGCCTGGTTGACCAGTCAGGGTCAGAGAGTAAATATACTCTCGAAATTCTTCAAAGGTACATCAAAGGTATATTGATAACTACAGCTAGATGAACACAACCCTGGTGGCTTGTCTGTCCCGTGTTCTGTAGGAAGATCCAGCCAACTTACTTTGCTCTGAATGACCCACACGGATTTAGTTTCACAAATATAGCTGCGTTGAGGGGTCGTAATTCGCTTGTTGATTTGTACGTACACACACACACACACACACACACACACACACACACACACACACACACACACACACACACACACACACACACACTAAACTATAGACCTGTGTCATTGACGTGTATAGTATGCAAAATTATGGAGAAGATTATCAGGAGAGTGGTGGAGCACCTGGAACGGAACAAGAGTATAAATGCCAACCAGCACGGATTCACGGAAGGCAAATCCTGTGTCACAAACCTTCTGGAGTTTTATGATAAAATAACAGAAGTAAGACACGAGAGAGAGGGGTGGGTTGATTGCATCTTCTTGGACTGCAAGAAGGCCTTTGACACAGTTCCTCACAAGAGATTAGTGCAGAAGCTAGAGCATCAGGCGCATATAACAGGAAGGGCACTGCAATGGATCAGAGAATACCTGACAGGGAGGCAACAACGAGTCATGGTACGTAATGATGTATCACATTGGGCACCTGTGACGAGCGGGGTCCCACAGGGGTCGGTCCTAGGACCAGTGCTATTTTTGGTATATGTGAACGACATGATGGAAGGGTTAGACTCAGAAGTGTCCCTGTTTGCAGATGATGTGAAGTTAATGAGGATAATTAAATCTGATGAGGACCAGGCAGGACTTCAAAGAGACCTGGACAGACTGGACACCTGGTCCAGCAAATGGCTTCTCGAATTTAATCCTGCCAAATGCAAAGTCATGAAGATAGGGGAAGGGCACAGAAGACCACAGACAGAGTATAGGCTAGGTGGCCAAAGACTGCAAACCTCACTCAAGGAGAAAGATCTTGGGCTGAGTATAACACCGAGCATGTCTCCGGAAGCACACATCAATCAGATAACTGCTGCAGCATATGGGCGCCTGGCAAACCTGAGAACAGCATTCCGATACCTTAGTAAGGAATCATTCAAGACACTGTACACCGTGTATGTCAGGCCCATACTGGAGTATGCAGCACCTGTTTGGAACCCGCACTTGATAAAGCACGTCAAGAAACTAGAGAAAGTACAAAGGTTTGCGACAAGGTTAGTTCCAGAGCTAAGGGGAATGTCCTATGAAGAAAGATTAAGGGAAATCGGCCTGACGACACTGGAGGACAGGAGGGTCAGGGGAGACATGATAACGATATATAAAAAACTGCGTGGAATAGACAAGGTGGACAAAGACAGGATGTTCCAGGGAGGGGACACAGAAACAAGAGGCCACAATTGGAAGTTGAAGACACAAATGAGTCAGAGAGATAGTAGGAAGTATTTCTTCAGTCATAGAGTTGTAAGGCAGTGGAATAGCCTAGACAATGACGTAGTGGAGGCAGGAACCATACACAGTTTTAAGACGAGGTTTGATAAAGCTCATGGAGCGGGGAGAGAGAGAGAGGGCCCAGTAGCAACCGGTGAAGAGGCGGGGCCAGGAGCTAAGACTCGACCCCTGCAACCACAAATAGGTTAGTACACACACATTTTATATATATATATAATATATATATATATATATATATATATATAATATATATATATATATATATTTATATATATATATTGTGTGTGTGTGTGTGTGTTGTGTGTGTGTGTGTGTGTGTGCCGAATAGGCAGAACTTGCGATTTTGGCTTAAATAGCAACCCTCATCTTGCCATATAGGACAAGTGAAAATTTGTGTATGCAATAATTTCGCCAAAATCATTCTGAACCTAACGAAAAAAATAAATTTCACTGTTTGTTTAGTATTAAATTACTGTAAACAAATCTAAAATATATTTAGTTGGAATAGGCTAAAATAAATTGCGCTTGTTATAATAAGGTTAGGTAAGTTTTCCAAGTTCCTTTAGGTGCAAAATTATAAATTTTTTGCATCAACAATAATGAAAAAAATATATCTTTAAACGTATAAGAGAAAATTTTAGAAAGGACTTAATTTTAAATGAGTTCTTGCTAATTGACCAGTTTTACATATTCGGCACGACATATATATATATATATATATATATATATATATATATATATATATATATATATATATATATATATATATATATATATATATATATATATATATATATATATAAATAAAATCGCTTGTTGTCAAGATGTGTGTTTGGAGGCTTTTGTACCATTGTTTTATCGACCATTTTTTTTTTGTTTTGTGAATTAGGTGATGATGTCTACTAGTATTTCGAGTCTTGCTTATTCATGAGGAATGTTCTTCCTCACTGAGGTCGTTATTTTTTTTTGATGTTTTAGGAAATCAACGTGACCAACCAAGCTGGTACTTGCAGACCAGTCCCACGTTGCCACCCGGTTGATCAGTGGATCTTTTAATAAATACCCTAAACCACTGATATTCCGCCACATCAAAATGCTTTAGATCTTATTACGTCAGTTACAAATGTTAATTTGTCTCAAGTCCAATCTAGTTTCAACACAATATGCGCAAGTCACAGGTAATCTTCACAGTGCTTGGTAGTCATATCAATGGAGGTCATGTCACGCCTTGTGATGAGCCACAGTGACACCATTAACCTGCTGTCTTCTTGTTGACTGGTGATCATCGTCCTTGTTGCCTGCTCCCAGATCAGGGCTCTGATTGATGACATGATCACTAGTCAGACTTGATGCTAGCGGCATGCTCTCTGAAACAGGAACCCCAGTCCGGCTGATCAAGACCATACTCCATGAACTTATCTAGTTCCCTCTTGAAAACAGGGGTCTCTTGGTTTTAAGTCTTATTTAATAATGGGTTTGGTATTTATTACATGGTGAAATTATCAAAGTAAATCTAATGTTGGGCAGTGTGCCAAACAGTAAGCTGTTATGGGACGAAATTCATAAGGCATCTAGGTATGAAAATGTTGTGATAATGGGAGATTTTAACTTTAGACAAATTGATTGGAACAATATGACAGGAAATCTTGAGTCTAGTGACTTTCTTGATACGGTTCAGGATTGCTTTTTAGAACAGTTTGTGACAGAACTAACTAGAGGAAACAATCGGCTTGACTTGGTTCTTGCCAACAAAGATTCACTAATTAATAATTTTGAGGTTAATGATGAGCTTGGGGAAAGTGATCACAAATCTCTTGGTTTCAATATATCATGGAATTACCCAGATAACTGCAATCAAATCTCTGTCCCAGATTTTCGCTTGGCCGACTTCATGAGACTGAAAAATTACCTGGGTGGGCTAAATTGGGATGTCCTGACTATGGGTCAGGTAGGTGATCTTGGATGCCAATATGACATTTTTCAGAGCATAGTTCTAGCTGCCCAGACAACTTTTGTTCCGAGTAGGGAAATTAGATCTAACAAAAATGATCCCAAATGGATGAGCAATAGATTAAAACATCTCATTGGTCAAAAGAGAGGCATATATAGGTGCATCAATAGAGGGGATGGGCAGTTAAGAAATCAATATATTCAATTAAAGAGAGAGAAAAAGAAAGGAATAAGAAAAGCAAAAGGGATTCTGAGGCTAAGGTCGCAAGGGATTCAAAGACTAACCCAAAAGGGTTCTTTCAGGTATACAGAAGTAAGATTAGGGACAAGACTGGCCCACTTAAGAGTAACACTGGTCAGATCACTGACAGTGATAAGAATGTGTGTGAAATTCTAAATACCTACTTCCTCTCAGTTTTCACCCAGGAAAATACTAGCGATATTCCTGAAATAATAGATTATGTAGAACAGGATGATAATAAACTATGTACGATTGCGGTAACTAGTGACATGGTCCTTAGACAAATAGAGAAACTAAAACCTAACAAATCCCCAGGTCCTGATGAACTGTTTGCAAGGGTGTTAAAGGAATGTAAAGAGGAACTTAGCAAACCTTTGGCTAATCTTTCCAACATATCACTACAAACTGGCATAGTGCGTGATAAGTGGAAAATGGCAAATGTAATACCTATTTACAAGGCAGGTGACAGGTCCTTGGCTTCGAACTATAGACCAATAAGCCTTACCTCCATAGTGGGAAAATTTATGGAATCAATTGCCGAAGCAATTCGTAGCCATCTTGACAGGCACAGATTGATTAATGAATCTCAGCACGGTTTTACAAAGGGGCGTTCCTGTCTTACGAATTTACTAACTTTTTTCACTAAGGTGTTTGAGGAGGTAGATCATGGTAATGAATATGATAGTGTATATGGGCTTCTGTAAGGCTTTCGATAGAGTTCCACACCAGAGGCTATTGAGGAAACTTAAGGCACACGGAATAGGAGAAATTTTTTCCTGGGTAGAGGCATGGCTGGCAAATACAGCAGAGAATGCATAAATGGGGAGAAATCAGAATGGGGGCACGTCACAAGCGGTGTTCCTCAGGGGTCAGTGTTGGGCCCGTTGTTCACAATTTACATAAACGACATAGATGAGGGAATAAATAGCGACATAAGCAAATTTGCTGATGACACCAAAATAGGCCGTCTAATTCATTCTAATGAAGACATTAGAGCACTCCAGGATGATTTGAATAGACTGATGCAATGGTCGGAGAAGTGGCAGATGGAGTTTAATATTGACAAATGCAAAGTTCTAAATGTTGGGCAGTTAAATAACCATGCCACATATAAACTAAATAATGTAGATCTTAATACTACTGATTGCGAAAAGGATTTAGGAGTTCTGGTTAGCAGTAATCTAAAACCAAGACAGCAATGCATTAGTGTTCGCAATAAAGCTAACAGGATTTTTGGCTTCATATCTAGAAGTATAAATAATAGAAGTCCTCAGGTTGTTCTTCAACTCTCTATATCCTTGGTTAAGCCTCATTTAGACTATGCTGCTCAGTTCTGGTCACCGTATTACAGAATGGATGTAAAAGCTCTGGAAAACGTACAGAGGAGGATGACAAAGATGATCCCATGTATCAGAAATCTTCCCCATGAGAATAGACTGAGGACCTTAAATCTGCACTCTCTCGAAAGGCGTAGAATTAGGGGGGATATGATCGAGGTGTATAAATGGAAAACGGGAATAAATAAAGGGGATGTAAATAGCGTGCTGAAAATTTCCAGCCAAGACAGGACTCGCAGCAATGGTTTAAAGTTGGAAAAATTCAGATTCAGGAAGGATATAGGAAAGCACTGGTTTGATAATAGAGTTGTGGATGAGTGGAACAAACTCCCGAGTACAGTTATTCAGGCTAAAACGTTGTGTAGTTTTAAAAATAGGTTAGATAAATACATGAGTGGGTGTGGATGGGTGTGAATTGGACCTGACTAGCTTGTGCTGCTGGGTCTGGTGCAGTGCTCCATCCTTGAGTGGAGATGACCAGACTGGGTGGGTCATTGGGCTAATCTGGGGGGGGAGATCATTGGTCTAATATGGGGGGGACATGGACCTGCTCCGCATGGGTCAGTAGGCCTGTTGCAGTGTAGCATCTTGCCTAGAAGGGGAGTAGGAAATGAATGGTTGTCTAGGGCAATTGGTGTAAATTGCTGGCTAGACAGATACTGCAAGGAACTTGCAATCCCATTCATTGACAACTGGAACAACTTTTATGGCAAACATGATATGTATGCAAGGGATGGGGTACATCTCTCTGAGGCTGGGGTGGTAGCACTTGCAAACTCAATTAAGAAGGCCATTGGTGAAATGCCTGTGATTTTAAACTGATAGAAGATAGAGGTATGGGTGTGTGTGTGGGAAACAAGCAGGTTGCAACACTAGGGTTGGAATCAGTAAATGTATAAAAGGCATTCAGCATGAAGTTATAAATAAAGACAATAGATCAGGTCAGCAAACAAAGGGGGACAGCAAGGGACTAGCTCCCTTAAGGTTTACTATACTAATAGCAGGAGTGTAAGAAATAAGATAGATGAGCTAAGATTAATTGCAAGTGCAGGAAACATAGATATTATTGCTATAACAGAGACCTGGCTCAATCTGAAAGATAGAGAGATGCCCTCTGAATGTCACATACAAGGCTATAAATTATTCCACACTGACAGGGTCAACAGGAAGGGTGGTGGGTAGCGATGTATGTCAGAGACAATTTAAATTGTTGTGTTAGACAAGATATAAAAGTAGAAACGTCAGCTACTGAATCTGTTTGGTTACAGCTTCTCGAGGGCCGAGAAAAACTAATTTTGGGTGTGATTTACAGGGCCCCAAATCTTGAAAGGGAGTGCAGTAAACTTCTAAGGGACGAAATTCGTAAGGCATCTACATACGAAAATGTTGTGGTAATGGGAGATTTCAACTATAGACAGATTGACTGGAGCAATTTGACAGGAAATTTAGAGTCAGGTGACTTTCTTGATATGATCCAGGATTGTTTTTTAAAACAGTTTGTGACAGAGCCAACTAGAGGAAATAACCTCCTTGACTTGGTTCTTGCCAGTAGGGAAACACTAATTAATAATCTTGAGGTTAATGATGAGCTTGGGGAAAGTGATCACAAATCACTCAGTTTTAATATATCATGGAATTCCCCTAATAATGGCAATCAAGTCTCCGTCCCTGACTTTCGCTTGGCTGATTTCATAGGACTGAAAAATTACTTAGGTGGGCTGAACTGGAATGACCTGACTAAGGGTCAGGTAGGTGGTGATGGTTGCCGATATGATGCTTTCCAGGGCATAGTTCTAGCTGCTCAGTCAAATTATGTTCCAAATAGGGAAATCAGATCAAACAAAAATGATCCTAAATGGATGAACAATAGATTAAAATATCTGATTGGTCAAAAGAGAGCATATATAGGCAAATCAAAAGAGGAGAGGGGCAATTAAGAAATCGATATATTCAGTTAAAGAGAGAAATAAAAAAGGGAATTAGGAAAGCAAAAAGAGATTGAGGTTAAAGTTTAAAGAGAATCGAAGACTAACCCAAAAGGATTCTTTCAGGTATACAGAAGTAAGATCAGGGACAAGATAGGCCCACTCAAAAGTTCCTCGGGTCAGCTCACTGACAGTGATAAGGAAATGTGTAGAATTTTTAACACATACTTCCTCTCAGTTTTTACACAGGAGGATACCAGCGATATTCCAGTAATGATAAATTATGTAGAACAGGACGATAATAAACTGTGCACGATTAGGGTCACAAGTGACGTGGTCCTTAGGCAAATAGATAAATTAAAACCTAACAAATCCCCAGGCCCTGATGAACTGTATGCAAGGGTTCTAAAGGAATGTAAAGAGGAGCTTAGCACACCTTTGGCTTATCTTTTCAACATATCACTACAAACTGGCATGGTGCCAGGTAAGTGGAAAATGGCAAATGTGATAGGTCCTTAGCTTCGAACTATAGACCAATAAGCCTAACCTCCATAGTGGGAAAATTTATGGAATCAATAATTGCCGAGGCAGTTCGTAGCCACCTTGAAAACCATAAATTAATCAATGAATCTCAGCATGGTTTTACAAAGGGGCGTTCCTGCCTTACGAATTTATTAACTTTTTTCACTAAGGTATTTGAGGAGGTAGATCATGGTAATGAATATGATATTGTGTATATGGACTTCAGTAAGGCTTTTGACAGGGTCCCACATCAGAGACTATTGAGGAAAATTAAGGCACATGGAATAGGAGGAGAAATTTTTTCCTGGATAGAGGCATGGTTGACAAATAGGAAAGCAGAGAGTTTGCATAAATGGGGAGAAATCAGAGTGGGGAAGCGTCACGAGCGGTGTTCCACGGGGGTCAGTGTTGGGCCCCCTGCTGTTCACAATCTACATAAATGACATAGATGAGGGCATAAAGAGCGACATCGGCAAGTTTGCCGATGACACCAAAATAGGCCGTCGAATTCATTCTGACGAGGACATTAGAGCACTCCAGGAAGATTTGAATAGACTGAATGCAGTGGTCGGAGAAGTGACAGATGCAGTTTAATATAGACAAATGCAAAGTTCTAAATGTTGGACAGGACAATAACCATGCCACATATAAACTAAATAATGTAGATCTTAATATTACGGATTGCGAAAAAGATTTAGGAGTTCTGGTTAGTAGTAATCTGAAACCAAGACAACAGTGCATAAGTTTTTCGCAATAAAGCTAATAGAATCCTGGCTTCATATCAAGAAGCATAAAAAATAGGAGTCCTCAGGTTGTTCTTCAACTCTATACATCCTTGGTTAGGCCTCATTTAGATTATGCTGCACAGTTTTGGTCACCGTATTACAGAATGGATATAAATTCTCTGGAAAATGTACAAAGGAGGATGACAAAGTTGATCCCATGTATCAGAAACCTTCCCTATGAGGATAGACTAAGGGCCCTGAATCTGCACTCTCTAGAAAGACGTAGAATTAGGGGGATATGATTGAGGTGTATAAATGGAGACAGGGAAAAAATAAAGGGATGTAAATAGTGTGCTGGAACATCTAGCCTAGACAGGACTCGCAGCAATGGTTTTAAGTTGGAAAAATTCAGATTCAGGAAGGATATAGGAAAGTACTGGTTTGGTAATAGAGTTTTTGGATGAGTGGAACAAACTCCCAAGTACAGTTATAGAGGCCAGAACGTTGTGTAGCTTTAAAAATAGGTTGGATAAATACATGAGTGGATGTGGGTGGGTGTGAGTTGGACCTGATAGCTTGTGCTACCAGGTCGGTTGCTGTGTTCCTCCCTTAAGTCAATGTGACCTGACCTGACTACGTTGGGTGCATTGGCTTAAGCCGGTAGGAGACTTGGACCTGCCTCGCATGGGCCAGTAGGCCTTCTGCAGTGTTCCTTCGTTTTTATGTTCTTAAGGTTCGCATACGAGACATTGTTGGGCCGGGAAGAGTTTCATTAGTTCAGGAAGTGTGGTTGAGCTCACTTGTCCTTCCCAAGTGTTTTATCCACGCCAATATGAACGTAAACTGCCATCTCGTCTTTCTGTAAGTGTCACCTGGCTGGCTATGAGTCACATTCGTCAAGGACACCGAGCACTGCAACCCAGACTTCATTGCCTGGTTTCGTCAGGATAGTGACTATAATCATCAAATTTGAGACATTAAATATTAATTGTCAAAGAAACATTAAAGTTGCTTTGTTTTACTACAGCGGAACGCAAGTCGTGACACGTAATTACCTTGCGTCATTTCATCGTTTGTCACTCCAGAAGAGATGTGTTAATGAAAATACTGTAGTAAAATAATCGTGCACACCCAAATTATTCACCGTCCATGGATGAACTTCTGTCCTGGCATGACAGACAAATCTTATTTTTTATATTCGTTATTGAAGTATCTCTATTTACCAGTGTGTTTCTTAATAGTACTTATTTGATTTTGTCATTTCCAGTCCAGTGAGACTGGGACGCCGGGTAGATAAATCAGGGAACCATTAATTAACAGAACAGATAACACATCAGACTCAAATTCATCTTTCTCGAGTAGGCCTGGTAAAGTGAGAGGGCCTTTTGTGAGAGTTCTAGCTTAGTGGTCAAGGCATTGAACGAAAACGATTAAGATTATTCCGTGGCCAGAGAGGATGACCGTTTCCTCCCATTCATTTTCTCCTAATACAGTTACCACCAGTTGTGATGCAACAAGTGCACTAAAAGATAAATCATTGGGCTCGTACGAAGGGAATTAACAACAACCCCTTTATTATACTGTAGTGACTAATTTTAACAGGTATGCATTTTTTATTACTGATCTCATTATTACTATTCACCTACGTAGTCAAATGATTTCAAAGCTTTGTTCTGGTTTGCATTTGTTGAAGGTGAAAGCCTTCGACAAGTGCAACCACGGTGTAATAGCTCACAAAATGCGTGATAAAGGAATAAGCGGAAAAGTTGGTAGATAGATCTATAACTTCCTAACAAATAGAACACAAAGAGCAATAGTAAACAGAGTAAAGTCTGAGGCAGCTACGGTGAAAAGCTCTGTTCCACAAGGCACAGTACTCGCTCCCATCCTATTCCTCATCCTCATATCTGACATAGAGATGTAAGCCATAGCTCCGCGTCTTCCTTTGCGGGTGATACCCGGATTACCATGGTAGTGACCTCCATCGAAGACACTGCAAGACTACAAGCAGACATAAACCAAATCTTCAAATGGACCACTCAAAGCAGTATGAAGTTCAATGAAGATAAATTTCAAATACTCAGATACAGACAACTTTAGGAGATTAAAATTGTGTCAGGGTATACAGCAAATTCTAACCATACAATAGGGCTAAAAAGTAATATGAAGGACCTGGGAGTGATAATGTCAGAGGATCTCATCCTCAAAGACCACAACAATGTATCTACCGCATCTGCTAGAAAAACGATAGGATGGATAATGAGAACCTTCAAAACTAGGGACGCCAAGCCCATGATGATTCTCTTGAAATCGCGTGTTCTCTCTAGGCTGGAATACTGCTGTACACTAATTGCCCCTCTTCAAGGCTGGCGACATTGCAGACCTGGAGAGTGTACAAAGAACTTCCACGGCACACACAAGTACGATAAAGCACCTAAATTACTGGGAACGGTTGAGGTGATTTGGAATGCAGGTGAGAAAGAGACATAATATACACTTGAAAAATCATAGAGGGATTATTACCAAATTTTCACACGAAAATCGCTACCTGTGAAAGCAAGAGAGACTGCAGGAGATGCGACATTCCCCCAGTGAAAAGCAGGGGCGCCACGAGTACACTGAGAGACAACACAATAAGTGTCAGGGGCCCCAAGACTGTTCAACTGCCTCCCAGCATACATAAAGGGGATTACCAATAGACCCCTGGCTGTCTTTAAGAAGGCGATGGAGAGGCACCTGAAGTCAGTACCTGACAAGCCGGGCTGTGGTTCGTACGTCAGTGTGCGTGCGGCCAGCAGTGACAGCCTAGTTGATCAGACCTTGATCCTCCACGAGGCCTGGTCTCAGACCGGGCCGCGGGGGGGTTAACCCCCAAAACCCTCTCCAGGTATACCTATCTTGAGATGGTGTCAGGATCACCACGGGGGCACTGACCCTAAATTAAACCTGGTTGCAGCTTTCTCTCCCACATAACCAAATTACCCACCCTTTCGTATGACCTGGTCATTGAAGCGAGTACTGGGAAGTTTTAAGGCTGAGTTGGACAGATGCACAATTGGGAGTAATTGGACCTGCCTGGCATGGGCCAGAATGCATACTTAACACTGAACAATTTAAATATAAAATATCTTAGTCTCACAATTTTCTCGATTGTGTGTGTGTGTGTACGTACGTGTGTGTACTTCTTTTTGCTGCTGAAGACAATACTCGTGGTGAAATGTTTCCTTAATAAATTCCACAACTTTGCGTATATATCTTCCACATGTCGGTATCATTATACCTTGTACATCCATAAGACGAAGTTCTAATGGAGGACGGATGGTAAAAATCAACAAGAGTAAACCAAGCATAAGTTCTCACAAGGAGCTAGGTTAGGTCAAACTTTGTACCGAAACACTCGTGTTTCAGGGTTGAAATAGGATACAACATGCTAATTAGAGACGTTTCACCCTTTCTGTGTGGCATGTGCTAAACATGCTGAACGGTGATGTCTCAACATTTGAATGCACATAAAATGTGATGTTTCAAGTTGGAATGTGGCACATGATGTCCTCTGTGCCGGGAAGACGACTTCGCGGTGACCAACATGGAAGATGTGATGATCGTCAATATCTTGGTGTACGCCTGCGTGTTAATGTTAATAGTGTATATTACTTGCGCAGCTCTAGCACGCTAGTCGTGAAATCACTGACAATATAGATACACCGGAGCGTACACAACGGGTAATAGTATGTGCGCTCGTTCTCAACATACGAGGTGATCGTAAAAGAACCTGACAAGATTTGAAGGGAGAGACCCGGTAGAGCAGTGGTAGCATGTGTTCTTACCCACAACGTTTGTGCTGATGGTGAAGGAACCTGATAGGTTGTGCAAGGTGAAGGAAGGGACCTGGGGATACTCGCTACCTTTTGTGGGAGAAGACATGTACAGTTCAGGACATTGAAGTAAACGTCTCGCCGCGAGTTCCTTCAGGGCTGGAGAAGTCAATCGTGACGAAATGTTTTCTTTAATAATTGTCCTGAAATGTACATGAGTATGAGTATCTTTTTCCACATCTTGTCGTTATCACCATATTATTCACTTCCACGCTACCTGTAGTTGATTTTAGGGAGTCATCGTCCCCCCCCCCCGGGTGCCCAGTCCCAGACCAGGTGTCATGGTTGATGGGAATGATGAGTCAAGTTGGTGCTAGCAGAATGTAGTGCAATGTAGATACAACAGCTCTGCTGAGCAGAAACCGACTCAGGGTACTTGTCAAGTTTGCTCTTGACAGTTATATAATGTCTCGTTTATAAAATGTCATTTAAAGTGGTTCGATGAAATTTTAAATTAAAATACAAGAAAAAATATCTCAAATGAGTTGTGTAGAGTCCGTCTGACTACAATGATTATGCAGACATTGAGTTATTCATGAAAGTCATTTTTTAATGAAACTGGATATATCAGCAGTGTGTTGCAACTTAATTTTACATTATAGTTACACAGTGGGAACAAAAGCTGATTATGCTTTCCTATCATACTCCACCATACAAAATGGATTACATGCATAAAGTGATAAAAATTTTCAGCCTGAGCTGAGAATGCTGGCGTTAACTTTAATGTTCTTACCTAAAGCTGCAATACGGATAATGACGCATTCACTCTTGTTATTACAACCAAAACCAACCCTGCTCACTGTAGTACCATCCGTTAATTATTTTTATTTTATTATCACACTGGCCGATTCCCACCAAGGCAGGGTGGCCCGAAAAAGAAAAACTTTCACCATCATTCACTCCATCACTGTCTTGCCAGAAGGGTGCTTTACACTACAGTTTTTAAACTGCAACATTAACACCCCTCCTTCAGAGTGCAGGCACTGCACTTCCCATCTCCAGGACTCAAGTCCGTCCTGCCGGTTTCCCTGAACCCCTTCATAAATGTTACTTTGCTCACACTCCAACAGCACGTCAAGTATTAAAAACCATTTGTCTCCATTCACTCCTATCAAACATGCTCACGCATGCCTGCTGGAAGTCCAAGCCCCTCGCACACAAAACCTCCTTTACCCCCTCTCTCCAACCTTTCCTAGGCCGACCCCTACCCCGCCTTCCTTCCACTACAGACTGATAAACTCTTGAAGTCTTTCTGTTTCGCTCCATTCTCTCTATATGTCCGAACCACCTCAACAACCCTTCCTCAGCCCTCTGGACAACAGTTTTGGTAATCCCGCACCTCCTCCTAACTTCCAAACTATGAATTCTCTGCATTATATTCACACCACACATTGCCCTCAGACATGACATCTCCACTGCCTCCAGCCTTCTCCTCGCTGCAACATTCATCACCCATGCTTCACACCCATATAAGAGCGTTGGTTTAAAACTATGCTCTCATACATTCCCCTCTTTGCCTCCAAGGACAAAGTTCTTTGTCTCCACAGACTCCTAAGTGCCACCATCACTTTTTCCCTCATCAATTCTATGTTTCACCTCATCTTTCATAGACCCATCCGCTGACACTTCCACTCCCAAATATCTGAATACATTCTACCTCCTCCATACTCTCTCCCTCCAATCTGATATTCAATCTTTCATCACCTAATCTTTTTGTTATCCTCATAACCTTACTCTTTCCTGTATTCACCTTTAATTTTCTTCTTTTGCACACCCTACCAAATTCATCCACCAATCTCTGCAACTTCTCTTCAGAATCTCCCAAGAGCACAGTGTCATCAGCAAAGAGCAGCTGTGACAACTCCCACTTTGTGTGTGATTCTTTAACTTTTAACTCCACGCCTCTTGCCAAGACCCTCGCATTTACTTCTCTTACAACCCCATCTATAAATATATTAAACAACCACGGTGACATCACACATCCTTGTCTAAGGCCTACTTTTACTGGTAAGAAAATTCCCTCTTTCCTACATACTCTAACTTGAGCCTCACTATCCTCGTAAAAACTCTTCACTGCTTTCAGTAACCTACCTCCTACACCATACACTTGCAACATCTGCCACATTGCCCCCCTATCCACCCTGTCATACGCCTTTTCCAAATCCATAAATGCCACAAAGACCTCT
This sequence comes from Cherax quadricarinatus, assembly GCF_026875155.1. Classification (NCBI taxonomy): domain Eukaryota; kingdom Metazoa; phylum Arthropoda; class Malacostraca; order Decapoda; family Parastacidae; genus Cherax; species Cherax quadricarinatus. The sequence continues at coordinate 1,926,526 of NC_069401.1, forward strand.
TTAGCCTTATCTAAATACTGTTCACTTATATGTTTCACTGTAAACACCTGGTTCACACACCCCCTACCTTTCCTAAAGCCTCCTTGTTCATCTGCTATCTTATTCTCCGTCTTACTCTTAATTCTTTCAATAATAACTCTACCATACACTTTACCAGGTATACTCAGCAGACTTATCCCCCTATAATTTTTGCACTCCTCTTTTATCCCTTTGCCTTTATACAAAGGAACTATGCATGCTCTCTGCCAATCCCTAGGTACCTTACCCTCTCCCATACATTTATTAAATAATTGCACCAACCACTCCAAAACTATATCCCCACCTGCTTTTAACATTTCTATCTTTATCCCATCAATCCCGGCTGCCTTACCCCTTTTCATTTTACCTACTGCCTCACGAACTTCCCCACACTCACAACTGGCTCTTCCTCACTCCTACAAGATGTTATTCTCCTTGTCCTGTACACGAAATCACAGCTTCCCTATCTTCATCAACATTTAACAATTCCTCAAAATATTCCCTCCATCTTCCCAATACCTCTAACTCTCCATTTAATAATTCTCCTCTCCTATTTTTAACTGACAAATCCATTTGTTCTCTAGGCTTTCTTAACTTGTTAATCTCACTCCAAAACTTTTTCTTATTTTTCAACAAAATTTGTTGATAACATCTCACCCACTCTCTCATTTGCTCTCTTTTTACATTGCTTCACCACTCTCTTAACCTCTCTTTTTCTCCATATACTCTTCCCTCCTTGCATCACTTCTACTTTGTAAAAACTTCTCATATGCTAACTTTTTCTCCCTTACTACTCTCTTTACATCATCATTCCACCAATCGCTCCTCTTCCCTCCCGCACCCACTTTCCTGTAACCACAAACTTCTGCTGAACACTCTAACACTACATTTTTAAACTACCCCATACCTCTTCGACCCCATTGCCTATGCTCTCATTAGCCCATCTATCCTCCAATAGCTGTTTATATCTTACCCTAACTGCCTCCTCTTTTAGTTTTAAACCTTCACCTCTCTCTTCCCTGATACTTCTATTCTCCTTGTATCCCATCTACCTTTTACTCTCAGTGTAGCTACAACTAGAAAGTGATCTGTATATTCTGTGGCCCCTCTATAAACATGTACATCTGAAGTCTACTCAACAGCCTTTTATCTACCAATACATAATCCAACAAACTACTGTCATTTCGCCCTACATCATATCTTGTATACTTATTTATCCTCTTTTTCTTAAAATATGTATTACCTATAACTAAACCCCTTTCTATACAAAGTTCAATCAAAAGGCTCCCATTATCATTTACACCTGGCACCCCAAACTTACTACCCACACCCTCTCTAAAAGTTTCTCCTACTTTAGCATTCAGGTCCCCTACCACAATTACTCTCTCACTTGGTTCAAAGGCTCCTATACATTCACTTAACATCTCCCAAAATCTCTCTCTCTCCTCTGCATTTCTCTCTTCTCCAGGTGCATACACGCTTATTATGACCCACTTCTCGCATCCAACCTTTACTTTAATCCACATAATTCTTGAATTTACACATTCATATTCTCTTTTCTCCTTCCATAACTGATCATTCAACATTACTACTACCCCTTCCTTTGCTCTCTCTCAGATACTCCAGATTTAATCCCATTTATTTCCCCCCACTGAAACTCCCCTACCCCCTTCAGCTTTGTTTCGCTTAGGGCCAGGACATCCAACTTCTTTTCATTCATAACATCAGCAATCATCTGTTTCTTGTCATCCGCACTACATCCACGCACATTTAAGCATCCCAGTTTTATGAAGTTTTTCTTCTTTTCTTTTTTAGTAAATGTCTACAGGAGGAGGGGTTACTAGCCCATTGCTCCCGGCATTTTAGTCGCCTCATACGACACGCATGGCTTACGGAGGAAAGATTCTTTTCCACTTCCCCATGGACAATAGAAGAAATAAAGAAGAACAAGAGCTATTTAGAAAAAGGAGGAAACCTAGATGTATGTACATATATATGCATGTGCGTGTCTGTGAAGTGTAACCAAAGTGTAAGTAGGAGTAGCAAGATATCCCTGTTATCTAGCGTGCTTATGAGACAGAAAAAGAAAACAGCAATCCTACCATCATGCAAAACAGTTACAGGTTTCTGTTTCACAGTCATCTGGCAGGACGGTAGTACTTCCCTGGGTGGTTGCTGTCTACCAACCTACTACCTATACCATCCGTTAATATAAAATGTTTATTTGTAACGCTCACAACCGAATGAACCCAGGTTCGAGACGTATTAGCGAATCTTACATGAATCTTCCTATAATTGTTACCCTCATCCAGGTCAACTCATGGGCTATGATTAATGAATTTATGGAACAATTTTTCCTACACTATAAACACTAAGTAACCTCCTACAAAAGGTTGGCGTCGCTCAGGAAATTTTGATAAAAGAAATTGGCCTACATTCTTCATCCTTGGATCAAACCTGATTGCCTCCAATTCCCCCAGGCACTGATTCCTACGGATTCAGCGCTTCTCCCATAAATAGGATCAGGCTCTCTTAGCTGATGCGGGGCAACAGCATTGCTCTGTAAAATGAACTTGGGGGGGGGGGGGAATATTGTGGAAAAAGACACTTATGCACAGATCAGGATATTTATTAGAAGACATTTGGTACACTAAAATAGATTTCTTGTCGGTTTTTTAAGGCAATTATACAAGACCTCGTTTGTTACACAGGGAAGGATATAGATCATGGCAACAATCCATCAGTGACGTTGCTTCTAAGTTTCATTAATTAGTCATGAATTATGGTGTAACAAGAGGAATGCAGAGGTGAAGCAGTCCATGACAGCCAGTGTGTTCCATATATGTAGAAGTGAAACAGTCTAAGACAACCAGTGTGTTCCATATATGTAAAAGTGAAACAGTCTATGACAGCCAGTGTGTTCCATATATGTAGAAGTGAAACAGTCCATGACAACCAATTGTTCCATATATGTAGAGGTGAAGCAGTCCATAACAACCAGTGTGTTCCATATATGTAGAAGTGAAGCAGTCAGTAACAACCAGTGTGCTCCATATATGTAGAGGTGAAGCAGTCCATAACAACCAGTGTGTTCCATATATGTAGAGGTGAAGCAGTCCATAACAACCAGTGTGTTCCATATATGTAGAGGTGAAGCAGTCCATAACAACCAGTGTGTTCCATATATGTAGAGGTGAAGCAGTCAGTAAACACAGTGTGTTCCACTATGTATAGGTGAGCAGTCCATAAACATGTGTCCATATATGGTGAAGCATTCAGACAACAGTGTCTCAAATGTAGAGGTGAAGCAGTCCAGAACAACCAGTGTACTCCACATACGCATCCCTGGTCATTTATCACACGTACAGCTTGTTTCTCTGACCCACTTTTTTTTTTTTTTTTTAATCTTTGGTTGCTCACGTCAGATTTAATGTAGCTTCTCCCACGCTTTCCTCTCACGAGTGAAAACTTAGTGTGAGGGGTATGGTATTGTGCTCCGTGTAGGTGTGATGAATGGTTTGAAAAACCGACAAGTTGAAGATTGAGACACTTATGCAGCATATGGGAATCTTTATTCAGGAAACGTTTCGCCACACAGTGGCTTCATCAGTCCAATACAAAGAGGAAGGCGTAAGGAGAGGAGGAGAATGAGGTAATCAGTCCCTCAACCTGGAGTCGATGTGTTCAGTCCATCAATCTTGTAGAATGTACAGCATAGGGCCGTAGATGTCGCTTATATACTGTAGTGAGGTGACGTGAAGCAGATGGAGGCGGGGTCATAGTGGTACCATCCACTAGTCGAAGTAGGTCTTCGTCCAAAGGTTGAACAAGTGTTGAAGAATTCTTTGTAACAAGACCCCATGATGCTGCCGTGTCTGACAGTTGTGATGAATGGTTTGAAAAAAACCGACAAGTTGAAGATTGAGACACTTATGCAGCATATGGGAATCTTTATTCAGGAAACGTTTCGCCACACAGTGGCTTCATCAGTCCAATACAAAGAGGAAGGCGAGGAAGGAGGAGGAAATGAGTAATCAGTCCCTCAACTGGAGTCGATGTGTTCAGTCCATCAATCTTTTAGAATGTACAGCATAGGGCCGTAGATGTCGCTTTTAAACCTGTAGTGGGTGACGTGAAGCAGATGGAGGCGGGGTCATAGTGGTACCATCACATCGAAAGTAGGTCTCGTCCAAAGGTGAACAAGTGTTAGAATTCTTTGACAAGACCCCATAGCTGCCGTGTCTGACAGTGTGATGAATGGTTTGAAAAACCGACAAGTTGAAGATTGACACTTACGCATATGGGACTCTTTATTCAGAACGTTTCGCCACACAGTGCTATCAGTCCAATACAAAGGAAGGCGTAAGGGAGAATGAGGTAATCAGTCTCAACTGGAGTCGAGTGTTCAGTCCATCAATCTTTTAGGAATGACAGCATAGGCCTACGATGTCGGTTTTTCAAACCATTATCCAACTGTCAACACGGCGCTTCATGGGTCTTGTTAAAAGAACTCAACACTGTGTCACCTTTGGACGAAGACCTACTTCGACTAGTGATGGTACCACATGACCCCGCTCCATACTGTCTCACTCACTCACTAAGTATATGCGACATCTACGCCCTATGCTTGTACATTCTACAGAAGTGATGGACCGAACACATCGACCCAGGTTGAGGAGACTGATTACCTGCATCCCTCCTCTCCGACCCTTCCTCTTTGTATTGGACTGATGAAGCCACTGTGTAGGCGAAACGTTTCCTGAATAAAGATTCCAATGCTGCATAAGTGTCTCAATCGTAGCTCGTGTGTAATGTAAAGCTACCACCTCTGTTGTCGTGTAATTCACGTGTTTTCCAACCTCTCATCGCCATTAGAGCATAGGTCATAAACCAATTGCCCTCCTACTTTTGCATGCCGAATGGACCGAAATTTTAATTAATTTAATTACGGCGGTTAACAGTACATTATCCTATATCTGTATACCACAACGATAATTAAAAAATGGGTGGGTTACGTTTGGTATACAGGTTTTGTAAAATTTTGGTGCTATGGTAGATTGTGACGACAATATTAGGATATTAAATTAGGATGGTTTGCTTTGATAACGTTAAATTATCTTGATTGATATGCAAGATGAAACGACAATATAGGATATTAAATTAGGAGACGTTTCGTCACGAATGGACTTTTTGTCGGACTGAATCAACCAGGCTGTGATGGAAATGTGGAGCGGCGGGCCTCCAGCAACAACAGCCTAATTGACCAGGCTATCACTAGACGAGCCTGCCGCATGGCCGGGCTCCGGGAGTAGAAAGACTCTTGAAACTTATCAAAGGTATAGTGAAACGTTTCTAAATTAAAAGTACCTTGATTCTGCGCGTGCCTTGTTTAACACTTCTGGGTGGTCTTTTATGTACCCGAGTGTTGCCCTCGGTGGGCATATACCCGCCTGACGCAACGTCTCCTACACCTCCAGCCGTATTCCCGCAAGGAAGGTTCCTTGATGATAAGAAACTGTAGATCCAAGGAATTACACCTGACTTCCCTTTTCATGGATCGAACCTGATTGCCATTCCTGCAAGCACTGCATAACCCCTACGGGTTTAGTGATTCCCAAATAAATGTAATAGTAATCCAGCCTTGCTGCAAGGAAACCCTTGAAGCTGCTTTAGCTAATGAACCCATAGAATTCTTGATATCCTCATCGCCCTACTTAATTATCCCAACTCAGACTGCCAGGTTTCATTATCCTATATAAGAAACTCAACCTGCGTGATGGAATATGATAGGACAACAATTAACGTTTTCTCTCGTTATCAGAAAGAATGGAGTAGTCGAATGCTGCGGGTGTAATTATTTTTATTGAATACAATGAATATTCTTCTATTCACATCCCAAAAGCGAGAGTAGAAATCTCTACGGTTTCTAGTTCTTCAGTTGGTGCAACTGTGATGTGAAAGGAAGTTTAATACCAGGACAGGTGTGTCGGTGTGAAGACAGTGGTGTGTCAGTGAAGGAGATGGTGTGCGGATCACTGGCTTGATCTTAGCAGTAACACACTGTTGTCCTTTTGTCTCTGCTCAATAGTGCCCTTGTAGCGAGGCTTATTGAGATCCCTGTGGCGCCGGCTGGCTCTCCAGCATTGGGGTCGGAAGGAGGTGATAAGGTCCTCCGGCGCCCTCGTAATAAACGTTCACCTGTTGAATGCTCCTCAAATGTACTTTGAATCAACAGTATACTGCCTCCAGCACTTTATATAGCCACATCCATGACAATTGCTGGTGGTGGCTGCTGCGGCTGCTGGTGCTGTTGCTGGTACTGCTGTTGCTGCTGGTACTGTTGTTGTTGCTGCTGCTGCTGCTGCTGCTGCTGCTGGTACTGCTGCTGCTGGTACTGCTGCCGCTGCCGCCGCCGTGTGAGACTTGTGGTTACTTTGAGTCAGAGACCGTCTACATGGAGGGTATTCCGGGGATCAACGCCCCCGCGGCCCGGTCCACGACCAGGCCTCCCGGTGGATAAGGGCCTGATCAACGAGGTTGTTACTGCTGGCCGCACGTAGTCCAACGTACGAGCCATAATCCGGCTGATCTGGCACCGACTTTAGGTATCTGTCCAGCTCCCTCTTGAAGACAACCAGGGATCTACTGGTAATGCCCCTTATGGCTGGTGGGATGCTGTTGAACAGTCTTGGGCCCCGGACACTTATTGCCTTTTCTCTTAGTGTACCAGTGACGCCCCCTACTTTTCACTGGGGGTATGTTGCATCGCCTGCCAAGTCTTTTGCTTTCGGGGATTGATTTCTGTGTGCATATTAGGAACCAGTCCCTCCAGAATCTTCCAGGTGTAGACTATGATATAAATCTCTAAGTGATTTAAAAAGGATCATTACTGGCTTAGCATCTCTTGTCTTGAATGTTCTCATTATCCATCCTATTAGTTTCCTTGCAGATGTGATAGTGGCATTGTTGTGGTCCTTGAAGGTGAAGTCTTCGGACATTACCACACCCAGGTCCTTCACATTACTTTTCCGCTCTATTGTGTGATTAGAGTTTGTAGTATACTCAGTCCTAGTTATTATTTCCTCCAGTTTTCCATAACAGATTAGTTGGAATTTGTCTTCATTGAACATCGTATTGTTCTCTGTTGCCCATTGGAAAACTTAGTTTATATCTTCTTGGAGCTTTGTCGTGTCCTCAATGGATGACACTCGTGCAGATCCTAGTATCGTCTACAAAGGATGATAGTGCTATGGTTTACATCTCTGTCTGATATGAGAATGAGGAACAGGATAGGTGCGAGTACTGTGCCTTGTGGGACAGAGCTCTTCACTATGGCAGCATCCGATTTAACTCTGTTTACCACTACTCTTTGTGTTCGATTGGTTAGACAGTTGAAGATCCATCTGTCTACTTTGCCAGTTATCCCTTTAGCACGCATTTTGTGTTGTATTACTCCATGGTCGCACTTGTCAAAGGCTTTTGCAAAATCTGTGTATACTACGTCTGCATTATGTTTGTTTTCCAGTGTATCTAAGACCATATCATAGTGGTCCAGTAGTTGCGAGAGGCAGGAGCGACCTGCTCTGAAACCATGTTGCCCTGGGTTGTGCAATTTTTGGGAGTCCAAGTGGTTTGCTATCCTGCTTCTTAGTACTCTTTCAAAGATTTTTATATATGTTAAAGCTATTGGTCTATCGTTCTTAGCTACTGCTTTGCTGCTACATTTATGGAGTGGGGCTATATCTGTTGTTTTTAGTGACTGGAATCTCATCTGTGTCTAAGCTCCTTCATAGCATACTTAGGGCCCGTGAGAAGGGTGTCTTGCCGTTCTTATTGAACAGAGTTCCATGAGTCTGGGCCTGGGGCTGAATGCATGGGCATGTCGTCGATGGCTTTCTCAAAGTCTAGTGGAGTTAGGGTTATGTCAGATTTGGCATACATTAGCAGGGTTTTGAGGCTCATGAAATTTTTTTTTTGGATTGTCTATCTTTAGACTGATTAGTGGCTTGCTGAACACACAGTCATGTTGAGATTTCAGCATCTCACTCATTTCTTTGTTGTCATCTGTGTAGGATCCACTAGAAGTGGTTTTTGCCTTGTTTTTGGCATGTGAAAAGAAATATTTCAAATTTCTTTCAGTTTCATTAATCACTTTTAGCTTCTTTTGTCTCTCCTGGATCCTGTAACTAACTTTAGCTCAATGTTTTCCACTTCTTTGGTAATGGCTTCCTTCCGTGTATCAGATAATCTGGCATTCTTGAGGAGCTCAGTGATTCTTCGTCTTCTCCTGTAGAGGGAGCATCTCTCTATCTCCAGTTTACTACTACTATTTTTTCTTAGGGGAATATGCCTTGAACATACTTCAGCTACCAGGAGGTTGATCTTTTCTAGGCACTGGTTAGGGTTCATGTAATTTAAGATATCTTCCCAACATGTTTCATTTAGGGCATAGTTGATGTTCTTGCTGTTTAAGTTGAATTTGGTAAAGGTACCCTCATAGCTGTATGCATATTGCTGATCTGGACTCCTGTGCATGTAAGTCTGGACTTCGATTAGATTGTGATCAGAATTTGTTGTTTTTGATATTGTTATGTTTCATACTGGGTTCTCATTATTTGTGAAAATAAGGTCTAGTGTGTTCTCCAGTCTTGTTGGCTCCACTATGTGCTGACTTAGGGTGCGTTGTAGAAATTCAACAGCTCCTGTGTGTGTGTGTGTGTGTGTGTGTGTGTGTGACTTTTCATCTGAGCTGCCTCCAGGGATTACTTCTGCTACAACATTATTTGCTATATTCTTCCATTTTGTATGTCTTAGATTGAAGTCACCAAGCAGCAAGAAGTTTGGGGATGGAGTTGGAAGGTTTTCTAGACAGGAGTCAGTTTTTGATAGCTGTTCTTCGAACTGTTGGGAAGCTGCATCTGGTGGCTTATGTACAAGACAATGACTAAGTTTTGGTTCTCGATTTTTATTGTCAGAACTTCAACTACATCATTTGTGGTGTTAAGTATCTTTGTGCAAATGAGCGACTCTTTGACATACAGGCCAACCCCCCCCCCCCCTTGTTGCCTGTTCTTTCTGTCTCGTCTGAAAAGGTTGTATTCAAGCATCCATATTTCACAGTCAAAGTAATATTTTGCATGGGTCTCTGCGAAGTGCTGCAAACAGTGCATCTGACTCTCCTAGAGGTCCACTAATGAAAGGTATTTTGTTGTTGGTGGATGGCTTAAGGCCCTGTATATTAGCCAATAAAATGTGTTGCATGTTTGTTGGGGGGATTTCATTGTTGGCATCAGTAGTTGTGAGTCTGGAGAGGCCACTGGCTGTGCCTCCAGTCCAACAAGATTCCAAGGTGGTGGACTATTTTGGATTATTTCTTTCCATTGTCCTTCTTCGTTTCCTACTACTAAAAAATCACTTGGAGTGAAGTTGTCATAACTACTATAATTTGTTGTATGGGGTGTGTGCCTCCCGGTCCCTTTTAGGTGGTATGCGGGGCAATTGGTATTGTAACATTGTTTTTCAAGGACTGAAAAATGACATCTCAGGGTAGAAGAATTTGCATGAGGTAGAACGACACACCCCTTTAGACAGGAGGTCGTGTCATTTTTTGGGATGCTCAAAGTTACATACCCCATTCACTTTCCCTGATATTCCATGTTTACAGATGCCCCAAACATAGAATTTGCACCATTTTGTTTTTGGCTAGATGCAATTCGTACTGGTTTTATTCCTAATCTGTGCAGATCCTAAAACTGCACTACAGTCCTCCATAGCCAAACCAGAGACACCATCTGTTGTCATGATGCCACCATTTTCCCTGGAAGAGGACTCCTCTTCTACATCAGTACTAGAGGTTATGGCTGTGGTGGCTGTAGAAGAGTCTACCCCATAAGAGGACTCCTCTACTACATCTGTACTAGGGGCTATGACTGTGGTGGCTATAGAAGATTTTCACTATGGCTGGGGGCTGGGTCTGGGCCAGCCCTAGGGCTGGGGACTGAGCTAGCTGATTTTTTTTGTTTTTTTTTTTTTTTTCAGTGGGCATCTGCTTGTTTTTGGGTCACTTGTTGTAGACTGGGCATTGTGTGTGTTAAACTTTACTCCTCTCCTATCCTTCCATGCTCTATATATTCTGGGTAGACTATTCAATAGTTTCTCTCTTTTTTTTCATGCTTATTGTTTATTAACCTCCTGAGCGCTTTCCTGATATCTTTCCGTAGTTCCACATCCTTGTTGCAGATCCAGAAACACCTGTCTAGATAATGTTGTTTTTGGTTGCAGTGTTTATTATTGCACAGGTGGCATGATGTTTTGAAAAGCAAAGGTTGCATATAATTCTGGATTTTTCCCAAGAGCCTTTTCACATGTCCCACAGGTATACTGTACTGCCATCCTGCCTGTATCCTATTTACAACTGGGTACCACAAGAACCTGATTTTCACTTTACCTTTCTACTCTGCACTCAGGTGTGGTGTTATGAGGTCAATACATGGGTATGTGGGATGTAATTATTATGGAGACTTACTACACATTAAAAAACGTAACCGTATTGTAAGAATTCGTTAAGTCACACTACATCTCCAATGGATGAACTTTTATTCGCTTAACTGATCTGATAAGTCATTAGAAGGGAAAAGGGTGGGAAACTGATTAAAAGTATTCACCAGGGAAGCCTGGGTATTCTTCAGGGTAATTAGGTAATGAGTGGGGAAAGCCTCATTATTTCTAGTATGTCTTCCCCACCATTCTACACCCACTTAAGGAGTAGTGTAGTAAGAGGCAAAATATGAATATAAGAGGCAGGCTTTCAGGTAACTACATATTTGGTCATGTGTTCTTTTCTCTGATCAGCTAGGATGCTGCTGGAGCTTGCGCTTGGCAACCCGACGCAGGCATCACAACCTGATAAATCAACAATAGTCTGGGGAAGCTCGCTAGTTTCATGTTGAAGACAGGAATGTTGCTTGTAATTACCTTGTATGTAAATGGAAGTGTTTTTGGTGCTTTAAGTGATAAGAATAAAAGAAGTTCTCTACTTTAAATCTGCTGTTTATCCATCTTATATAAGACTGTTAATGTACAGCAGTATTTATCAGCGTTATTTGGTCCTTGTTTAACACTTCCCCCATAAATAAAATAATCATCTCATGAATAATAGTCAGTCATAATACTGTGTTTGGAAAAATTCACATCTTATCCAAAAATTTAGGTTTCCTCCCCAGTGCTGATGATTGAGAGGTTTGTGCCCAGAGTTAACAAACCTCTAATCTGAGAAGGGTTCTACTCTCCCAACAGGATGCTTTACAAAGATCCGGTCCATCTCTTTCGGCATAAATATTCGGAATATTTTTTCCCTTTCATAAAAATTTTTAGTGAATGTTGAGGGAGACCTGTACAAATATTGTAACACAAAAAATGGTACAAAAAAAAATTTTAGCTGACCATTTCTTGAATTGAACTATTAATTAGCCCTTTTATTGTGTAAGAACGATGAATATTTTTTCAAAGAGTGGAAAGGCATTCCAACAACGTCGTCTACAAGATGTAGATGGTTATATAAAGAGCCAATATTATATGTGGAATCTTGAGACGTCCTGTGTGATGGGACTCTACTCTAGCTTGCTAAGCATTACCAAAACGATTCAACGACACAAGTATTGGTCAAGAAGTTTTTGAGTCTTAGTATAGTAAAAGCCTTGCGTTCTTTTTTTCAATGCACCGGCCATATCCCACCGGCAGGTATAGACCAAAAGAAAAACCAAAAGTTTCTCTAACTTTAATAATGTATATCAGGAGAAAGGGCTACTTTCTAGCCCCCCTGGATGACACATCTCTTAACTGTTCTTGAGAAACAACCTCTGAGAGAAGATATGGGTTCTTTTCCACTCAAATTTCTTCATCTAGTCAGTTATCCTTAGGTGTATACACTTTGCTAACTGCTGCTCTTTAACACAGTAAGGTACGAACAGATGTCTTCTTTGAGGTGGCCAAAGCCGAGGATTTGGCAGATTGTACGTTCGACACCTAAGCCTTGAAATGCTGGTGCCCAATTTCTCATTGAATGCTTACACACACCAATATTCTCCTCTATTTCTTTTGTCTGGTTGCCCAAAAAACCCTTGTAAAGTCCCATGTTCGAGCTATAGGTTTTCAGGTGTTAGACTTTCCTTTAAAAATAAACCCTTAAAATCAAACATGTATAGAGTCCTAAAACCCAAAGGAACACCGAACAAATGATGGGCAGATGGACAGAAGTGCACAAAGTTTCCTCTCACCATGGCCAAGCCACGGCGACTGAGGAGTCAACTGTGGAGAGTGGTGGCAGGCCCTGATTCATGCTAACAGTTGCTACCCCAGCTATAATGCACTGATGAAAAAAGCCCTATGTATGGCAAGGCCTTTTGATTTTCGTCATGACATTATGCATAACGAGTTGTAATGCTTACTGTAAATTGTCCAAAAATTTTTCAGTGTTGGCTGGGCTGTGAAAGAACTAAAACCAGGTGATGGAAGAATTGACGAGCACAAGACACAAGTAACAACAATGTACACTCCACCACCCCTTCCATTTTATTCCAGGTAAGCTATTTAAGTTCATTTTAATTTTTTCATATTTTTAACTTTTATTTATTTTTTTATTTTTTTTAAAACTTTTTTTTTAATGGCTGTCATGCAGAACTGTCAGGATCCTTTGTCGTATAGTTTATACATCAATAAGCTCGGCTTAGTACCCATATGACGTGGGCTCTAAATTTTGTTGCGTAGATATGAAGAAATGGGTTCTGGGCAAGTGAAATGTGCACAGATGAAAAAAATTCAGACCCCCCCCCCCCCCCCACAGCCATTACAGTCTCTCCCTTGCTTACCAGTGTACTTGTTTACCGACGACTTTGGGACTTACGATGGGCTCTTGAACCAGTAGCAAACCTAAATAATGTATATGTAGAGCTGAGTTCCTCTATTCTGCTTATTACAATTTATAAAAAATAGTACTACTGGTTAAACATTTAAACAACAAACATTAAAACAATATCAAAGTTGGTTGACTAAAACCCACTACCATTAAATAAGTGTCTCCTTGCCTTTTTGCAATAATTCATTTTACTGATGTTTTAGGAACAGACACCGTCGTTATGTATCTTGCTAAATTGGTCACAGGAAATTTTTATTTTTAGTGATATTCCTGAGGACAGGTAAGGCACCCGATAATCCTCTGTCTGCTTTGTGGGTTTTTTAAATTAGTCTCTCTCGGTCACTTAATTGGATGCTATAACCCACTACCAGTCATTCCTGGTCATACGGATCCCCCCCCCCGCTTTATGGCATTTCAGTAATGCAGCGGTTTTTCAGTTACAAACCCATTCTTATTCTTCATCTTTCCCAGACTTAGTACAAATAATACAATAACGCCACTCACTTTAAGAGGATGAATATATTTTTAAGAATAAAGCAATGAATATTGTGAATAACATTTTTTAGGCCTAGCTCTATTGCTCTCACTAATTAATGATATGTACAAACATAATCAGTTTTTTTTTTTTTTTTTAAATAACCCCAGTAAGCCCGGAACCTGACCGGCTGCGGTTTATGCTGATGGTGTTTGTGGTAAAAAACGAGATTGATGGCCTGTAGATTATATTGATTTGTTTGAAGCGTGAAAGGCTTTTTCCAACAAACGCATCGCGAAAGATGTAGATGGGTATAAAAGGAAGCCAAGAATATGTGGGATCTTGACGTCGTTTTTTTGATTTATTAACTTGCAATAGCAATACCAAAGGATTCTACAAAAATATCTTTAAATTGTAAGAAGTTGCACTTAAATTAAAGCTCCAATTGTTTATGCAGAAATAAAACAAAAGCTTTTCCCTCTACATTATAATGTAGGGTTAAAATTTTATTTGTTTTCTTAAAAAAAAAACTTCTACACACTGACATATGTTAATTATAATTATGGAATATTCTGAAATTTTTCCAGTGTTGGTTCTGCCTGAAGATCAGAACTTGCAGATCGTTGAAGGAATTGACATGCACAGAAGTACCAGAAGAGTAAATATTCACTTAACTGTAGCATGTTATAAACCAAGATAGGCAGGCAGAGTTGACATGACAGTAAAAATCAAAGCCCAATGCCAGGCTAACATTCCAAGGTAAAATGAAAAGTTTGCTTTATTTCCTAGTGGGATATTAAATTGGGTTTAAAAAAGTGTCTTTAATACCATTTTTTTTCCTTTTATTGTGTGTTAACTTCTATCAAACCTCATAAATTTCCCTATAGGTTAAATCCAGCCTAGGCCTCAAAATCTGTGGTGTCTCGTGTCAAGGTGTATAATTTTGATGTCCAGAGCCCTTTCTTTTTTACTTTCTACACGTTCCTTGCATGCATATCCATTTCATAATAATGCTGTCTTAAAAGCCAATAAATTGGCACGGTATTGATTCTTTCTGCATTATTTAGGTCCTCCAGGACAGCAAAAGAGAAGTTGAAAACACAGCTGTTGCAACTCCTTCCTCTCACCTCTTCAAGGATGGGCTCCTTGGCGTGATGAAGAGGCTTTTGGTTTGAGGAAATGGGACGCTTTGTCTTGTTCCTCAGACCAAACCCATAATTGCCTCCCTCCCAATCCCCTCTCCCTCCCTCTCCCCTTTAACCATCCTTCCTATCCCTTTCTTTCCCCATCCTCTCACCTGTCTCCTTGCCTGTGTTCCAGCCTTTGGCCCTCCCATCAGGCATTCTAGTTTCTTTTCAGGTAGGGGGCAACGTGTACCTTAGAGTCCATTCTATCCATTGAGGTCCTTGGTGATGGTGTAGTTTTTTGCTGTTGAAATCTATATCTGTGGGATGACCGATCCCTCCTGGTCTCCCAGAGGGAGGCTTAGGGGTCTTTCCTTTCTTTCGGTCATGGGGTGTATCTTCACAGAGGTTTACCTGTCGGATTGTGAGATAGTGCCAAAGGAGTATGCCCTTGTGGCGGGTTTCCACTGCCTCTTTGTCCCTCAAGGTGGCTCGGTAGATGTGAGGTTTTAAACTATCCATGGATTGCTGGTTTACCTGGCATGAAGGGAAAGGTAAGGTATGGGTTCCATGCAGCATCTGCACTGCTTTGCTGTGCTAAGGTCCCTTCTTGAATGGTGGAGAGGGATTTACGCCTTTTCTTTCCTTGTAGGAAACACCCCAACCACGTTTCCTCCTCCCCTATTCTCCTCCCTTTTTTTTATCCCGAAAAAGGAAAACTTTTTCAGGCTTTCTGATGCAAGAGCACCAAACCCCCTCTTAGAAAGACCCTGCTCTATTATTGGACCTTTCTAATGCCTCTGGCCTCTTCAAGGGGGGCTCCTTGGCGTGGTGAAGAGGCTCTTTGGTCTGAGAATTAGCCCGTTCGTCTTTTCTTCTTCTCCTCAACCGAACCTAATTACCCTCCCCATTCTTCATCCCCCTCCTCTCCCTCTTCACCCCCTCCTCTCTCTCCTCCCCTATTTCCTCCCCTCCCCTATCCCATCCATCCTCCCCTTTTTCCATTCCCCCTCCTCCCCACGGACACCGGGTGGCCCTCCCTTTTGCCCTTCCTCTTTTTTGGCCTTTGGGATTTCTCCCACAGGCAAGCTAGTTTCCTAGTATGGGAAAGGACACCGGGGCCATCCCATTCCGTTAGGGTTCTTGGCAGTGGCAAGTTTGTGCCGTGGATTCTGGATTGCCTTGGGGATGTCCCGATCCCTCTTACTCTCTCCGATTTCCCCCACCCCCGGAGTAGCTTTGGGTGTACTTTTCTCTTTTCCGGGCCGACGGGTGTATCTCTGGTGCCACCTTTGGATCCAGGGGGTGGGGCCGGAGGAGGTATGCTTTGTGGCGGATATTCCGGCCGGCCGTCCCTCTTTTGTCCACATGCGAGGTAGCTCGGCAGATGTGAGGTTGCTATCCCGGGATTGCTGGTTTAACCACTTACATGGCATGAAGGGTAGGGTAAATGGCGACGGTTCCTGCTGCATCTGCGCTAAACTTATGGGTGTTGAGGACCTCTTTGGGCAAGGATTGGGAAGATTAACGGGCCCTTTCAATTCTTCCTGGGAACTATTCCTTCCTCCTCCCGCTCCCCCCCCCCCCCTTTTTTTAATTTTAATTCATTTTTTTTATTTTTATTTTTCTTTTTTTTCTTAAAAACAAAAAGCAAAGGAGTAACTTCACCATGGCAGGGCCCTAGTCCATGAACCCCCACTAACCCTACCTACCCTAAAACAACCTACCTACCCCCCGGGCCCACCACCACCACCCCCGGGGCCCCCTTCTTGATGTACGCACCCCATTCTGATCCTGCCTTGTTGTTTAGATTAGACCACTCGTCCGTTATCGGACACACCTGATGATGCCCCTGGTACCTCTTTTGCTGGTGCTGTTTCCTCAACCCCGCTTTCAGGTACCGGGGGCTTCGAACCGGACCTTTTCTCCTTCGATTTGTCTGAACTCTCCTTAACTTCTTCACGCTCCCTCAACCTTTGACTATGCTTCCGGCTTCTCCTTCTTTCCTCCCTCTAAAACGGTACGGCAATTTTCGAATTTGCCCGCCATTTCACAAAATCACCACACCCACGCCGGACCCAACTCTCCAACTCCGGTCCCTACTCACTCCTAAACGCCAAACGACAATCTCCTGATATGCACCTTCGTTACCTTCCCATATCTACTTTCAATCTACTCGGAAAAGACCGACACGTCAAAGAAGCACCTGCTATGTTCGTTTTACACGGAGTCCCTCTCTCCAACTCTCTCCAACGGCTACAGTTTTTTCGGAACCACAACAATGGACTAAATTCTTTTACTTAAGAACCGACTTCTCCTTCTGTCTCCTGCCTAACCTTTCTGACCATAAGTATTGGCAAAGCGCCTCCTCGTCATGTTGTGCAGAGATATTTCATTCAATCTCCTCACTCGACTGTACGCGCATCGGTCACTGTCGAATTGCTAAACCCAACTCATGATCTTTCCTTTCCTTCGAATATATATCGATACTACTAATATCACTATTGAAAAACATCTTTCCTTTCTTCTCAATTCATGTAGTGGTACTGGTCCCATTCAGGCATCTGATTCTGGCCCCATAACCATAGCCCCAACAGATTCCATCATGTGGCAGGGCAATGACAATTCTTGAACAGCTGGAACTCAGGATCTCCCAATCCTCAAAGTAAGACACTTAACGAAACTCCTTCCTTTCCCTGCCCGGGCGGTAGACGTTACCCTTGCAATGTAGCTTCGTTTAACTTTTGGACAGCCGTGAACCTCCCATCCTCGAGTTTTGTGTACCAGGACATAGTTTACAATTCGAAAGGTGATCCCTCCTACACCGTCAACAGTGTAGAAAAATGCTGGTGATTATGGCCATCGAGCGAAATAATGCAGATCTAATGCCGAATACGATCCTGCAAATATCGACCTCTCCCTCTTGCCTTATATTTCATGAGGCTCTCACCCATTGTACTCTCAACACCATTGTCAAGTCTACACTTAACGAGCGGGAAATATTCCGTACCACCTCAAAGAGGCAGAGAAGTCTCCCTTAAGCCATAGGCAGTTTCTCCATCTTCTCATCTCCACTTCTCTTCCGCCTCCAAGGGAGACTAGACGGCGGGGGGGGGGGGGTCAATACCTCGTGGTTTCCCTTATTCCCGTGTTCAAAACGTCCCCCCCACTCCCTGGTTCGCCATCTATCTGCAACCCACCTCTGTGTTTACCTCTCTCCCCATAGTCACTCCTGTAGCTAATTTCTTTTGCTGCCCGGCTCAGACGTCCCAACTGCAAACGACGTCTGATCTGCTTCTTAGTGTTCTCTCATCACACAGCCTCAGTTAGCGACGAGATGCTCGTATGACACCTCCTCTACCAATTGTCCCTCTACTTCTCAAAGTCAAAAAAAAAAGTCCGTTAACACCTCCTACCCCTCCTTTCCCCCCACCACCTCATTTTTCCCTACCCGTGTGGCCCCGGTGGTCTGGTGGCTATAAAACTTCTTTCCCCCAACTACTCCTTCCCAACTCAACTCCCGCTTCATCACACAAGACGGAGGGCCCGGGTTTCGATTACCCCGGCGGGGTTGAAATTTCCCGACACGTTTCCTTACACTATTTGACCTGTTCACCCTAGCAGCAAAAAGGTACCCTGGGTGTTAGTCCGAACTGGTGTGGGTCGCATCCTGGGGGACAAGATTAAGGACGCCCCAATGGAAATAAGTTAGTCCTCGATGTGACGCAGGCGTGACATTCCTTGGGTATCCTCCCATCCTGGGTGGCTAACCTCTACGGGGTTTAAAAATCCGAACGAAATCTAATCTTATCTTCCCTGTCTCTGTACCCTGGTTTCTCCTCCCCTCTCTCCTTCCCCCTGCTCACTGGCTCTGTTTACAAGTGTAGAGGTTCACCCTCCTTGTACTGTAATGACCTTCCTACCCCTGTTCCCATCCCAAGTTTCTGTCTTCTCTTCTTGCCACTTCTGCCACCTCCCGGTTTCTGCTCCTTCGTTCCCCTCCTGTCCACGCTTCTTCTCCAGTTTTCCACATACACTCACATACATACACACACATACACTGACATCCATACCACACCACAAACAACTACATCCATGACACACACATACACACAATGACACACACACACATACGTCGATACATACTCACACATACACATACATAACACAACACATACACATAAACATACATCACACATACACATACATACACACGACATACACATACATACACTAACCAACAGCCATACCATACACACACCATACACGATACATATCACAGCACATACACATACCCTACACTATACCTCCACACACATACACATACATACCACACAATACACAGTACATTACGACACACACAAATACATAACATACATACATACACAAACATGACCACGCGACATACATACCCAACATACACTCACAACATACATACATACACGCACACCGAATACACTACATACATACATACCACACATACCACACTACATACATACACACATACACACATACATACACTGACACACAATACACACATACATACACTCACACATCCAACACATACATACCATACTCAACATCACACCAAACTTTAGCGAAAACCTACACACATACATAACACCATACACACATACCCATACAAACACCACATACTACTAACATACACGGTGACCATACATACCCCGATCACATACACAAACATACACGACATTACACGATACTATACACTCACAGTCATACATACACACACACACATACGACACACCACACACACACACACATACACGACCACATACACGACATACACATACGATACACGGTTGACACACACATACACACACATACATACACACGAGCACACACGATACACACACATACATACACACACCATACACAATACATACACATACATACTACACACATACACAATTACTATACACAGTACAAAACAGCATACATACACACACATACACCATACATACACACACATGACACATACCATACACATACATCCCACTCCACATACCCGACACTACACATACACACACACACATACATCATACATACACCCACAATAACACATACAAACACACACCACAACCACACACATACACATACAGTACACGACACGAGACACATACATACACACACTTACACATACATACACAGCACACATGTACATACACACCACAGACACGATACATATACACACATACATACACGATACATACACCCATGACATTCACACAAACCTCATACACATACATACACCACACACATACATCCAACACATACCCATACATACCACATACCGACACACACATACAACACAGACACCAAACCACATACACACTCGACATACACACACACAGTACCCACACACACATACACTACACATACATACGCACACACACATACACACAACCGACGATACACACACATACATACACATCACCACATACGACAACACATACATACACACCACATACACATACTAATACACACCCATACACCTTACATACACTGAACAATTACATTACACATACATGACACACACATACACATAAATACACACACTGATTACACTATCATACACACACTATAACCACCGATACCATACACGACACAGTAAAGCCTACATACACATCATACACATAACATACACACACACACACATAACCATACACGACACATCACACATATAATACACATACAGACACTACACACAACACATACATTACACAATACACATAGCATACACATACCTACCAAACACATACACATACCTATCACACACAGACACGCATACATACAACGGACACATACGCCATACATACACACATAGCTACACATACATACATACAACACACATACACCATACAATACTCCACGACATACACATACATACACACACATACACATACAACACACATACACCATACGATACACCCACCACTACATAGAACATATACACAACGACAACATACACACACAGACCCCTATACACATACATACACACCACTATACCGACACATACACATACATACACCACACACTTACGACACACATCCATACACACACATACACACACTAGTACATACACGACACTATACACCACATACATACACGACACATACACACACATACATACACCACATACATACGCATACATACACGACACGATAACACACCATTAACACATACCTACACACACATACCTCACATACGACATACTACACACACATAACACCACATACACATAATACACACACGATACACACATACACATACATACACCACCCATACCACACATACACATACCATACACGCAGCACAAACACCACATACACCTACATACACGACGACATAGCACACATACACGATACCGCTACACACACCATACACACCATACACATACAATACAACACACATACACACACATACTACACATATCACATACATAACACCAACATACACATGACATACACACACACATACACAACTTACACATACACACACACACACATACACATAACATACACGACACATACACTACATACACATACATACACATACCACATACACAATACCACACATACACATACATAACACACACATAGCACACGACATACACCATACATACACACACAATACACGGATACATACATACAGCATACATACACACACACGCACACATACATACACCCACATACACATATCATACGACACACATACACATACCATACACGACACATTATCACACATTACACATACACATACACGCCCTACATATACACACAACACCACGACACATGACACATACACACATCCACAATACATACACACACATACACGTCACACAAACAACAATACATCACAACACATACACGGGGATACATACACGTCCTTGAAATACGGATACATACACACCATACACATACATACACACACATACATACACACTACATAGCCACAACATACACAATACAACACACACATACTCAACATACACATACACATATCAGCTACACAATACACGATACATACACACACACACATACATACAAACACATACACATACATTACATACACATACACGATACATACCATACAGCTATAGCACGATACATACACACACCGATACACATTACGATACACTGATGACGATACACGATCAGCATTACACACATACGCTACATTACACACACATAACACGACATACATACACACACATACACACATACTACACACCACAGACACACATGACAACGCCACATCATACACTAATACATACACAGACAACATACCACAGACACATAACTGATACACACACAAACAAACCCACATACATACCCCACAACATTACATTACACACACATACATACATACATACACACACCATACACAACATACACATAACATACACACACATACATACACATACAGACACATACATACCCACAGACTCATACCTGACACACATACACATACATACACACATAACATACACACATACACATACATACACACATACATATACATATCACCACATCGACCATAACATACACACATCACACACATACACGACATACATACACTACCCTACACAAACACCATCCCCTATCTAATACCCCCGCCCCCCATAACAGAAAAACCCCAAGTATGACGGCAAGCATAGACCAAAAAACATAACCCCCCTCAATCCCCATCCACGCAAACCGTACCCTACAATCACCAATCAACATAACACCCCTTAGGCTCACTAACCTACCCCCTACAAGTATCCCACATAACAAATCGACAACCACACCGCCTCAGGTGAATATCTATCAATTAACTACTAGATCATGTTTATTTCATATTACCTCCATGGGGAAGGTGGAACAGAATTCTTTCTCTGTAAGCCCTCGAGATTTAAAGAGGGGCGGTCTAAAAATGCCGGGAGCACAAGGTGCTAGAACCCCCTTCACCTGTATATATTACAAAATGTAAAGGAGAAAACTTTAATTTTTCGTTTTGGGCCATCATCCCGCCTCGGGTGGGATAACCAGCCTGTGAGTGAAAGAAAGATTATATAATGAATGAATATAAGTATAAATACTAATGTTATATATGTAATTTATAAATGTTATATGATATATGTCAAATATAAAATATTTATAAATGAATAAGTATATTTAAATACATGACTATTATTATAAATAATATCATATATATATATATATAAAAAATAAAATTTAACAATAAATAGTATATATATAAAAGTATATATAGTAATATATGTAAATGTATATATACTATGAAAATGATATATATTAATTCTGATATGAATATATATAAGGAATATAAGAATAAAGTATATATAAGTAGAAGTAAGAATATGAATAAAACATATAAGAATATATGAATATGTATAAAAAAAAATGTATATATTAAATATAGTAAGAAAAATAAGAATATGAATATATAAATATATAAAAATAATATATGTATATATATATATGTATATATGTAAAAATGTAACACACACCTTACACGACATACACACATACACACACACACAGACACACATACACATACACGACAGCACACATCACACGACAGACACACATACACACACACACATACACACATACAGCATACACACACACATACACCACATACCACAGTACACACATACGCATACACACACACATACACATACACACATAACACACATACACATACCACACACCATCTACTCATTACACATTCACTACATACACACCAACACACACACCTACACACATACGACATACCACACACACATACACTTGACATACACAATAACACAAACATACACACATACACAATACACACACACATACACACATAACACTATACACACACACATACACAACACATACACATACACACACAACATACACCCCGCACCATACCACATACATCGTACACACAATAACAGCACATACGACACACACGATCATACACACGACATACACCAACACACATACTACACATTACACATACACACACTACCTACACAACAAATACACGATACACACACCTCGATACACATACACTCACACCTACAACATACCGACATACACACACACATAACACGACATACACATACACACACACATACTAAAACATAAACATTACGCTACGTACACAACACACATACAGCCTACCACACACTCATGACACACATACACATACACACACAACAATCACACACATACACACACACAGACACACACAAATACACACACACGTAACACACATACCCCATACACGGGCACATCACACAGATACGACTGCATACACAGACACCACACACATACACATGACACACACACATACACACATACACTACCACACACTACATACGACACATACACTCTGACACACCCACACATACACACGATACACACATACCACACATAACACACACACATACACACATACACTCACGTACATAACACAACAACACACAACCACGCCACACATACACACATACACCATAACACACACCAATACACACATACACATACACACACACATACAACATCCACACACACATACACCATACACATACCACAACACACATACACACATACAC
This sequence comes from Cherax quadricarinatus, assembly GCF_026875155.1. Classification (NCBI taxonomy): domain Eukaryota; kingdom Metazoa; phylum Arthropoda; class Malacostraca; order Decapoda; family Parastacidae; genus Cherax; species Cherax quadricarinatus. The sequence goes on from NC_069401.1 coordinate 1,950,684, forward strand.
ATACACACACACATACACCAATTACACGATACGACACTGGGTTGTTTACACATACCGACACCATACACATACACGATACACACATACACGACATACACATACCAAACTCACATACACTGATACGACACACACATACGACGCACCACACACACGATACACACATACCACACACACATACACGCACATAAACACATACACCATACACACACCACATAACACCCAATACATACCATACACACACACATACGACACACTGACATACACGCTAACACACACCAACGACGATAATACATGACCCCTACCCAGACAAACATCTACTCAAACAAACCAAAAATTGATACATAACCTCATCCACGAAAAACCCACCAACAAGCCCCCAGTAACCCACAGCAACTACCCCCCACCCCATGCTCACCCCATCCCCCATGAACGTCCAAGAATACTCCACCCCAGTATCAAGGAACCAGCCTTGAGGTCTGCCGCGTTAGTGGAAATTTGCTCGCTGAAAGAAGCACAAAAAATCTAACCCATCTACTGCTCGTATTGGAAAAAATTCGCACGTGGACACAGCTCCAAGTAAGTTTCCACTGTATATTATATACTAAAATGAGTAGGACTCTCCTGAAAAATGTATAGAATTATTGTAGAGGCTGGTGATCATAACCCTATTTTTTTTCCATTTCATTATACAGGTCTCTCCCTCAACATTCGCGAAGGGTTAGGGGATCAATAGCCTCACAATGTTGAAAAACCGTGAATGTTTGGTGCTGCACCCAATATATCTTTGTAATGGGAAATATATTACAATACTGCTTCCTTAACTTGTTGAACCATGAATAAATCATAAAATAACATGAAACGTCGTAAATTGTGTAAATATATACATGTTTAGTGCTTTAATATCGCATGTTTTTTAAAAACCCTTTGAGGGTCCGTCCCGTAATCTATGGCTTTTTAACCATTCAGGTCCAAACCGTGAGATCTACGTCATGTAGCGTCAGCTCACTGATAAACTGTGAGTGGTACATTTGGGCCTGATATGAGAATACATCCTGTGGTAGTGTGCAACCAATAAAACAGATTTCACTGCAGCAAACTGTGTATACATGAGAGAGAAAAAAATGAAATCATGAATTTCGTATTAAACAGAAACTCTTTGGCAGTGTTTTTTTTCGTATGTTTTTTATAGATTGTATTTGCGATTTCTTGGTTCTCATTTGATAGAATGTAAGTACATATTACAGAAATAGAGATGATTTTGATTGGTTTAAGTTAGCACAGGAAATGGCATGAAAACTGAGCTCAAAGTAGCAGAAATGTTTTAAATTTTTCCGATATTCAAGAGTAAACAAACGACCTCAGCTCACACGTCTAATTAACACACCAGCTTGTGGGTCAATATTATATATTTCACAAATATGGTGATATATTATACAATTATTACATAATGCATAACAGTAAAATCTTCTACTTTTTTGGTGTGATAAAAATTCATTATAGTGGGTGAATAAAAAATCAAAATGGAATTTAATTTTAAAGCCTCAAAAACATAACTAATGAAAGAGGAAATGTTAGTTTAGAGTAAGTGCCAGGAATGCCTACATTGTTCATTCTGGACCCTATTTTGAAATTGGAATATTTTGAACTATGATGTTAAAAAATTGGCCAAATTAAAAACAATTTCCTATCACTTTATTTTGTAGTTGGAAACAGTTGACTTGGCCATTTCGTTTGTGCTCAAATCGATAGAACAGAAGAAATACTAGTAAATAGCTAAGAATCTTGGTTGATTGGGAATAATGTAATTGGCCTAAAATGGGAGTCAAAGTCGGCAAAATAGAAATACGCCGATGTCGTAAATATCGCTTGACACAACAAAATTCGCGAGAACATAAATTTCGTCAATTTTCCACCAAATTCTACTTTTTGTTTTATTACTCACAAAAAGATTCACTAAATTCATCTACTAAACATATCTCAACATTTCATAAGAAAAAATAACAAATTTTTTTTTTTTTGAAAATTCTTTGGACACTGTGCGTGAGCCTCCCAGATTTGGGCCTTGGACCCTGAAAGGGTTAATATTAGTTATTAGTTATTTATTAGTTATTAATTATTATTATGTTTATTATTAGTTATTATTATAGTTAAATTTTTAGTTATTATTATTTAGTTATTATTATTATTATGTTTATTAGTTATGTTATTAAGTATTGTTTTATTAGTTATTGTTATAAAGTTATGATTAGTTATTTATTGTTAAATAGTTATTGTTATTAGTTATTGTTTATTAGTTAATGTTAAAAGTTTAATTGATATAGTTTAGGTGGAATAAAACTAACAATACAACTAACAACGAACCGAATAACAACTAATAACAACAACAACAAACAATAACAAACTAACAATAACAACTAGACATACAACTACAATAACAAATAACAACTAACCAATAAACAACTGAAAACAATAACAACTACGAATAACAACTAACAACTATACAATAACAACTAAACATATAACAACTAGAACAATAACAACTAAACAATAACAACTAACAATAACAACTAACAATAACAATCAAAAATAACAACTAAAAAATGAACATCTAACAATGAACAACTAAAACAATAACAACTAACAATGAACAACAACAATACAAATAACAATAAACAACTAACAATATACTAATAACAATAACAACCTAATCAAATAACAACTAAGACAAAAAACAATACTAAACAATAACAATAATAACAACTAACAACTAAAACAAACAAACAATAACAACTAACAATAACAACTTAACAATAACACTAACAATAACAACAAACAATTAAACAACTAAACAATAACAACTAACAATAACAACTAACAATAACAACAAAAACAGATAACAAACAACAATAGACAACAACAATAACATACGAAACAATAAACAACTAAACAATAACACATCTAACAATAACGACTAACAATAACAACTAACAATAAATCAAACCTAACGAATTAACAACTAGACAATAACAACTAACAATAACAACTAACCCATAACACAACAATTAACAAGCTAAACAAATAACAACTAACAAAACAACAACCAAAAACAACCCACAACCAAACAACAACTTAACAACAACTAAACAATATAAACAACAACCGTAACAAACAACAACTAACAAACAACAACTGACAAACAACAACTAACAAACAACCAACTAACAAACAACAACTAAACAAAACAGCAACTAACAATAAAACGAGACTAACAAACAACAACCATACTCCTCCCATAAATCCACAAAATCCTATAAACCGGCTACACCCCCATACCCTTACCACCACCCAAACCACCACGCCCAACCCCACACCGACCATCCTTGTGTAAAACCCCCAACAAAACAAAAACATAACTAAACCACCACTTCCCACCATCCCCCCCCAACCCCCGAGCCCCCCACCCTAAGGATGACGGGCTGGCAGCCAGTAGTCCGTGGGAGGGATGGTAGGGAATTATTGCCTCGCAGGTTGCGGGAAACTAAAAAATGATAGTGCGGCAGTAATTTGGTGGCTGGGAAATCCGCGTAATGTGAGAATCCCGTTGAAAGTTGAAAACGTGAATGTTGAGGGAGACCTGTACAAATATTGTAACACAAAAAATGGTACAAAAAAAAATTTTAGCTGACCATTTCTTGAATTGAACTATTAATTAGCCCTTTTATTGTGTAAGAACGATGAATATTTTTTCAAAGAGTGGAAAGGCATTCCAACAACGTCGTCTACAAGATGTAGATGGTTATATAAAGAGCCAATATTATATGTGGAATCTTGAGACGTCCTGTGTGATGGGACTCTACTCTAGCTTGCTAAGCATTACCAAAACGATTCAACGACACAAGTATTGGTCAAGAAGTTTTTGAGTCTTAGTATAGTAAAAGCCTTGCGTTCTTTTTTTCAATGCACCGGCCATATCCCACCGGCAGGTATAGACCAAAAGAAAAACCAAAAGTTTCTCTAACTTTAATAATGTATATCAGGAGAAAGGGCTACTTTCTAGCCCCCCTGGATGACACATCTCTTAACTGTTCTTGAGAAACAACCTCTGAGAGAAGATATGGGTTCTTTTCCACTCAAATTTCTTCATCTAGTCAGTTATCCTTAGGTGTATACACTTTGCTAACTGCTGCTCTTTAACACAGTAAGGTACGAACAGATGTCTTCTTTGAGGTGGCCAAAGCCGAGGATTTGGCAGATTGTACGTTCGACACCTAAGCCTTGAAATGCTGGTGCCCAATTTCTCATTGAATGCTTACACACACCAATATTCTCCTCTATTTCTTTTGTCTGGTTGCCCAAAAAACCCTTGTAAAGTCCCATGTTCGAGCTATAGGTTTTCAGGTGTTAGACTTTCCTTTAAAAATAAACCCTTAAAATCAAACATGTATAGAGTCCTAAAACCCAAAGGAACACCGAACAAATGATGGGCAGATGGACAGAAGTGCACAAAGTTTCCTCTCACCATGGCCAAGCCACGGCGACTGAGGAGTCAACTGTGGAGAGTGGTGGCAGGCCCTGATTCATGCTAACAGTTGCTACCCCAGCTATAATGCACTGATGAAAAAAGCCCTATGTATGGCAAGGCCTTTTGATTTTCGTCATGACATTATGCATAACGAGTTGTAATGCTTACTGTAAATTGTCCAAAAATTTTTCAGTGTTGGCTGGGCTGTGAAAGAACTAAAACCAGGTGATGGAAGAATTGACGAGCACAAGACACAAGTAACAACAATGTACACTCCACCACCCCTTCCATTTTATTCCAGGTAAGCTATTTAAGTTCATTTTAATTTTTTCATATTTTTAACTTTTATTTATTTTTTTATTTTTTTTAAAACTTTTTTTTTAATGGCTGTCATGCAGAACTGTCAGGATCCTTTGTCGTATAGTTTATACATCAATAAGCTCGGCTTAGTACCCATATGACGTGGGCTCTAAATTTTGTTGCGTAGATATGAAGAAATGGGTTCTGGGCAAGTGAAATGTGCACAGATGAAAAAAATTCAGACCCCCCCCCCCCCCCCACAGCCATTACAGTCTCTCCCTTGCTTACCAGTGTACTTGTTTACCGACGACTTTGGGACTTACGATGGGCTCTTGAACCAGTAGCAAACCTAAATAATGTATATGTAGAGCTGAGTTCCTCTATTCTGCTTATTACAATTTATAAAAAATAGTACTACTGGTTAAACATTTAAACAACAAACATTAAAACAATATCAAAGTTGGTTGACTAAAACCCACTACCATTAAATAAGTGTCTCCTTGCCTTTTTGCAATAATTCATTTTACTGATGTTTTAGGAACAGACACCGTCGTTATGTATCTTGCTAAATTGGTCACAGGAAATTTTTATTTTTAGTGATATTCCTGAGGACAGGTAAGGCACCCGATAATCCTCTGTCTGCTTTGTGGGTTTTTTAAATTAGTCTCTCTCGGTCACTTAATTGGATGCTATAACCCACTACCAGTCATTCCTGGTCATACGGATCCCCCCCCCCGCTTTATGGCATTTCAGTAATGCAGCGGTTTTTCAGTTACAAACCCATTCTTATTCTTCATCTTTCCCAGACTTAGTACAAATAATACAATAACGCCACTCACTTTAAGAGGATGAATATATTTTTAAGAATAAAGCAATGAATATTGTGAATAACATTTTTTAGGCCTAGCTCTATTGCTCTCACTAATTAATGATATGTACAAACATAATCAGTTTTTTTTTTTTTTTTTAAATAACCCCAGTAAGCCCGGAACCTGACCGGCTGCGGTTTATGCTGATGGTGTTTGTGGTAAAAAACGAGATTGATGGCCTGTAGATTATATTGATTTGTTTGAAGCGTGAAAGGCTTTTTCCAACAAACGCATCGCGAAAGATGTAGATGGGTATAAAAGGAAGCCAAGAATATGTGGGATCTTGACGTCGTTTTTTTGATTTATTAACTTGCAATAGCAATACCAAAGGATTCTACAAAAATATCTTTAAATTGTAAGAAGTTGCACTTAAATTAAAGCTCCAATTGTTTATGCAGAAATAAAACAAAAGCTTTTCCCTCTACATTATAATGTAGGGTTAAAATTTTATTTGTTTTCTTAAAAAAAAAACTTCTACACACTGACATATGTTAATTATAATTATGGAATATTCTGAAATTTTTCCAGTGTTGGTTCTGCCTGAAGATCAGAACTTGCAGATCGTTGAAGGAATTGACATGCACAGAAGTACCAGAAGAGTAAATATTCACTTAACTGTAGCATGTTATAAACCAAGATAGGCAGGCAGAGTTGACATGACAGTAAAAATCAAAGCCCAATGCCAGGCTAACATTCCAAGGTAAAATGAAAAGTTTGCTTTATTTCCTAGTGGGATATTAAATTGGGTTTAAAAAAGTGTCTTTAATACCATTTTTTTTCCTTTTATTGTGTGTTAACTTCTATCAAACCTCATAAATTTCCCTATAGGTTAAATCCAGCCTAGGCCTCAAAATCTGTGGTGTCTCGTGTCAAGGTGTATAATTTTGATGTCCAGAGCCCTTTCTTTTTTACTTTCTACACGTTCCTTGCATGCATATCCATTTCATAATAATGCTGTCTTAAAAGCCAATAAATTGGCACGGTATTGATTCTTTCTGCATTATTTAGGTCCTCCAGGACAGCAAAAGAGAAGTTGAAAACACAGCTGTTGCAACTCCTTCCTCTCACCTCTTCAAGGATGGGCTCCTTGGCGTGATGAAGAGGCTTTTGGTTTGAGGAAATGGGACGCTTTGTCTTGTTCCTCAGACCAAACCCATAATTGCCTCCCTCCCAATCCCCTCTCCCTCCCTCTCCCCTTTAACCATCCTTCCTATCCCTTTCTTTCCCCATCCTCTCACCTGTCTCCTTGCCTGTGTTCCAGCCTTTGGCCCTCCCATCAGGCATTCTAGTTTCTTTTCAGGTAGGGGGCAACGTGTACCTTAGAGTCCATTCTATCCATTGAGGTCCTTGGTGATGGTGTAGTTTTTTGCTGTTGAAATCTATATCTGTGGGATGACCGATCCCTCCTGGTCTCCCAGAGGGAGGCTTAGGGGTCTTTCCTTTCTTTCGGTCATGGGGTGTATCTTCACAGAGGTTTACCTGTCGGATTGTGAGATAGTGCCAAAGGAGTATGCCCTTGTGGCGGGTTTCCACTGCCTCTTTGTCCCTCAAGGTGGCTCGGTAGATGTGAGGTTTTAAACTATCCATGGATTGCTGGTTTACCTGGCATGAAGGGAAAGGTAAGGTATGGGTTCCATGCAGCATCTGCACTGCTTTGCTGTGCTAAGGTCCCTTCTTGAATGGTGGAGAGGGATTTACGCCTTTTCTTTCCTTGTAGGAAACACCCCAACCACGTTTCCTCCTCCCCTATTCTCCTCCCTTTTTTTTATCCCGAAAAAGGAAAACTTTTTCAGGCTTTCTGATGCAAGAGCACCAAACCCCCTCTTAGAAAGACCCTGCTCTATTATTGGACCTTTCTAATGCCTCTGGCCTCTTCAAGGGGGGCTCCTTGGCGTGGTGAAGAGGCTCTTTGGTCTGAGAATTAGCCCGTTCGTCTTTTCTTCTTCTCCTCAACCGAACCTAATTACCCTCCCCATTCTTCATCCCCCTCCTCTCCCTCTTCACCCCCTCCTCTCTCTCCTCCCCTATTTCCTCCCCTCCCCTATCCCATCCATCCTCCCCTTTTTCCATTCCCCCTCCTCCCCACGGACACCGGGTGGCCCTCCCTTTTGCCCTTCCTCTTTTTTGGCCTTTGGGATTTCTCCCACAGGCAAGCTAGTTTCCTAGTATGGGAAAGGACACCGGGGCCATCCCATTCCGTTAGGGTTCTTGGCAGTGGCAAGTTTGTGCCGTGGATTCTGGATTGCCTTGGGGATGTCCCGATCCCTCTTACTCTCTCCGATTTCCCCCACCCCCGGAGTAGCTTTGGGTGTACTTTTCTCTTTTCCGGGCCGACGGGTGTATCTCTGGTGCCACCTTTGGATCCAGGGGGTGGGGCCGGAGGAGGTATGCTTTGTGGCGGATATTCCGGCCGGCCGTCCCTCTTTTGTCCACATGCGAGGTAGCTCGGCAGATGTGAGGTTGCTATCCCGGGATTGCTGGTTTAACCACTTACATGGCATGAAGGGTAGGGTAAATGGCGACGGTTCCTGCTGCATCTGCGCTAAACTTATGGGTGTTGAGGACCTCTTTGGGCAAGGATTGGGAAGATTAACGGGCCCTTTCAATTCTTCCTGGGAACTATTCCTTCCTCCTCCCGCTCCCCCCCCCCCCCTTTTTTTAATTTTAATTCATTTTTTTTATTTTTATTTTTCTTTTTTTTCTTAAAAACAAAAAGCAAAGGAGTAACTTCACCATGGCAGGGCCCTAGTCCATGAACCCCCACTAACCCTACCTACCCTAAAACAACCTACCTACCCCCCGGGCCCACCACCACCACCCCCGGGGCCCCCTTCTTGATGTACGCACCCCATTCTGATCCTGCCTTGTTGTTTAGATTAGACCACTCGTCCGTTATCGGACACACCTGATGATGCCCCTGGTACCTCTTTTGCTGGTGCTGTTTCCTCAACCCCGCTTTCAGGTACCGGGGGCTTCGAACCGGACCTTTTCTCCTTCGATTTGTCTGAACTCTCCTTAACTTCTTCACGCTCCCTCAACCTTTGACTATGCTTCCGGCTTCTCCTTCTTTCCTCCCTCTAAAACGGTACGGCAATTTTCGAATTTGCCCGCCATTTCACAAAATCACCACACCCACGCCGGACCCAACTCTCCAACTCCGGTCCCTACTCACTCCTAAACGCCAAACGACAATCTCCTGATATGCACCTTCGTTACCTTCCCATATCTACTTTCAATCTACTCGGAAAAGACCGACACGTCAAAGAAGCACCTGCTATGTTCGTTTTACACGGAGTCCCTCTCTCCAACTCTCTCCAACGGCTACAGTTTTTTCGGAACCACAACAATGGACTAAATTCTTTTACTTAAGAACCGACTTCTCCTTCTGTCTCCTGCCTAACCTTTCTGACCATAAGTATTGGCAAAGCGCCTCCTCGTCATGTTGTGCAGAGATATTTCATTCAATCTCCTCACTCGACTGTACGCGCATCGGTCACTGTCGAATTGCTAAACCCAACTCATGATCTTTCCTTTCCTTCGAATATATATCGATACTACTAATATCACTATTGAAAAACATCTTTCCTTTCTTCTCAATTCATGTAGTGGTACTGGTCCCATTCAGGCATCTGATTCTGGCCCCATAACCATAGCCCCAACAGATTCCATCATGTGGCAGGGCAATGACAATTCTTGAACAGCTGGAACTCAGGATCTCCCAATCCTCAAAGTAAGACACTTAACGAAACTCCTTCCTTTCCCTGCCCGGGCGGTAGACGTTACCCTTGCAATGTAGCTTCGTTTAACTTTTGGACAGCCGTGAACCTCCCATCCTCGAGTTTTGTGTACCAGGACATAGTTTACAATTCGAAAGGTGATCCCTCCTACACCGTCAACAGTGTAGAAAAATGCTGGTGATTATGGCCATCGAGCGAAATAATGCAGATCTAATGCCGAATACGATCCTGCAAATATCGACCTCTCCCTCTTGCCTTATATTTCATGAGGCTCTCACCCATTGTACTCTCAACACCATTGTCAAGTCTACACTTAACGAGCGGGAAATATTCCGTACCACCTCAAAGAGGCAGAGAAGTCTCCCTTAAGCCATAGGCAGTTTCTCCATCTTCTCATCTCCACTTCTCTTCCGCCTCCAAGGGAGACTAGACGGCGGGGGGGGGGGGGTCAATACCTCGTGGTTTCCCTTATTCCCGTGTTCAAAACGTCCCCCCCACTCCCTGGTTCGCCATCTATCTGCAACCCACCTCTGTGTTTACCTCTCTCCCCATAGTCACTCCTGTAGCTAATTTCTTTTGCTGCCCGGCTCAGACGTCCCAACTGCAAACGACGTCTGATCTGCTTCTTAGTGTTCTCTCATCACACAGCCTCAGTTAGCGACGAGATGCTCGTATGACACCTCCTCTACCAATTGTCCCTCTACTTCTCAAAGTCAAAAAAAAAAGTCCGTTAACACCTCCTACCCCTCCTTTCCCCCCACCACCTCATTTTTCCCTACCCGTGTGGCCCCGGTGGTCTGGTGGCTATAAAACTTCTTTCCCCCAACTACTCCTTCCCAACTCAACTCCCGCTTCATCACACAAGACGGAGGGCCCGGGTTTCGATTACCCCGGCGGGGTTGAAATTTCCCGACACGTTTCCTTACACTATTTGACCTGTTCACCCTAGCAGCAAAAAGGTACCCTGGGTGTTAGTCCGAACTGGTGTGGGTCGCATCCTGGGGGACAAGATTAAGGACGCCCCAATGGAAATAAGTTAGTCCTCGATGTGACGCAGGCGTGACATTCCTTGGGTATCCTCCCATCCTGGGTGGCTAACCTCTACGGGGTTTAAAAATCCGAACGAAATCTAATCTTATCTTCCCTGTCTCTGTACCCTGGTTTCTCCTCCCCTCTCTCCTTCCCCCTGCTCACTGGCTCTGTTTACAAGTGTAGAGGTTCACCCTCCTTGTACTGTAATGACCTTCCTACCCCTGTTCCCATCCCAAGTTTCTGTCTTCTCTTCTTGCCACTTCTGCCACCTCCCGGTTTCTGCTCCTTCGTTCCCCTCCTGTCCACGCTTCTTCTCCAGTTTTC